>CM076572.1:1425551718-1425886488 GCA_034641835.2 Pinus albicaulis
TGTAAAGTTTTGTAGATGTTCTATGCTAGGAGCAATTTTACTTTTCTCACAGCAATCATACATATAGTTAAGCAAAATGCAGATAGAACAAATAAGTAGATCTTACAGAAGACAAATCAGAAACAGGAAAAATGTGTGTACTGCTTTCGGCGGTCAACAGATGCTTCAACCAAAGAAAAGTCTTCCTTGGTCACCACCAGCATGTGCCACAATTACCCTCCACACCGCCAGGTGCCATCAAACTCAAGCCAACTTTAAAAGTCAACGCCTCGGTCCCGAAAGTCGACGCAGGCACAAGCCAAAAGTCAACGCAAATGAAGAAAATCAACTCCTTTGACTCCGATTTTTGTGCCAGTGTACGGCCTTCAAAATCGAACCTTCCATGGTTTTCGCCTTGATTTGGACCATGCGTTGACCAAAGTCAACGCTGGTCAACTTTCCGCGAAAACCCTAGCAGCTAGAACTGAGATTGCCTCACCGCACTACCGTCACCACTATGTCTTGGACGTGTGGCCGAAACTTGGCCCTTCTTGGTAGCTCGTACTATTTCAGATGAGAGAGGAAGATGTGAGTTGTGTTGTGATGAAATGCTCTCCAACTTTTCCTGTATTTATATCCATCATCGGGGCGTGTGACACATCTGCTGGGGGCGTGCAACCTTAAGGCCGACCTGCACATATAATTTATTAAGAATAATAAATTCAAAATAAATGTTCTGCTCATCGGATTAAGACATATTATATATGGATTTTACACCTCTCCCAAAGAGGATTCCAACAAAAATATATTTAATCCGGCATTACAACATGGAGCTGGGAATCTCATTGCCCAAATTTAATTCCCTTCCTGAAATCACAGTAAGGAACACCTAGTGCAATCAACATCAAAAGGCACATCCTCACTAAAACTCGTTTTGCCGGCTTCTGCTCGTAACAAATGGGTCAGCCATAAAGACATCATCCACCGACATAATCATCTGGGGAGGTCCCCAGACTACAAATTCAACTTCAGACCATTTGATCAAGTGGTTTGACCGTGCCATCCTAGATAGAGAGTACGGCAATCTCTGATGCGTCCATCAGTCTTTGCTAATAGTCTCTAGCTTTTCCACACCTCATTGGCCAAATGAGAGGTACTTCCCATGAGCCCTGAACTCAATGGGTAGGATGCATACGGGGCACAGATAAATGAGTGGCGAATCAGCTCAATAATCACAAGGGTGGGGCAGAAGCATTATGAGTGCTTATAGCTCCGAGAAGCTATCCCCAAAGCCCCGCAGAGCTCCCAGAGCTCATCGTCCAACAGGACCCACATCATAGGGTCTTTCCACGACACCAAGACTCTCACGGAAGGTTAGGAACTTGACCTTCCCCAGGGGCTTAGTGAGAATATCCGCAACCTGCTCATCAGTTCCTATATGATCGAGCCTTATGGCGCCTCGCTGTACCATATCCCGGATAAAGTGGTACCTGATATCAATATGCTTGGATCGGTCGTGGAACACAGGATTCTCAGTCATACGAATCCCACTCTGGTTATCACAGAGTATCACAATGGTATCTAGCACATGTCCAAACATCTCACTAAAGAGCCGCAACCAAACTCGTCTTAGCAACAGCCATACTAGCAAGAATGTATTCGGCCTCCGGCGGCAGCCCAAAGACACTTCGCTTCCCCGTCATCCATGAGATCGCGTAAATCCAGATTGCTAAAGATCCGTGGATGTGCTCTTACGATCCACCACACTGCCAGCCCAATCGGCATCAGTATATCCACTGAGTATCACACTCCCGGCAGTGTATCTCAGCCCATGGTTTATCGTGCCCCGAAGATATCTCAAAAGATTCTTGGCACCAACCCAGTGAAAATGATGAGGCTCAACCATCTGTTGACTCAAAGTGTTCACTGCAAAACATATGTCCGGACGGGTGTTCACTAAGAACATCAAAGCTCCTATGAGTTGACGATAATCAGTAGGATTGGCCAAGATAGGCCCAGCAGCGCTGCCACTCAACTTCTTAAAGTTGAGTTCCATCGGTGTCGACACGGACTTACAGTCCACCATCCCAAATCTTTCCAGAAGCTTCACAATATATTTTCCTTGGGAAAGGAAAATCTCTCCAGGTCTCTGCCAGACCTCCAGGCCTAGGAAATAGTGCATCAGTCCTAGGTCTTTCATCTCGAACTCAGCAGCAAGCTCCCTCTTACATTGATGAATGAGAGGGTCATCACCTGTCAGGAAAAGGTCGTCCACATACAGCACCAAAATGAGAGGTTTCCCTTCCACAACCTTGAAGTAAAGGTTTGGATCAGCATTGCTTCGAGTGAAGCCCAGCTTCATCAAGTAACTATCCATCCTCTCGTACCAAGCTCTGGGTGCTTGCTTTAACCCATAGAGGGCTTTCTTCAACCTGCAGACATAAGTGTCTCGATCTTGAACTTCAAATCCTAGAGGTTGTTCTACATACACCTCTTCCTTTATTGCACCATGCAGAAAAGCGGTCTTGACATCCATCTGATGAAGACTCCATCCTTGCGTAGCAACAAGGGCTATGATTGATCGGATGGTGGTATATCGTGCCACAGGTGCAAATATATCGTCATAGTCAATTCCTTCCTTTTGAGAGAAGCCACGGGCAACAAACCTTGCCTTAAACTTTTCAGCACTCCCATCAGATCCATGTTTGATCTTGTAGAGCCATTTAGCGGTGACAACAGATTTGTCCTTTGGTCTCGGGACCACATCCTAGACATCATTCTTCATGATAGACTCATATTCTTCATGCACAGCATCCTTCCAGACTTGATGCTTGATGGCTTCCTCAAAAGATCCAGGTTCAGATTGTACAATAGTACTCATGGCAGCTAGATACCCTTGGTATCTACACGGCTTCTTGCTTTCTCGAAATGTCCCCCTTGGGGCAGCATGACCCTCAGCATCTTCGAGGGTGTTCCTGAGCCATGATGGTCTCTTTCCTAGTGAAGGGGTTGGATCAATAGGGTCCATTGGCCCTTCAATATCAGTCATAGTCTCATCCTGGGGTCCTTCCATATTTCCAGGCCTTTCTTCATGAATTTCTTCAGATCTAGGAAGATCTACTACTTTCTTCAGGGAAGCATCTTCGTCAAAAGTGACATCATGGCTTATCTCTACTTCCCTTTGACCAGGTACATAGACTCTATAGGCCTTAGAAGTCTCACTGTAGCCCACAAACATTCCTTTCTTCCCAAAAGCATCTAGCTTACTTCTCTTTTCTTTCGGCACATGAAAATAGACAGGACATCCAAAAATTCTAAAATGTGAGACATCAGGTTTCTTACCAGAGAAAACCTCTTCGGGAGTTTTGGAGTCCAAAGCGGAATGAGGGCATCGGTTTTGAATGTACACAGCAAAGATTTGCAAATTTTCTCCCAATGTAACTTAGACTCCTGGTCACATAGCATGAAATGCGTCTACACATCCGATTTTGCCCGCAACACGACTTGGCTGTGAGAGTATGTTAGGAGTCTCCTCATGCTACTATAAAAGTCTTTTAACTCATTTGACTCATATTCAGTGCCATTGTCAGTCCTCAAAATCTTGATCTTCTTTCCGGTCATATTTTCCACCAAGGCTTTGAAGGTACGGAATCCACAGCCTCATCCTTCTCTGGATTTCAAGACAGTGAATCCAAATTTTCACAGAAACACAAGAATGTCAGAGAGGGCATGACTTGTGTGGATGTTACAGTAACATACGTAAAGATCAATGGACCAAACTTGCAATATCTCGCATGTCTTTGTGACACTTGAGGGGAAAGGTCCCCTTGTATGTTTTCCTTCAGCACAGCCCTTACATACACCTTCATGATTGTTTCCAAATTCAGGCATCCCAGTCACCACCTTCCTTGCTTCGGGAAGGGCTTTGTAATGAAGGTGTCCAAATCTTCGGTGCCATAGTTCGGTTTGACGGATAGTATCACAAGTCATAGCTCCCAACGGACTCCCTCCAACCTGGTAGAGTGTACCAACTCTAAAGCCAATTGAGATAGCTTTCTTGAAGCTCTCTTTCCACATGAGCACCTTTCCATCAGAGAAAGTTACATTGAATCCTTTGTCTTCCATGGCAGATACAGACACAAGGTTCTTCTTCAATTTGGGTACATAGAGTGCATCTTGTAGACGGAGGACTTGTCCTTGAGACAAGTGAGGGTCATACCCTCGTCCCTTTCACGTATAAGGGCATTATCCCCAAGGATACTTGATTAGTATCCCTTTCAACCATGTCAGAGAGTGCTTCCTTGAATCCCGTGATGTGTCTTGAGGCACCACTATCGATTAGCCAGACATCCATAGTGTCGGGCGGAGATGTAGCAGAGAGAGCAGATACAAGAATATACTCATTTCTTTTAACAACAGCATTAGACTCCTCATACCTGGTGTTTCTAGACCTTTTAGAAGGTTGATCTGCTTTTTCTTCCAAAGTGAGCCTTCCTCTTTCCTTTGGATTGTTATTTCTTTATTTCCATCCCTTCGTTGTTGTTGTTATCGCCACTACTCTTAGAGAATCCTTCTTAGCATTCTGGAAGATAGTGTCCAAGCCCACATGTGTGAAATATCAGCCACCTTCTTCTGAGTCTTAGTCCTCAGGTTCTGAACCACTCCAGTTCTTCTTTCGAGAATGAGCACCATAGGCAGCATTTCGGTCATTATCGAATTCCTTCATCCTTGTTTCTTCTTGCATACATCTAGACAGAAGCTCATCAAAGTTAGGAAAGGTATTATTGTTGAGAATGGTAGTTGTGAATACTTGCCATTCATATGGAAGTCCTCCAAGTGCGGTGAGAACCATCTCACGATCAGCTATTGTCTCCCCAATAGCTAGCAGATTGTTCCTGCTTTCGGTCAACTTCATAAAGAAAGTTTGAATAGACTCGTCTCGGCCCTTCTTCATATTCTTCAACTTGTTCTTGAGGAATAGCACTTGGTTCACATTGTTTACTTGGAACATAAGTATCAATTTGTCATACATCTCCTTGGATGTGCCTAGTTCAGATATGTAGGCTACCAGACTCTTATTTATGGATTCCCCGATCAGCAGCTTTGCTCTGATTTCTCCCTTCTTATACTTGTTTCTAATGTTACAGAGGCATTAAGATGGAGGTTCTAGAATTCTATTGTTGTTGGATCCAGTAGATCAAGATCTTCTTCAGTTTGAATTAATATCAACTTCCATGCATGGAAGTTACTACTTTCACAAACTCTGCCTTCAACTTCTGAATCTGGCATTTGTGGAACTCCATTTCTTCTGGTGGATATCAGTTGTGATGGGTTTGTTTCACTCTCACTCTGATACCACATGTAAAGTTTTGTAGATGTTCTATGCTAGGAGCAATTTCACTTTTCTCACAGCAATCATACAAGTAGTTAAGCAAAATGCAGATAGAACATATAAGTAGATCTTACAGAAGACAAATCAGAAACAGGAAAAAATGTGTGTGTTCGTTTCGGCGGTCAATTGGATGCTTCAACCAGCAAAGTCTCCTTTGGTCAGCCAGCCCAGCATGTGTCACAACAGTCCTCCAATCAGCAAATGAGTCAACCCAAGTCAACTCTGCAAAAGTCAACGTTGTCCTGAAAAAGTCATCGCAGGGCAGCAAGCTAAAAGTCAACGCAGCAGCAAAACGGTCAACCCTTTGACCTCGATTTTTGTGCCAGGTAGTACGGCCTTCAAAAATCGAACCTTCCACAAGTTTTCAGCTTGATTGGACCATGCGTTGACCAAAGTCAACACTGGTCACCATCTTCTCAAAACCCTAAGAAAAGAATACTGATACTAACAGATGGCCTGTTCTTTCTCTCCTTCACATCGAGGGTCAAAACTCGTCCTTTTTGGTAGTCGTATTTACTTTGATGAGAGGAAGATGTGGAAGTTGTGATGAGCAGACAATGCTCTTCAATCTTCTTCCTCGTATTTATGCCACATTAAAGGTGGACACATCTCCTTGGGCATGTGGAGTCATGTATTTACAAACCGGTCGAATTTTGCACATATAATTTATTAAGAATAATAAATTAAATATAAGTTCTCATCGGATTAAGACATAATATATATGGATTTTACACCTCTCTGAAAGAGGATTCCAACAAAAATATTAGCTTCTTAATCTGAGCATTACAACCCTCTCCCTCTTGGAGAGGAAAACCCACCAAAATTTCTTCTTATAAACTTTCAGATGACAAGTACCATGACCATGACACAGACCCTTGACCCTTGTATGCCTTCAAGACCTTGTCACTGCTTCTTCCTTCTTGACTCTAGGAAATCTCGGTTCCTAGACCTCCCTCTTATACAATGCCTCTATGGCTGCCTCTTCGATCTATGATATATTTCTTCTTTATATTTCAAAATAGGCATACATTCATGGTAGTGAGTTGACTCCTTTCCTTCGCTGGACAAAGATCCGAGGTAGGATGTCTTGCATTGTGTGGTATCTATCATATCATATTCTTCGCATTTTGTCTTCTTATCCTTGCTTTATATTACAGTCCAGACAAAGATATCCGAAAGTGGATATATATATATATATATTATAGCCTACCCAATAATATACTAACCATGTAATCCTTTACCAGTATTCTCAGACATTATCCTTCGCAGGTTCCTAAGGTTCTTATCCGCATGCACTTCAGTTATTCTTTCACCCTTGAACGCAACGTTTACTTCACACTTTGCTGATTTGTATAACTGCAGAGGATGTCACCATTTTCCTCGCATTTCAGCCTCGGACTAGCCTTGAAATCTGCACTTATTTTTGTCCTGAAATCTGCACTAAATCACTTAAACACTTTTATTGAAAATCACAGAAGTCCAAATTTTTGTTTTGTCATTTTCTGTGCAGTTCACAAGGGTATATATATAGTGGTCAACCCCTATATTAGCCGACCTGACAGTTAACAGACGTGACTGTTCATTGGGCCGACATGATCACTATTAATAGGCCGACTTGAACGCTGATTTAGAAGAGTGTTACAATGCTGATGTTGAGGAACATTTGTGCCATGACTTCAAGGTTTATGTGACACAGTCTTGAGGCATACAAGTGTGACTGACTCTTCATAAACATGACTCTTTAATTAGTTCAATTTATGACCAGAAAACAAATCCTAAAAGACATCAAGAAGAAGTCTTTTGACCTATAATAAAACCTTGCTCATGAAACTCATGAAGCAACCATACCAAAAATATATATTATTATCTTTGTCTTCTTCATTACATAAATACATAATTACATAGTCAATATGAAGACCGATCGTAGTTACACTTTCCAACACTCCCTCTTAACTAGGGAGGTATTCATAATGGTACATGGTCACTTTCAATCTGAAGAAACTCATAAGAAGAATCGGATTGGTAATCGCATCTATATAGCATCAATATCAACCAACATTTTCTTAGTGCAAGGCCTTGACCAACAACCCCAACTAACAACCCCATCTTTCAACGAGACAATGGGCTACAATGCTGGCGAGACACATGACTTATAGACACCATAGTCATTGTCTCTCCAAGGTACATACTCCACCCAGGTGTTCCGAAAGTATGACCTTCTTGGACTATTCTTCTCTTGGGTAGCCAACCCTCAAAGAATATCGATCCCCGACTACTCTTATCCAGTGTTATAAAAATCAGAAACGGGTTTCGAAACAACCGAGGGTTGGCTTTGACTCCAACTCCAACTCGGTATTGACTCGGTCGGTTTGGTTTCAATGACTTGGTCTTTGTAAAAAATACATTAAATATTAATTTTTTTTTATAAAAAAAATAATTTAAAAGATTTTCATTCATGTTTCCAAACACAAAGCATTACAATATAGACAAAAGACAACATATGATCAAAGTAGGCTCATGAATATATCCATTATATCAGAATTGCACCCAGTGCACTGTCCAATACATGATGATGATATAGAGATCAAAACAAAAAACATAACCAAGGAGGCTCTAAATGGCCTCTACAACAAAACATGAATAGTCACGAGTCACCATTGCTAGACATCTGACAAGCCAATATCCTCTGCCTCAAACTCTGAACCTGAGGGGGAAACCGCTCGCTCCTCCTGAATCAACATCCTCAACTAGAACTATAGCACGTTGAGTCTGAGATAAACAAGTTATGTGCCTTCGTCGTGGCTGACTAGAGGAAGTGCCTGCGGCTGCAACTAGAGGACTTGGAGTTGGGACTGGGCCTGCTACTAGTGGATTTGCATTGAGCAGAGGCTCTACCTGTGTATTGAAGTCCATCCCCACACCAATATCCTCATAAGAGTCAAACTCTAGTGGACAGGACTCCGCTACCCAATCTGATGTTGGATCAATATCCTCCAACACAATGGGATCTGAATCAGGTCTTTTGTTCAGCAATTGGTTGCGTCTTTGTCGGAGGTTGTATTGGACATACACTAGATCATTTAACCCAGAAGCACTGCAAGTTTGACTCAAAATGCGGATTGCAAATCTCTACAATTCAGGACAATGGCTCGATCGACTCGGTCGGCTCGGTGTACGACTCGGTCGGCTCGGTGTACGACTCGACCGGCTTGGTCACAAACCGGCCTTCGAACCGGTTTTTCCACTGAGTTGTTCCAGTTGGGGGTTTGGCTTGGTTGACTCGGCTGATTTCGAGCCGGTCTGGTCGATTTTTAAAACTATGCTTTTATCTGAATGTCCTATCTCATCCTCAAAGATTATCGGATGCCAAATGATTACCCAATCCTCCATTCTGTCTTCCAGTTGAAGACCATAATGGAGACCAGAATGATGTGTCTATCCATTCTCTCCTCATAGCCTTCACTAAGACTTACGGCTGTTAGTCCTGGTCTAGTGCATGACACATGAATTAGAGAATCATATACGTCACTCCCTCTTAACTCAGGAAGGACATACCTCAATTTTCTTCCAAGTAAGAAGCATAACACCAGGCTCCCTCTTAACCAGGGGCTTGTAGTAGCAATGGTGAGACACCCAGCTGGGCATGAAGAATTCCTCCCCTCGATGTCATGGATTTCGATATTGAGGAATCTTCAACTTTTGGCTCCATAGGGCATAAATCATCCATCACTTCCATCCATGAGTCATGTCATCCACCAGAAAGTGATTCATCATTCCTTCTCATATGGTCCACCTTTATGCCATGCTGCTTTCCTTCGAACCATCTCCCAAGGATCTTACACCCTTCCACATGATTGCCAGCCCTGCATAAACTTATCCAGATAAACATATATATAAGAACTTTTAAATTAAAAGTTACCTTAGTGATGATCTTTCACCATGACATCTTCCTGTAGGCATCAACATCCTGTATTCAGATTGACACATCTCCTAAAGATATTTATTGTCAAGTGTCTTCTTGTTTACCTTACTTTTATCAGAGTCCACATATCTTCCTAGGAGATCTCCTAGTCACATCTTCTTGGCTTCCAGATGATAACCGCCTCTTTACATGGTTGCACTTCATGATCTCTTCCACTCTTTCTCCACACAACTTCATCCCCAGGAACTTCTAGGATCCAATTTCTTGATTGTATACAACCATGTAATATTCCCAATTAGCAATAGCTAATTGGAAATATTAATTTTGACCAATTTTGCCGTATTATAGTTGGAGCATGAATAAAGTGAGTGAAATATTAAATAACGCACTTAGGATAAAGTATTTCCCGAAAGTCCACATCGTATTTGAGGAAGTGGGACCTAGTGACCAAGTGGACAGCGCAGGGAGAGGAGGACATAGACCACGTGGGCAGCGTGGGGCCTACCTCACGCAGTTGAGAGGGGCAACGTGGGCCAAGGGGCACGTAGGAGATGATGGGGCCTAGGGTTGAGAGAGGCCCATCGTGATAAAAGGGAGGAGAGCCTCTTCATTTCATCATTCATGTTTATGCATCTTGAGCTTGTCATTTCGACTTGGAGCACGCTGGCTGTTTAGCTTGTCTGCAGTACTGTTTAGTACATCGGGTGTCTCCGAGTGGAGATCCCACCCTCAGCCCCGGGAGACTTCGAGTGCTTGCTCGGGTGAGGTATTCTACCATCATTTTTGCAGGAGGATTTGTGGTTGCCTTCGTTGTGGAGGGGAGCATCTAGGGGCTGCGCAGTCTTGAGAGGGAGGACGCAGTTCATCTTGGGGGAGTTTCGGATTGGTGCCATTTTGGAGGATTCGGGCCAGAGAATTGAGCAAGGGGCCAGCCCTTGCCTATTGGAGATATCTGGGAGAGAGGGAGTCCCTATTTTGGAGGTTATCATTCAGCACTAGCGTGGCCCTTGGGAGGATAGCGTAGATCCTCAAGGGAGGCATTTTCAGAGGTCGAGCATTTCAGAAACGCTTTTTGGGCTTTTCTGGGTATTGTGAGTAGAGGCCGATTCCAGAGTATCAACATTTTCCGAGTAGAGGAGCAACCCCAAATACACATTTTGGTCCCAGCAGTTGCAACAGCACTGCAGTATTTCAGCAGTTCAAGTTAGAGCAGAGAGCAGCCATCTCCTTTGACATTCTGAGAGTATTCCTACACTTCCCTGGTGCAAGTCGAGGTGCCATCATTCTGATCACCTCTTGTACTTCTTTATATTTCTCAGTATAATAAAATGGCTTAACACTCTCTATTTTATGTGTATCTGCTTCATGATTTGTTTCCAGCACTATATGTCTTGTTGTGTGCTTTATATTACTGTCTATTGCCCCTTTGGGATATTACAGTGGTATCCGAGCTCATAGACCTGGCTCAGCCTATGGAGCAAGTCGTCTATGACACCGGACGAGAAGCCATACATTTGCTACAAAGGTAGGAAGTACCGTGACCGAGAGCATAGGTTGCAAATCACCTACGGAGAGGATGACTGCGCTTCAGTAGTGGACACAGAGCAGGAGTAACCGATGGCAGATGATAGAGATGCCGTGAAGGAGTTTGGGGAAATGCTCCTCAAGTCAGTACAGGACCTGCCAAAGCGAATAGAGGAGATGGGGCAGAGATTCACGGCAGTAGAGCCTAGGCAGCATGAAACCCCAAGGGGTTTCCAGATTGGTGAGGGATCGGGCACATCCCACCATTTGCATGAGCATGATGCCACTCAGCACATAGCATCTCATGCACCCACACGTTCCACTATGCCCACTTTTCTGGCCGCAGACACAGGGGCAGGAGCACGACAGGAGCAGGAACCTGGCCACATGGGTGATTACTTTGCTGAGTACCAGGCATACAGGCAGGAGTTCAGGGATGCCCTTTCATTTCGTGATTTTGTCTAGCTCAAGCGGGACAGCAGACCCCGCGACCATCATAGGGGACACCGGCATTATCAGAACAGAGACACTCAGCGTACGATGAGCAGGTTCCATTTGCCTATGTTTGATGGTTCATCAAACAATTCGGCAAAGACTTGGGTGGAGAAGCTAGACATATACTTCCAGCTCAACCAGATGGCGAAGACGGAGGCCATCAAGGTGGCAGAGCTGCATCTAGATGGCGAGGCCCAAGATTGGTGGTTCCACGGGATGGTTACACTTGGGCACTCAACAATGACAGCGTATGCTGCCGAGTTCACCCGGAGGTTGATAGAGAGGTTTGATCAGAGGGATTTGGAGGAGCACTTTGTTGAGCTGACGAAGCTCAAGCAGATCGGGAGTCCGGATACATACATCTCAGACTTCCTGAGACTCTCGGTGATGGTACCAGATCTATCCGCGGCACGGATGATCTACATGTTCATTGATGGGCTAGCAGAGCCACTTTGGAGATTGGTCAGATCCACTAGACCGACCACACTCCATGACGCAGTTGGCAGGACACGGGACTTGCGGGATGCCTTACCCTGGACCAGGACGCCTTACCCCTAGAGACAGGCTTTCCAGCCTAAGGGGAAGGATGTGAGGATTCCGCCTCCAAAGGGGAATCAGGGTAGAGGACAGTTGGATGATGATGCCAGGAGGGAGTTGATGAAAAAGAGATTGTGTTTCACCAGTCAGGAGCCGTGGGCACCAGGATACAGATTTGTTGTCGGCAAAGCACATTATATCGAGGTCTTCTCTGAGAGCAGCGGGGAAGAAGATGAGTATGATGACGTGGGGGCAGGGGGTAGCCATGCAAGGCAGGATCATTTGCCGCCTCCACCACCGGGAGCAGGAGGTGCAGCCTTTGCACCTACTGGAGGGACCCTTGCAGCATTGCGAGGAGTTCCCAAGTATCTAGCGCTGCGCATCCGAGGTACAGTGCGGGGGCAGCGAGTATGAGTACTGGTGGACAGTGGGGCAACCCACAACTTCATCGATGCACAGATGGTAGAGCGGAGAGGCATACAAACAGAGAGCTTCGATGGGTTTTCAGTGTTGGTCCCAGGAGATCAGACTATGCAGTGTGGCAGTTATGTCCCAACGCTGGCAGTGACGATGGGCACTTACACAGTGACTGACCACTTTTTCGTGATTAACATACCAGATACCAATGTGGTATTAGGAGTACAGTGGCTGATCACTCTGGGGAAGGTCACCACAGATTGGGAGGCCTTGGAGATGGAGTGGGATGACAAGAAGACTGGGAAGCACGAGAAGATACGGGGCATGCACACTTACCCACCTCAGACAGTTTCAGCGCACCGAATGGAGGCAAACTTCCGAAAGGGAGACATAGAGTGGGCAGTAGAGCTGCGTGCATCAAAGGCAGAGACTACCGGGCGGACAGTTCATCCCGAGGTACAGACCATCCTTGACAGGTATGCCGCGGTATTTGGGGAGACACCACCAAGATAGCCACCGGATCGGGGATTTGAGCATACGATTGAGCTAGAGCAGGGCACACAGGCCATCATTACCACACCCTATAGGCACCCCAAGGCCTATCGGGATGAGATCGAGCGGGCTATCAACGAGCTGTTAGCTCTTGGACATATTCGGCCTAGCACCAGTCCTTTCGCTTCTTCGGTAGTGTTGGTGAAGAAGAAGGACGACACAATGAGGATGTGCATTGATTACAGAGCCCTGAACAAAAAAACCATGAAGAACAGGTACCCTATTCCACGGATTGACGAGTTGATGGATGAGTTGAGAGGGGCATAGTTCTTCTCAAAGATTGATTTGAGATCCGGGTACCATCAGATTCGTGTGAGGGAATAGGACATTCCCAAGACTGCTTTCAGGTGCCACTATGGCCATTTTGAGTTCTTGGTGATGCCCTTCGGGCTAACCAATGCACCAACCAACTTCTAGTCATGTATGAACCACATTTTCCGCATTGAGGAAGTGTTTGGTGGTCTTCTTTGATGACATATTGATATATAGCAGGACATGGGAGGAGCATCTCCAGCACATAGAGGCAGTGTTGCGTATTTTGGAGGAGCAGCAGTTTTATGCTAAGCTCTCCAAGTGCGAGTTTGGGTTGAGGAAGATGCTATACTTGGGACACATCATAGGGGTGGACAGAGTGAGGGTCCACGAGAAGAAGATCAGGGCCATCAGGGCTTGGCCATAGCCGAGAAACGTGAAGGAACTTAGGGGGTTTGTAGGTATCTGCACCTACTTCAGGAAGTTCGTCAAGGGTTTCTCTCAGCTTGCTGCACCTCTTACAGATCTGACGAAGAAGGGGGCATTCAGTTGGACAGACACAACGCAGCGAACCTTTGACAGGCTCAAGGAGGTGATGAGCAGCAGTCCGGTGCTAGCATTACTAGGCTTCATGCAGCCATTCGTTCTGGAGTGTGATGCATCAGGAGAGGGGATAGGCACAGTGTTGATGCAGGGAGGCCACCCTATAGCTTTTGAGAGCCGGAAGCTCCTACCACATGAGTGGTTGTATGCCATATACGACAAGGAGATGCTGGCCATCATGCACGCGTTGGCCAAATTTCCGGCAGTACCTGGTAGGTAACAGGTTTAGGGTGAGGACTGACCACAATAGCCTCAGGTTTTTCTTAGAGCAGAAACAGCGACAGGAGAGGCAGCAGAAGTGGGTTAGCAAGATCCAAGCCTACGACTTTGAGATCGAATATGTCAAAGGGAAGAACAACATGGTGGCTGATGCACTTTCACGCAGACTAGCCACGTTGTCTCTGATGAGTTTGGACGCAGATTGGAGGGCTCGACTATTAGTGGACTACTCCAAGGACGGATTTGCTTGTGAGGTTTTGGATGGGTAGGTGACAGATGACAGATATAGGGTGATGGATGAGATCATCTACTACAGGGACAGGATCTTCTTGACTAAGGGCTCTCAGCTCAAGAAGAAGATATTGCAGGGTTCTCACGACTGACCATTGTCTGGCCATCAGGGGTTTACCAAAACCTACAGGGCCATCAGAGAGAGGTTCTCATGGAAGGGCCTTAAGGAGGACGTACTCCAGCATGTCAGGGAGTGCAAGGTTTGTCAGCTCAACAAGGGGGATATGAACCATCCGACAGGTTTGTTGCAGCCTCTTCCCATTCCAGAGGGGAAATGGGAGAGTATCTCGATGGATTTCATCACAGGGTTGCCCATGGTGCAGGGCAAGGACTGTATATTCGTCGTCGTTGATCGACTGACGAAATATGCACATTTTTTCGCCATATCCGCACATTATACAGCAGCACAAGTGGCGGAGTTGTTCTTTAGGGACATCTTTAGGGTACATGGTCTTCCCAAGACCATTGTCAGTGATAGGGACAGTCGCTTCATGGGCGAGTTTTGGCAGGAGCTTTTTCGGTTGGTGGAGACAGAGTTGACATCGAGCACTAGCTACCACCCACAGACATATGGGCAGACAGAGATAATTAACAAGTGGTTGGAGGGCTACTTGCGTAACTATGTCAGTGGGCAGCAGAGAGCATGGCTGAAGTGGCTGCACCTAGGAGAGTACTGCTAGAACAACACACATCACATGACCATCGATATGTCTCTGTTTTACGCATTATATGGTTATCATGCTTTATCTTTTGTTGATGTGATGTTTGGTGCCAGTAAGGCTCCGAGAGCCAAGGACTGGATCCAAGAGAGTCAGGACATCCTCCGAGCTCTCAAGGATAACATGGCTACAATGCAGAACCAACAGAAGCTGTATGTCAACAAGGGTCGGGTGGAGAGACATTTTGAGGTAGGGGACTTGGTCTACCTACATTTACAACCATACCGACAGTCTACTCTGAAGCAGAAGGGAGCTGAGAAGCTCAAGCCCCGTTTTTATGGGCCTTACAGGGTGATACGCAGAGTTGGGTAGGTTGCTTATGAGTTGGAGCTACCCCAGGGCAGCAAGATTCATAACATCTTTCACGTATTGTGCCTGAAGAAGGCACTAGGACAGCAGGTGACAGTGACAGAGGAGCTTCCGCCTACGGATGATGAGGGCAACTTGGTGCTACAGCCGGAGGCCATTATTGATACTCGAGAGAGACAGTTGCGGAGCAGGACAGTCCGGGAATTCTTAGTGAGGTGGAAGAATTTGTCGGATGAGGATGCCACTTGGGAGAGTGAGAAGATCTTGCAGCATCCATCACTACAGTTGCTTGAGGTCAAGCAACATTTTGCCGGGGGAGACTGTAATATTCCCAATTAGCAATAGCTAATTGGAAATATTAATTTTGACCAATTTTGCCGTATTAGAGTTGGAGCATGAATAAAGTGAGTGAAATATTAAATAACTCATTTAGGATAAAGTATTTCCCTAAAGTCCACATCGTATTTGAGGAAGTGGGACCTAGTGACCAAGTGGACAGTGCAGGGAGAGGAGGACGTAGACCATGTGGGCAACGTGGGGCCTACCTCACGTAGTTGAGAGGGGCAGCGTGGGCCAAGAGGCACGTAGGAGATGATGGGGCCTAGGGTTGAGAGAGGCCCATCGTGATAAAAGGGAGGAGAGCCTCTTCATTTCATCATTCATGTTTATGCATCTTGAGCTTGTCATTTCGACTTGGAGCACGCTAGCTGTTTAGCTTGTCTGCAGTACTGTTTAGTACACAGGGTGTCTCCGTGCAGAGATCCCACCCTCAGCCTCGGGAAACTTCGAGTGCTTGCTCGGGTGAGGTATTCTACCATCATTTTTACAGGAGGATTTGTGGTTTCCTTCGTTGTGGAAGGGAGCATCTAGGGACTGCGCAGTCTTGAGAGAGAGGACGTAGTTCATCTTGGGAGAGTTCCGGATTGGTGCCATTTTGGAGGATCTCTAAGCCAGAGAATTGAGTAGTCGCCCCTTGCCTATTGGAGATATTTGGGAGAGAGGTGAGTCCCTAATTTTGGAGGCTATCATCTCAACATTCTCAACACTACCAAGTAAATTGGGAGGATAGCGCAGACTTTCAAGGGAGGCATTTCGTGAGGTCGAAGACCCGTAAACGCCGCGCTTCGGGGTATCAGAGGAAAGTCGATTCCAGTATCAATACATAGGGTTAGGCAGCAACCCCAAACATACCATTTTGTCCTAATGTGCTTGTAGCAGCATGGTAGTATTTCAGCAGTTGGAGTTAGAGCAGAGAGCAACCATTTCCTTTGACATTCTGAGAGTATTCCTACACTTTCCTAGTGCAAGTCGAGGTGCCATCATTCTGATCACCCCTTGTACTTATTTATATTTTCAATATAATAAAATGGCTAGCACCTTCTATTCATGATATCCTGTTCATGATTTGTTTCCGTGACTATATGTCTTGTTATGTGCTTTATATTACTCGGTTTCATTTCTCTAGATATTATTGTGATATCCATTTTCAGGGATATCTCTCAAACACAGTCAACTCTAAACGAGAGATGGACTGGAGGGGCATTTACCAGATATTTCACCTCTGGAAAGAGGGTGAGATCTGGAGGCTACCTGGCCCTCATCAGACTCTGTCTATAGAGTATAGGCAAAACACAACAGATGGGATAGAAACTGGAATGTCTCAAAGGGAAAATAAGCAATGATACGGAGCATACAACAGTACATGAAATGCTAGAAATAGTACATGAAGCAGATACACATAAAATAGAGAGAATACTGAGCCATTTTATTATACTGAGAAATAGAAATGAGTACAAGAGGTAATCAGAGTGATGGCACCTCGACTTGCACCCGGAAAGTGTAGGAATACTCTCAGAATAACAAAGGAATAGCTGCTCTATGCTCTGCGTCCAAGCTGTTGGAGAATTGCCGTGTTGTTGCTACTGCTGGAACCAATCGAGTATTTGGGGCTGCTCCCCTACTCGAAATGAGCTGAAACTCTGGAATCAGCCTCTACTCACAAAACCCATAAAAGCCCAGAGAGCGTTTCTAGAATGGACAACCTTCGAAAATACCTCCCTTGAGGATCTACGCTATCCTCCCAAGGGCCACGCTGAGACTGAATGGAATCCTCCAAAATATGGCCTCCCGCTCAACCAAAAGTCTCCAATAGGCAAGGGCTAGCCCCTTGCTCAATCTCCTAACCAAAATCCTCCGAAACAATGCCGCACCGGAGCTCCCTCAAGATGGACTGCATCCTCCCTCTCAAGACTGCGCAATCTATAGATGCAATGCTCCTCCACAAATGCCACAACTCGATCCTCCTGCAAAATACTGATGGGAATGCCTCACCGGAGCAAGCAATCAAAGTCTCCTGGGGCTGAGGCTGAGATCTCCAAACGGAGACACTCAATGCACTAAACAGTGCTGCAGACAAGCTAAACAGCCAGTGTGCTCAAAGTCGAAGTGAACAGCTCAACATGCATAAACTCGAATGAGGAAATGAGGAGGCTCTCCTCCTTTTTATAACAATGGGCCTCTCTCAACCCTAGGCCCCACCATCTCCTACGTAGCCTCCAATTGGCCCACGTTGCCAACTAAACTGCGCTGTCATGGCCCACGTGGTCTAAGTGGGTCCCCCTCTACGTGGTCTCTTGGCCCCCCTTGGCCCACTTAAGTCACAACGTTGAGTCTACTAGGGAGTGCACTTTATTTTAGTGAGTTATGTCCCCCTCTCACTCACTTTATTTATATTTCTAACTATAGAAGGCAAAATTGATCAAAATTAATATTTCCAATTAGCTATCGCTAATTGGGAATATTACAGTCTCCCCCGGCAAAATGTTGCTTGACCCCAAGCAACTATAGTGATGGATGCTGCAAGATCTTCTCACTCTCCCAAGTGGCATCCTCATCCGGAAAATTCTTCCACCTCACCAAGAACTCCCGGACTGTCTTGCTCCGCAGTTGTCTCTCTCTGACATAAATAATGGCCTCCGCCTAAAGCACCAAATGCCCCTCATCATCTGTAGGCGGAAGCTCCTCTATCACTATCACCTGCTATCCCAAAGCCTTCTTCAGGCATGATACGTGAAAAATGTTATGAATCTTGCTGCCTTGGGGCAGCTCCAACTCATAGGCAACCTGTCCAACCCTGCGTATCACCCTGTAAGGTCCATAAAAGCGAGGCTTGAGCTTTTCAGCCCCATTCTGTTTCAGAGTCGACTGTCGGTATGGCTGCAAGCGTAGGTAGACCAAGTCCCCTACCTCAAACTGTCTCTCCACCCGACCCTTGTCGGCTTACAGCGTCTGCTGGTTGTGCGTTGTAGCCATGTTATCCTTGAGAGCTCGGAGGATGTCCTGACTCTCTTGGATCCAATCCTTGGCTCTCGGAGCTTTGCTGGCACCAAACATCACATCAATGAAAGATAAAGCATGATAACCATATAATGCATAGAACGGAGACATACCGATAGACATGTGATGTGTGTTGTTGTAGCAGTACTCTCCTAGGTGCAGCCACTTTAGCCATGCTCTCTGTTGCCCACTGACATAGTTACACAAGTAGCCCTCCAGCCACTTGTTAACTATCTCTGTCTGCCCATCTGTCTATGGGTGATAGCTAGTGCTTAGTGTCAACTCTGTCCCCACCAACCGGAAAAGCTCCTACCAAAATCCGCCCATGAAGCGGCTGTCCCTGTCACTGACAATGGTCTTGGGAAGACCATGTAACCTAAAGATATCCCGGAAGAACAGCTCTGCCACCTGTGCTGTTGTATAGTGCGCGGATATGGTGAAAAAGTGTGCATATTTTGTCAGTAGATCAACGACGACAAATATACAATCCTTGCCCTGCACCATGGGCAACCCTGTGATGAAGTCCATCGAAATACTCTCCCATTTCCCCTCTGGAATGGGAAGAGGCTGCAACAAACCTGCTGGATGGTTCATCTCCCCCTTGTTGCGCTGACAAACTTCGCACTTCCTGACATGCTGGAGTACGTCCTCCTTGAGGCCCTTCCATGAGAACCTCTCTCTGATGGCCCTGTAGGTTTTGGTAAACCCCTGGTGACCAGCCAATGGTGAATCATGAGAAGCCTGTAGTATCTTCTTCTTGAGCTGAGAGCCCTCAGTTAAGAAGATCCTGTCCCTGTAGTAGATGATTTCATCCATCACCCTGTATCGATCATTCGTCACCTGTGCATCCAGAACCTCGCAAGCAAACCTGTCCTTGGAGTACTCCACCAAAAGTCGGGCCCTCCAATCTGCGTCCAGACTCATCAAGGACAACGCGGCTAGTCTGCGTGAAAGTGCATCAGCCATCACGTTGTTCTTCCCTTTTGACATACTCTATGTCAAAGTCATAGGCCTAGATCTTGCTGACCCACTTCTGCTGCCTCTCCTGTCGCTGCTTCTGCTCTAAAAAGAACCTGAGGCTGTTGTGGTCAGTCCTCACCCTGAACCTGTTACCTACCAGGTACTGTCGGAATTTGGCCAAGGCATGCATGATGGCCAACATCTCCTTGTCATATATGGCATATAATCGCTCATGTGGAAGGAGTTTCCGGCTCTCAAAAGCTATCGGGTGACTTCCCTGCATCAATACTGCACTGATCCCCTCTCTTGATGCATCACACTCTAGGACAAACGGCTGCGTGAAATCCGGCAATGCAAGTACTGGGCAGCTGCTCATCACATCCTTGAGCCTGTCAAAGGCCCGCTGCGCTGTATCTGACCAACTAAATGCCCCCTTCATCAAATCTATAAGGGGTGCAACAAGTTGAAACTCTTGACGAACTTCTTGTAATAAGTGCAGATACCAACAAATCCTCGATGTTTCGTCACGTTTCTCGGCTCTGGCCAATCTCTGATGGCCCTGATCTTCTCCTCGTGGACCCTCACTTCGTCCACCCCTATAATGTGTCCCAGATATAGCATCTCTGTTAGTCCAAACTCGCACTTGGAGAGCTTAGCATAAAACTGCTGCTCCTCCAGAATATGCAACACTGCCTTTATATGCTGGAGATGCTCCTCCCATGTCCTGCTGTATATCAATATATCATCAAAGAAAACTAGCACAAACTTCCTCAGGTGTCTGCGGAAGATGTGTTTCATGCACGACTGGAATGTGGCTAGTGCGTTGGTTAGCCCGAAGGGCATCACCAAGAACTCGAAATGGCCATAATGGCATCTGAAAGTGGTCTTGGGAATGTCCTGTTCCCTCATGCGAATCTGGTGGTACCCGGATCTCAAATCAATCTTTGAGAAGAACTGTGCTCCTCTCAACTCATCCATCAACTCATCAATCCACAGTATAGGGTACCTGTTTTTCATGGTTTTCTTGTTCAAAGCCCTGTAATCAATGCACATCCGCAATGTGCCGTCCTTCTTCTTCACCAACACTACTGAAGAAGCGAAAGGACTGGTGCTGGGCTGTATGTGTCCAAGAGCCAACAACTCATGGATGGCCCGCTTAATCTCGTCCCGATAGGCTTTGGGGTGCCTATTGGTAATAACGACCTGAATGCCCTGCTCTAGCTCAATAGTATGCTCAAATCCCCGATTTGGTGGCTGTCCTGGCGGTATCTCCCCAAACATCACGACATACCTGTCAAGGATGGTCTGTATCTTCGGATGAACTGTCCGCTCGGTAGTCCTTGCCTTTGATGCATGCAGCTCTACTGCCCACTCTGTCTCCCTTCTTGAAGTCTGCCTCCATCCGGTGAGCTGAAATAGTCTTGGGTGGGTAAGTGTGCATCCCACGTATTTTCTCATGCTTCCCGGTCTTCTTATCATCCCACTCCATCTCCAAGGCCTCCCAATCTGTGGTGACCTTCCCTAGAGTAATCAGCCACTGTACACCCAATACCACGTTGGTATTTTGTATGTTAACCTCGAAAAAGTGGTCAGTCACTGTGTAGGTACCCATCGTCACAGCCAGCTCTGGAACATATCTGGCACATTGCATCGTCTGATCTCCTGGGACCAACACTGAAAATCCATCGAAGCTCTCTGTCGGTATGCCTCTCCACTCAACCATCTGTGCATCGATGAAGTTGTGGGTTGCCCCACTGTCTACCAATACTGAAACTCGCTGGCCACGTACTGTCCCTCGGACACGCAACGTCAAATACTTGGGTACTCCTCGCAATGCTGCAAGGGTCCCCCCTGTGGGTGCAAAGGCTGCACCTCCTACTCCTGGTGGTGGAGGTGGCAAATGGTCCTGCGCTGCCTGACTGTCTCCTGCCTCCCCATCATCATACTTATCCTCTTCCCTGCTGCTCTCGGAGAAGACCTCGATAAAATGTGCTTTGCCAGCAGCACATCTGTGTCCCGGTGCCCATGGCTCCTGACAGGTAAAACACAACCTCTTCTTCTTCAACTCCCTCTTGGCATCATCATCTAACTGCTCCTACCCGGATTCTCTTTAGGAGGCGGAATCCTCACATCCTTCCCCTTTGGCTGGAAAGCCTGTCTCTAGGGGTAAGGTGTCCTGGTCCGGGGTAAGGCATCCTGCAAATCCCGGGTCCTGCCAACTGCGTCTTGGAGTTTGGCTGGTCTGGTGGATCTGACCAAACCTCGAAGCGGCTCTGCTAACCCCTCAATGAACATGTATATCATCCGTGCCGCAGATAGATCGGGCACCATCACCGAAAGTCTCAGGAAATCGGAAATATATGTGTCCGGGCTCCCGGTCTGTTTGAGCCTCGTCAGCTCAACAAAGTGCTCCTCCGGATCCCTCTTGTCAAACCTCTCTATCAATCTCCGGGTGAACTCGACATATGTGGTCACTGTCGAATGCCCGAGTGTAACCATCCCATGGAACCACCAATCCTGGGCCTCACCATCCAAATGCAGCGTCGCCACCTTGATGGCCTCCGTCTCTGCCATCTGGTTGAGCGGGAAGTATATGTCCAGCTTCTCCACCAAAGACTTTGCTGAACTGTTTGATGAACCATCAAATGTGGGCAAATGGAACCTGCTCACTGTACGCTGAGTGTCTCCCTCGTGATAATGC
This sequence comes from Pinus albicaulis, assembly GCA_034641835.2. NCBI lineage: Eukaryota > Viridiplantae > Streptophyta > Pinopsida > Pinales > Pinaceae > Pinus > Pinus albicaulis. The sequence continues at coordinate 1,425,573,927 of CM076572.1, forward strand.
CGATGCCCTCTGTGATGGTCACGGGGCCTACTGTCCTGCTAGAGCTGAACAAAATCTTTAATGAAAGGGCATCCATGAACTCTTGCCCATATGCCTGATACTCAGCAAAATAATCACCCATGTGGCCAGGCTCTGGCTCCTGCAATGCTCCTGCCCCAGTGTCTGCACCCAGAAAAGTGGGCATAGTGGAACGTGTGGGGGCATGTGATGCGCGGAGTGGCATCACGCTCCTGCAAATGGTGGGATGTGCTTGACCCCTCACCAACCTGGAAACCCCTTGGGGTTTCATGTTGTCTAGCTTCCACAGCAGTGAATCTCTGACCCATCATCTCAATCTGCCTTGCCAGATCCTGCACTGACTTGAGGAGCATTTCCCCAAACTGTTTTGCATCACTATCATCTGCCATTGGCTCCCCCTATTCTGCGTTCACTACTGGTTCCTGTTCTGCGTCCTCTACTGGAATGCAATCACCCTCTCCATAGGTGATTTGCAACCTACGTTCTCTGTCACGGTACTTCATACCCCTGTAGCAAATGTACGGCTTCTCTCCCGGTGTCATAGACAACTTGCTCCACAGGTTGAGCCAGGTCTATGAGCTCTGATACCACGAAGGCCCAACCACTACACCAAAAGCCCGAACTATTAGTGAGGGCGACATCCTAGGGTGTTAAGGGTGGGGTCTTAAGGCCCACCGGAGCATCTGAGGGTGGCGGCTAAACAACCCCTCATTACGCAGACCCTGGACACGTGGCAGGGCCCACCCTAAACAAGGATATTACAGCCCACCACGCTCCGCGAGTCTCGACCTCGAGACCTCTGCTCTAATACCACAAAGGCCCAACCACTACACCAAAAGCTCGAACTGTTAGTGAGGGCGGCATCCCAGGGTGTTAAGGGTGGGGTCTTAAGGCCCACCGGAGCATCTGAGGGCGGTGGCTAAACAACCCCTCATTACGCAGACCCCGGACACGTGGTAGGGCCCACCCTAAACAGGGCTGCCCTAAATAGGGATATTACAATTACAAACCACCTCATATTCCATATGAGGACATATTTAATTTCATTTGTTAGTGGCAACTTGTGCACCAGTAGAGATCTTCCTTTCATAGATCATACTTCTAAAGATAAAAGTCCATCACCTGCAACCACATGACATGACTTCACAAGATCCAGTGTTAGCATATAGATATATGTACCTCATCCTTTTCCTTTTGAGTCATCCTGCAGCAGTTTTACTAGAATGAAGAACGCCATTCCCTTGACCTGCTTCATCAATATGGCATCATATCCTAATCCCAGAATTTTGTAACATACAATTCTCGATAAAACCTTTTGCTTTCTTTCTAACCAGTGAATCCATAGAGAACTCCGTTAGAAAATGTTAGCACCTGTTTCCATATTGATTATTGAATGACGACACTTGATCCTTATGACTACCTTCCATCAATGTTGTTATCAGTGAGGTTTCCAGGAGCCACTTTTTCAAGTTCTCTTTCCATGCTTCTATCACGATGCTATTAATATACATTGCTTCCTATCATACCATTTTACAACCAACATAAATCACTTAAAGAGAAAGATGATCTCAATCATAATAGAGATCTTTCGCTTATTCTTTCTTAGATTTCTTTGCATAAGGTTCTTCCCTTTCATCTGTGACATGGGCTTCTTCCTTTTTCCTCGTCCTTCCCAGATTTAGGACAATCCCTTTTGTAATGCCCAAGTTAATTACCTCCAAAGCTTCGTACTTTGTCCATATTTCTTCTTTTATTCTGAGGACCAAATTTACCGAATCTTCCTTTCTTCCTGGACATGACTGCAAAGGCTTGATTCCCTCACTTGCTCCTGTATCAACTTTGACTTTCAATCTTGTTTCCTGTATTTTACATAGAGACCATAGATCGTGGAATGGTGTTGCTTCTTTCTTCCCGTATAAGCTTGAAGTGAAGTTTCCCCATTCTTCTGGTAGAGCATTCAACACCATTGTAGTCATCTCGTTATCAAACATTGCTTCTCCCAATTCCTGCAGTTGGTCTCTTATTTCAAAAGTCCTCATAAAATATGAAGTGATTCCTTCCTCTTTTGACAATTTCATCTTATATAGTTCTTGTCTTAGAGAGATTGCTTCTCCTACAATACTCACAGAGAATAGCTCCACCAATTTCTCATATATTTCTTTTGTAGTTTCCAGTTTTGATTCATAGGGTATGAGTGAGTCCTTAATGGATTCTATGAGAATCTTCTGGGCTCTGATTTCTCCTTTCATGTACTTGGCATGAGCGGGAGCATCTTATTTTGAGGGCTGAACTGTGGATCATAACTTCATCTTCAGTTAGATTCAAGTCTACCCTCTTCTTCTATGCACTAAAGTTTGATGACCCAACCAATTTGTTGCTCTCTTTGCAATAAGTCATTTTGACAGATTTAGATGAGGTCATAGATACTTACTTGAATAGGTTGACTTCCTCCTTCTAGAAACTTCCTTGATGATGATGAAGATGAAGGTAGGAACTCCCTCTTAGATTGAATTCTCCAATGTAGATGTTGGATATTGAAGGATGGAGCTTGATGATGAGTCTTCCAACAATGTCTACAATATCATAAATCTTTGATGGCAAAAATCATCTGCTTGATAAGTGGATCCTTTGAATGATATTGAAGAATCTTCCTTGCAAACTGATTTGACTTTTAATGCAAACTTTGACCTTAACTTTGATCCTTGCTCCCTTGAGTGTCTCCTTGTCAAGTAGCCCATGTCTTCAGCACCTTAGCTCTGATACCATGTTGAGAATTAGGTAGGGCAGTGTTTAATTCAAATTCTCTTCTTGATAATTACTTGTGAGCTTACTTCTTTTACTTATGTCTTCTCTTCTTAGCTTATTATGTCTTTCACAAGTCAATTACCAAAAACACACGAGACACAAATTTAGGCTCTTCGAGCCAGGGCCAAAACCTCTCCCTCTTGGAGAGGAAAACCCATGAGAAATTCTTCTTATAGACTTTCAGATGACAAGTACCATGACCATGACACAGATCCTTGACCCTTGTATGCCTTCAAGACCTTGTCACTGCTTCTTCCTTCTTGACTTTAGGAAATCTCGGTTCCTAGACCTCCCTCTTATACTATGCCTCTATGGCTGCCTCTTCGATCTATGATATATTTCTTCTTTATATTTCAAAACAGATATACATTCATGATAGTGAGTTGACTCCTTTCCTTCGCTGTGGGACAGAGATCTGAGTTAGGATGTCTTGCATTGTGTGGTATCTATCATATCATATTCTTCGCATTTTGTCTTCTTATCCTCGCTTTATATTACAGTCCAGACAAAGATATCCGAAACTGGATATATATATATATATATATATATATATATATATATATATTGCAGCCCACACAATAAGATACTAACTGTGAAAATTCTTGAATCTACTTAACATAAGTTTCTACTGCAGAAATATGGTTTACTTCTCCTACTTGTGTTTTTACATTAACAAGTTATTTTCAGAAATATTCAGAAAACAACGAAGTAAACACACTGCAAATCTACGCATACATATAGATCAAGTACTGAAGAATAAGCACATTTAGACAAAGGACACACAAGATTTTTCGGACAAATGTCCCCAGAAAAACCCAATGCGGGAAAACTGGTGCAACAGTTCTGAATACTTCTAGGGTGCCATTATCCGGCTCACCCAACAAAGAAAACCTCGACAATCAGAGATAAATGTGAGTTTCACCTCACCCTGCAAGTCCTGGTTGATCCAGATCAGTCACTGGTGAAACCCCAGCTAGCTCTGCGCAGTCTCTACGCTGCCACTGCCTAAGCTTGCATAGGCATGGTTGAAGGACTGCATCACCCTTCCTCTACGCTGATCAGCGTCTTAGAAATCGAGTTTTAGCCTTGGCGGCTTAGAAACCTCTATTCTCGGCTAATTTTGGACTGTCCCTTGGAGGCTTTGCACTGCCCGTGCGTGAGCCCTGCGTGGGACTGTGTCACCCTCTTTGGTGTCTGCATCACACTCTTTAGTGGCTATGCTGCCTCCTCCGCGTCTTTGCTGCCCTTGCTTTGCTTTGTACTCTTGGTCATTTGACCAATCACTGCATATGCCCCTCACTGCTTCTCAGAATCACTCAGATCTGATATTTGTCCGAGCACTGCTCCGTCAGAAGAATTCGATCTCTTAGACTCTGTGTGTGTTCTCCAACTGACCCCAAGTCTTCCTTTAATACTTTTCTTGTTGAATAATCAACGACCATGATCTAATCTCTTATCGATGGCTAAGATTAGAAAAGACCTGATCCACGTTACTTAGAGCATTCTCACCCAAATGTTTTAATTAATTCACTTTAATTATTTATTTTCCCTAAATTAGACTTAGGGTCTCCATTAAAATAATTAATTATTTGAATAACTTTCACACCGAGTGGAATTTCTCCAAACGATTTCTGGGTCTTGGAGATCTCATGTGTTCTAGCCCCTCCACAAAGTTTTGGAGCTAGAACACATTAGATGCTACCCAAAATCTCAACACTCTCTCTTAGCGAGGAATGTGCTCTAACAACACTTCATCTTGAAGCATCACCCTGATCCATGGCATCGGTCCCCTGCGCTGCTAATGCTCGGCCTACTGCTCCTCATCCATTGCGTTGCTGGCTTTTGTACTGCTGCCCATGACTCTGCCTCATTTGTACTGCAACTCCCTCTCAAATTCTACATCATGCTGCCCATAGCACTGCCACTACTAACTGCTGCATTGCAACTCAGTTGCTGAGAAGTAAGCAACTGAAGGACATCACCCAAAACACTGACATACAAGTAAGTTTGGCTGCGTCTCGATACTGAAGCATGCTTTGCTACTAGACTGCCCTGACCCTCTAAAGCTCTGCGTTGCTGCTGCTCTGCATTGCGTAAGCACTACCCCTATGCGTTGCTGCTGCTCTGCATTGTGTAAGCATCGCCCCTTTGTGTTGCTGAAGTTCCATTAACCTCTGCGCTGCTGCTTCTACGCTATTGCTGCCTCTACACTGCGCTGCTCTAGTCTTTAGCATCCTTACTGCCACCGTGCCTCCATAATCCTCTGCACCCACTGACTCCAGTCATCCTGCTACTGTCTTTAAGGGCTCCTATAGCTCGTATATGACCTAAGATTTTGGGCACATCAAGGATCCTGCCCTTCTTTTCCTCTCATACTCCTCCTGGGTCTGGTGACCTTTTCAAGCCTAGTCCCTGGTTGGGACCCTTCCTCTCTGTGCAACTCGCACTAGACAACTCACACTTCTTCCAGTAACTGCTTTCGGCAACTAGAAGTTGACATGCTGCCCATATCCTTGTTGAGCTGCAAAAATATAGAAAGTCAAAATTGGAGAAGGAAATGATCTTGCCAAAATGTTGAATGCTTCCTGTCTCCTTTGTGCAACTGTTGACTTACTCTACGCACTCCCTGGTGGAGTAAGTAGATCCGCTCTCGGCTACTGCTGCTCTGCATTGAGAAACCGAATTCCTTGGCTCAAAATTCTCCGAGGAAGACATTCCCTTAGGGTTATGCAACCCACTGGCTGCCATCTCTGTTGCCAACTGTCGAATAGGTTCTCTTCTCCCTCTTTTGTTGTTGCCCCAACAAAACTCAGATTTGGGTTTCTTGGCACTAGAAACCCTCTAAGGAACACACTCTTTCTGAAATACAGTTTCCTTGTCGGAAATCCTCTGCCACTGCTGTCGAATCAACCCTCTCCAGTCGCTCCGATGATTAGATCTCAAATTTCTTGGTGAGAAATCTGCTTTACTTCTCCTACTTTGTCACACCCTGCTAAACACTGTTCTCCACAAACAGAAACAATGCCCCACCAGCCGCTCCTGAAGAAAAACGATTTGCACTTCCAGTCATGACAACCGGAAAATCTGAGGCTCAAAGCCTTTGCGCTCACCCAGCAAAGACTTTGTAAGCCTCGGCCACATGCTTCTGCGTTACTCTGCTGGATGACGTAGGCTTTGCGTGAGCCCCTCTGGTGACTGCGTCACCCTTCCGTGCTTCTCCTTGGATATGCACTATCACTCGTGACAACCGTCTTTCCTGCAGCAAAAATTCTCCGATCTTTTGCTGATGGCTTCAGCGCCATCTGGTTTGCAATCGCTTTGATACCATGTAAAAATTCCTGAATCTACTTAATAGAAATTTCTACTGCAGAAATCTGGTTTACTTCTACTTGTGTTTTTACATTAACAAGTTATTTTTAGAAATATACAGAAAACAACGAAGTAAACACTGCAAATCTACACATACATACAAATCAAGTACTGAAGAATAAGCACATACAGACAAAGGACACACAAGATTTTTCCGACAAATGTCCCCGGAAAAACCCAATGCGGGAAAACCGGCAACAGTTTTGAGGGTTTTTATTATGAAGTAGCAGTTCTGAATACGTCTGGGGTGCCATAATCTGGCGCACCCAACAGAGAAAACCTCGACAATTAGAGATAAACGTGAGTTTTATCTCACCCTGCAAGTCTTGACTGATCCAGATCAGTCACTAGTGAAACCCCAGCTAGCTCTGCGCAATCTACGCTGCCATTGCGTAAGCTTGCGTATGCCTGGCTGAAGGACCACGTCACCCTTCCTGTACGCTGATCAACCTCTCAGAAATCGAGTTTCAGCCCTGTCGGCTTGAAAACCCCAATTCTCGAGTAATTTTGGACTGTCTCCTGGAGGCTCTGCGCTGCCACTGCATGAGCACTGCATGGGCTTGCATCACCCTCTCTGGGGTCTGCGCCACACTCTCTAGTGGCTGGGGTCTCTGTATCCCTTCTCTGCTTTGTACTCTTGGCCCTCCGACCAATCACAGCATCAACCCTTCGCTGTTGAGAATTTGGAGGGCTAGTAATTCAAAATTCTCTTCTTGATAATTACTTGTGAGGTTATTGGAGTTACTTATGTCTTCTCTTTGTTAGCTTATTAAATCTTTCATCAAGTCAATTATCAAAAGACACGAGACACAAGAATTAAGCTCCTAGAGCTAGGGCAAAACCTCTTCCTCTTCGAGAGGAAAACCCACACGAAATTCTTCTTATAGATTTATAGATTTTCAGACGACAAGCACTTCAGGATAGTCTGCAGACAGTCTCTAGACAAATCTGCACTTTAACACTCCCTTTGAATTGACTTTGTCTTGCTGTAGCTGCTTCTGGACAATCTCTAGACAAATCCTCACTTCTGTTTCGGTACACCGCAACACATATAATACTTATATGCCACAAGCATGTGTGTACCTTAACCAGACTTGAAACCCATCAGAAATCTGCACTGAAACTTGTCCTTAAATCCGCACTGAAACTGCACTTAAATATTCACTTCGGTCTACACTCAAATCCGCACTCAAATCTGCATTCAAATCCACACTCAACTCAAAGGTGACCGAAAATCTTCTGTGTTTTCTGCGAAGTTTGCTGGGGTATATATATAGTTGTTTGCCCCTGTATATAAGCTGACCTGACTTGTGAACCTATGTGACTATTTTGGGAGCCGACATGACTGTTGTGAGGCCAACTTCTTACTGCATATAGTGCCAACTATATTACATCTTTTCCAGTGTTTGAAGGAGAACTATCTTGAGGGCTGTTAGAGCCTTTCTTCCATGGTTTCTAGGACAAGGTCTTGGAGCATTTCATGAGACTAGATCCTTCATATATATATGACACTTAATTACATTTATCCCTAGAAGACAAAACTCTAGAAGAAGTCTATTAACCTATAATAAATTCTTGCTCATGAAACCCATTAAGCAAGTACAAAATACATTTTATTATCTTTGTCTTCTTTATAGTCAATATGAAGACCGATCCTAGTTACACTTTTTAACACTCCCTCTTAACTAGGGATGTATTCATGCAGGTACATGGTCCCTTTCAAACTGAAGAATCTCATAAGAAGAATCAGATTGGTAATTGCATCTGTATAGCATCATATCAACCAGCATTGTCCTAGTGCAAGGGCTTCACTAACAACCCCATCTCTCAATGAGACAATGGGCTACAATGTTGGCGAGACACATGACTTATAGACACCATAGTCATTGTCTCTCCAAGGTACATACTCCACCCAGGTGTTCCCAGAGTATGACCTTCTTGGACTATTCTTCTCTTGGGTAGCCAACCTTCAAAGAATATTGGTCCTCGACTACTCTTATCTTGAATGCCCTATTTCATTCTCAAAGAGTATCGAATGCCAGATGATTACCCAATCCTCCATTCTGTCTTTCAGATGAAGACCATAATGATGTGTCTATCCATTCTCTCCACATGGCCTTCACTAAGACTTACGGTTGTTAGTCCTGGTCTGGTGCATGACACATGTATTAGAGAATCACATATGTCACTCCCTCTCAACTCAGGAAGGACAAACTTCAAGTTTCTTCCAAGTAAGAAACTTACCACTAGGCTCCCTCTCAACCAGGGTCCTGCAACAACAATGGTTAGACACCCAGCTGCTCATGAAGAATTCCTCGCCTTGATGTCATGGATTTCTAATTTGAGGAATCTTCAACCTTTGGCTTCATAGGGCACAGATCAGTCACGAGTCACGAGTCAGGTCGACTATCAGAAAGTGATTCATCAGTCTTCCTCATCTGGTCCACCGATATGCCATGCTGCTTTCCTTCGAATCATCTCCAAGGATCATACATCCTTTCTCATGATTAGCAGCCCTGCACAAACTCATCCAGATAAACATATACAAATGAACTTTTAAAACAAAAGTTACCTCAGTGATGATCTTTCACCATGATATCTTCCTGTAGGCATCAACATCCTTTATTCAGATTGACACATCTCCTAATGATATGTTTTGTTAAGGGTCTTCTTCTTTACTAGACTTCTGTTAGAGTCTACATATCCTCCCAGGAGATCTCCTAGTCACATCTTCTTAGCTTTCGGATGATAACTGCCTCTTGACATGGTCGCACTTCATGATCTCTTCTTTTTTGCACATTTTTCATTCCTAGGAACTTACAATTTCCAGTTCCTTGTTCACATACGACCACCTCATATTCCAGAATCCATATGAGGATATATTATGTTGATTTCATCTGTCAATGCACTGTGAGAGATTCTCCTCCATAGATCAGACTTCTAAATACATAAGTCCATTTCCTGCAACCATATGACATGACTTCACAACAACTAGTGTCAGCGTTTAAATATATATACACTTCATACCTTTTCCCTTGAGTCATCCTGTAGCAGTTTTCCTAGAATGAAGAGCTTCACTCCCTTGACCTACTCCGTCAATATGTCATCACATTCCAGAATTCTGTTTTCATGATGACCTTTGAACTTTGATGACTGCCTTCCATTAGTAATGTTATCAGAGAGGTTTTTTTGGAGCTGTTTCACCAGGAGCTCCTACCATGATTTTATCATGATGCCATTAATATACATAGCGTTCTTACATACTATTTTACAGCCAACATAAATCACTTAAAGGAGAAGATGATCTCAATCATAGTAGAGATCCCTCGCTTCCTCTTTCTTAGATTTCTTTGCATCTGGTTCTTCCCTCACATCTGAGATATGGGCTTTTTCCCTTTTCCTCTTGTCCTTGTCAGATTTAAGACAATCTCTTTTATAATGCCCAAGTTCATTACATCCAAAGCATCATACTTTGTCCATATTCCTTCTTTTATTTTGAGGACCAAATTTTCCAAATCTTCCTTTCTTCTTGTATGTGGCTGCAAAGGCTTTTAGTCTTGTTTCCTCTATTTTACATAAAGACCATAAATCATGGAATGGTGTGGCTTCTTTCTTCCCATATAAACTTGAAGTGAAGTTTCCCCATTCCTCTGGTAGAGCATTCAACACCACTGTAGTCATCTCAGTGTTAGACATTACTTCTCCCAGTTCCTGCAGTTGATCTCTTATTTCAGAAATCCTCATAAAGTATGGAGTGATTCCTTCTACCCTTGACAATTTCATTTTATATTGTTCTTGTCTCAGAGAGATTGCTTCTCCTGCAGTACTTACAAAGAATAGCTCCACCAATTTCACATATATTTCTTTAGCAGACTTTAGTTTTGATACATAGGGAATGAGTGAGTCCTTAATGGATTTTATGAGAATCCTCTGGGCTCTGATTTCTCCCTTCATGTACTTGGCATGAGCTAGAGCATCTTCTTTTGGTGGTTGATTTGTCGATCCATCGATGCAGTCCATAACTTCGTCTTCAATTAGATTCAAATTTGTCCTCTTCTTCCATGCGCTAAAGTTTGATGACCCAACCTACTTGTTGCTCTCTTTACAATAAGTCATCTTGACAGATTTAAGTAAATATCATTGATACTTACTTGAGTAAGTGACTTTCTCCTTCAGCAACTTCCTTGATGATGATGAAGAGGTTAGGAACTTCTTCTAAGATAGAAATCTTCAATATAGTTGATCTTGGATCCTTGATGTTAAAGGATGTCTTCAAAAGACGATGTCCTCTTCTAACAATGTCTTGAATTTAAATCTTTGATGGCAAAGATTATTTTCTTGGAAGGTTGATCCTTTGGTTGAGATGAAGATCTTTCTCGAAAATAGATTGAGAGTCTTCCTTGCAAACAGATTTTGACTTTTTACCCAAACTTTGATTTTTGCTTCTTGGAGTGTCTCTTTGTCAGGTAGCCCTTGAGTTTAACACCTTAGCTCTGATTCCATGTTGAGAATTTGGAGGGTTAGAGATTAATTCAAAATTCTCTTCTCGATAATTACTTGTTAGGTTACTTGAGTTACTTATGTCTTCTCTTCATTAGCTTATTAAATCTTTCATCAATTCAATTATCAAAAGATACGAGACACAAGAATTAGGCTCCTAGAGCCAGGGAAAAACCTCTCCCTCTTGGAGAGGAAAACCCATGAGAAATTCTTCATATAGATTTTCAGATGACAAGTACCATGACCAAGATTTAGACCCTTGACCTATATATGCATCCAAGACCTTGTCCTTGCTTCCTTGATGTCCTTTCTGTCACTTTCTCACTGCTCCTCTTTGGAGTATCTTCAAGATTTGCCCAACTGCTCCACCTTTTCATGGACTGGAAATCACCCTTTTAATAGTGGTTACACTTCAGGATAGTCCATAGACAGTCTCTAGACAAATCCGCACTTTAACGCTCCCTTTGAATTGACTTTGTCTTGCTGTAGCTGCTTCAGGACAATCTCTAGACAAATCCTCACTTCTGTTTCAGTACACCGCAACACATATAATACTTATATGCCACAAGCATGTGTGTACCTTAACCAGACCTGAAACCCATCAGAAATCCACACTGAAACTTGTCCTTTAATCCGCAATGAAACTGCACTTAAATCCGCACTGAAACTGCACTTAAATCTGCACTTCGGTCTGCACTCAAATTCGCACTTCAATCTGCACTCAAATCTGCACTCAAATCTGCACTTCAACTTAGAGGTGACCGAAAATCTTCTGTGTTTTCCGCAAAGTTTGCTGGGGTATATATATAGTTGTTTGCACCTGTATATAAGCCGACCTGACTTGTGAACCTATGTTACTATTTTGGGAGCCGACATGATTGTTATGAGGCCGACTTCTCATTGCATATAGTGCCAACTATATTACATCTTTTCCAGTGTTTGAAGGAGAGCTATCTTGAGGGCTGTTAGAGCCTTTCTTCCACGGTTTCTAGGACAAAGTCTTCGAGCATTTCATGAGACTAGATCCTTCATATATATATGACACTTAATTACATTTATCCCTAGAAGACAAAACTCTAAATAGACATCAAGAAGAAGTCTATTAACCTATAATAAACTCTTGCTCATGAAACCCATGAAGCAAGTACAAAATACATTTTATTATCTTTGTCTTCTTCTTTTCATAATTACATAGTCAATATGAAGACCGATCCTAGTTACACTTTTTAACACTCACTGTTTCTCTGAATCACTCAGATCTGATCTTCGTTTGAGCTTTGCTCTGTCGGAAGAATTCGATCTCTTAGACTCTGTGTGTGTTCTCCAATTAACCCCAAGCCTTCCTTTAATACTTTTCTCGTTGAATAATCAACGACCGTGATCTAATCTCTAATTGACGACTAAGATTAGAAAAGACTTGATCCACGTTACTTAGAACATTCTCACCAACATGTTTTAATTAATTCACTTTAAAAATTTAATTTCCCTAAGTTAGACTTAGGGCCTCCATTAAAATCATTAGTTATTTGAATAACTTTCACACCAGGTGGAATTTCTCGAAACGATTTTTGGGTCTTGGAGATCTCATGTGTTCTAGCTCCTCCACAAAGTTTCAGAGCTAGATTACATCCGATGCTACCCAAAATCTCAACAATAACCATGTAATCCTTCATCAATATTCTCAGACATTATCCTTTGCAGTTCATGAGGTTGTTATCCACACTTACTTGAGTTATTCTTTCACCCTTGAGCGCAACCTTTACTTCACACTTTGTTGATCCGTATAACCGCAGAGGATGTCACCATTTTCCTCGCATTTCAGCCTCAGACCAATTCTGAAATCCACATTGAATCACAAAACACTTTTACCGAAAGTCACAGAAGTCCGAATTTTTGTTCTGTTTTTTTCTGCACAGTTCACAGGGGTATATATAGTGGTCAACACCTATATTAGCTGACCTGATAGTCAATAGATGTGACTGTTCATTGGGCCGACATGATCACTGTTAATAGGTCGACTTGAAGGCTGATTTAGAAGAGTGTTACAACGCTGATCTTGAGGAACATTTGTGCCATGACTTCAAGGTTTATGTGACACGATCTTGAGGCATACAAGTGTGACTTGACTCTTCATAAACATGACACTTCAATTAGTACATTTTATGATCAGAAAACAAATCCTAAAAGACATCAAGAAGAATTCTTTTGAAGCAAGCATACCCAAAATATATATTATTATCTGTCTTCTTCATTACATAAATACGTAATTTTATAGTCAATATGAAGATCGATCCTAGTTACACTTTCTAACACAACAACAACGAAGTTGACGAATTTCGACGACCAAAGACTCGACCAGACTGGCTTTGTGCAGTGGTTGCGTCCAAAGGATCGAACAACTGTGATACCAAATGGAACAAACAAAGTTCGTCCTTCAAGTTAATTACTCCAGAAGACTTGGAATATGTAGATTGTTGAGAATTTGGAGGGTTTAAGATTAATTCAAATTCTCTTACTTGATAATTACTTGTGAGCTTACTTCTTAACTTATTTAATCTTTCATCAAGTCAATTTCCAAAAGACAAGAAACACACAATTAGGCTCCTCGAGCCAAGGCAAAAACCTCTCCCTCTTGGAGTGGAAAACCCGTAAGAAATTCTTCTTATAGTTTCAAATGACAAGTACCATGACCAAGATTCAGACCCTTGATCTATGAATGCCTCCAAGACCTTGTCACTGCTTCTAAGTCTTCTTCCAACGCTAATCTTTTCCTGCACCAACGTGCACTGACCTGCATCAATATTAGAGAACTCGGTCTCTAAGTCCTTGGCTTCTCCTTCTACTTCTCGGCTTTACCTTCACTCCACCTAGGTTCCTTCTTGGCTCCTTCTTGTCTCAATTGACATCCAATACAGAGATATATATACTTCTGCACCGAACCTTTTAGATACCTTCAGCCTTCCTAGATTATGCGTGGAGAGAAGGGCTTTAGATACCACTACACCAAAAGCTCGAACTGTTAGTGAGGGCGGCATCCCAGGGTGTTAAGGGTGGGGTCTTAAGGCCCACCAGAGCATCTCGGGACGGGGACCCTCGCGCAGTCCCCCAATTACGCAGACCCCGGCAGCTTGTCAAGGCCCACCGGACCCTCAACAGGGAGGCTGCCCTAAACAGGGATATTACAGCCCACCACGCTCCGCGAGTCTCGACCTCGAGACCTCGGCTCTCATACCACAAAGGCCCAACCACTACACCAAAAGCTCGAACTGTTAGTGAGGGCGGCATCCCAGGGTGTTAAGGGTGAGGTCTTAAGGCCCACCAGAGCATTTCGGGACGGGGACCCTCGCACAGTCCCCCAATTACGCAGACCCTGGCAGCATGTCAAGGCCCACCGGACCCTCAACAGGGAGGCTGCCCTAAACAGGGATATTACATTGATCCAGTCTATGTTGCCAATATCCTCAAGCATGAGGTCTATGCAATGTGCAGCACATGGGGTCCAAAAGATGGTTGGGTGTTTTTCCTTTAACAATTTACCCGCAAGAACATAGTTAGAGGCATTGTCTGTGATGATTTGAACAACATTTGCCACCCCCACCTCTTCAACAACCTCATCCAAAAGCTGTAACAACAACTATGCATCTTTCACCCTATCAGATGCATCAACTGATTTTAGAAACATGGTTCCCCGTGGGCAAAAGACAAGAAAGTTTATGATGGTACGGTTCCTCTGATCAGTCCATCCATCTGACATGATGGTACATCCTGTACGTGCCCATGAGTTTTTGAACTCTTCAAATAATCATCAATGTTTGAAATCTCTCTTTGCAAAAAAGATCCTCTTAACTCATGCAGAGTAGGAGGTTTGAAGCCCTTTCCAGCAGCATATATGGCATCAAAAATAGGTTCATAATATGGTGAATGAGTAGCATTGAAGGGAATATCAGCGTCATACCACCATCTAGCAATGTACTCACAAGCAACATCTCTCAATTCTTTTTTCCAATGAGCATCTAAAGTGGGCTGCACAGTTGGAGGACTAGGACCATATGCAGTTGCACTATCAGAGGGAGATGAGGGCACAAAAAAACTTTTAATAGTACCCTTATTTCTCATTGCACCCTTACCCTTGTCAGAAATAGACTCCCTAAAGGGAGGAACATAGCGAAAGGGGTTTTTTGATGCATCAGTGGAAGGGATAGATGAGGAATCCTCATAATTAAAAGATTCAAAACTTGAGTTGGCAGCCATCATATGTTGTAGATTCCTCTTCCTCCCAATTTCAGCCTCTATTTCTTTTTGCCTATTTTTGTCTTGCTCAAACTTGTCAAATTGTGCTTTCAACTGCTTCCTAATTTCCCCAATGTTTTCTCCTTCACATGCAGTAATTTGGCCTTTAATACCAGCCAAATGTAGTTTCAGTCTATGAATGCCCCCTGCACCATCCTTAATTTTTTTCTTGCAAAATTTGCAAAACATTTGATCCCCAACCATTTCAGCATATGCCCAAGCAGAGTCTTTTGCTCTAGGGGCCATTTTGGACTGAGTTTTTGACTTGGAAATAAAATGTTTAAATCTGAACATGAAAAAAAAAAAAAAAACTATTCATTCTATGTTCATTTCTTTCACCAAATGGCAAATGCCAAAAACTATGCAAATGCAAATGGCAAATGCTAGATTTGCTAAATAAATAAAACATTTAACAAACAAAGGCAGATTTAGAAGAGAAAAAATAAATACTTCTAGCCTCTAGCTTCCTCTAGCTCTTCACTGCTGCTCCAAAGCTTGCCCAATAAGCTCCTCATTGCTGCTCCAAAGCTTGCCCAATAAGCTCCTCACTGCTGCTCCAAAACCAACTCCACAATCTTCAGAAAAATCTCACAAATGCGCAAGCAAATTGAATGAGAAAGATGTGAGCTCAATAGAGGGGTTGGGTTAGTTAAATAGCATTGGGAGGGCTTAGACAACCTAAAAAAACCCTAACAGCGAATTAAAATCGAGTTTCAAGTCCATAAAACCGGGTTTTTTGGGCCCACCGGCCGGCTGTCATGGCTCGGCCTGGTTGACTCGGGCTCGGCCTGGTTGACCGGCTTGTTACCGCGCTGGCCGAGTCATTACAAAAATCGGCCGGCTCGGTAACAAGCCGGCCAACCTGGCTGGTTTTCTGCTTGGTCGAACCCGCCGGCCTAATGGCTCGGTCGACCAGGCCTGGTCGGACTTGAGCCGGCCGGTTTTTAAAACAGAGGTATATATATATTAGATTTACTTGTTTCTTGAAGTCCGCAACTTTTATTGGCTGGTATGCATCCTTTTCTTCAGACTTATTAGCACATATTCCAGGTTTCCTTTACGCTGCAACAGTGTCTGAAAACTGCATTTAGACTCCCGAAATTCGCACTTTTAATTACCCCTGCAATCCTCAGAAAAATCCACAATTTCTGTGATGGCTTTAGAGCTGTCAGAAATTTTCTGTATTTTCTACGAAGTCTACCAGGGTATATATAGTTGTTTGCCCCTATATATTAGCCGACCTGTCTTTGTGAACCGATGTGACTATTTTTGGAGCTGACATGACTGTTTAGGCCGACTTTATCATCTGTTATGAGGCCGAATTCTCACTGCATATAGTGCCAACTTCAACATATCATTTCCAGAGTTGAGAGAGGGTTGTTTCAAGCCATTCTTCTACAAGGTTCATGACAAGGTCTTGGAGCTCTTAATGATGACAATGCTCTTCATATACATGACTCTAATTACACTTATAAACAGAAGACAAACCCTAAATAGACATCAAGAAGAAGTCTATTAACCTATGATAAAATTCTTACTCATGAAACCCATGAAGCAAGCGTAACAAAAGTACATTTTATTATCTTTGTCTTCTATTTTACATAAATACATAATTACATAATCAATATGAAGACCGATCCTAGTTACACTTTTCAACATAGATTTCCTTTTAGTATACAAGAATATATATTAAAATAGTATGAATGAGAACGAGGATACAAATGAGCGTGAGGGGCTTGCTTATATACTAGGCAAGTGTCTCTTCATGGAAGGTCATGTCTCATTTAGACATGCCTCTTCATTATTAACTATTAGCTAATTAATTTTTATTTATTGTTTACATTATTTATATTATTTTATTCATAACATTTTGCTTGAGCCATAAGATTGGAACATTAAACCTATGTCATGGTTTGACCTTTTGACTTGGTAAAAGAAGAGCTGTCACCCTAATAACCTTAGGGGGTTCTAACTTCTGCCCACACATTGGGTCCTCCTCCTTCAATTTGGCATAACTCACAAACCATGAAGCCTCTCGTGGCGTGCCACATACCACCAGAAACATCTTGACGAGGAGAATCCATCAAAGACAATTTTGACACGAAAATCCATGAATCGCCATGTCACATATTGATTGTAGTGTTTCTCTTGTAAATTTTTGTGATTTTAATGCATATTTTCTATATTTTGTATTTCTGTAGTAGGTTTTCTAATTGGGCCATGTTAATATTGCTGAATGTATCTTGAAACTTTGCTCCTTTATAAGATGCAAAATTGTTTTCTGGGAAACTTTTAAGGAACTTTGAATGTGCATACCTTAAATTTAATAATCTTCCCTCACAAGAAAATCGCTAGGGTTTAAAAGTGGATGCCCTAGTCATACCTCCCTTACTCCAACAAGGC
Source organism: Pinus albicaulis (assembly GCA_034641835.2). NCBI lineage: Eukaryota > Viridiplantae > Streptophyta > Pinopsida > Pinales > Pinaceae > Pinus > Pinus albicaulis. Next base: position 1,425,591,312 of record CM076572.1, read on the forward strand.
TGTGTTGTTGCACCAAATGTCTAGGCACCGCGACAATGGCTCAGATCGGGGGCTGTCACCCTGATCCCCAATCTCTCTGTTTAAGCTCGCCCTATAACAGACTAAGGGGGGTAGACCCTATGGAAATGGAATGAAGGAGAATTAGTTGTGAACTAGCTAGTTCGGGAGACACAGTTAAACGACCAAATACTTGTAATAAATCTAGCAAGATTAAAGGATTCGATTAGATTTGAATGATTGATACCAGTGCCTTATGGAGTCAACTATCTTGTTAAGAATTTAGGACCAATTACTTGATGAGAAACCGCTGCTTGGATGAATAACTATCCTATATGCAATGCAGATACTAAGACTAACTTGAAATTCAGGAATCTTGGTTAATTTTAATTAAATGCCTACTCTAAGTTTAAGCCCTTCGATCCTTTCTATATTGAGTCTGATTCCGTAGTAAGTAGCAGAGAGAAGCTAAGGAAAAGCAAACTAAGATGTGATTAACGATACTTCTCCTAAAAATCTAACGTACTCGGTGCCTCCGGCGCTGTAGAGAGCTGTGGTTCTGACGACTGCAAGGTCACCGTTTTAAGTACTACTAAAACTAGGCTTCTCAAGCAAAGATGGATGAGACCTATCTTTCTATCGATCAAGCTTATGCTTGAAAGTAAATTTTAAATATGCAAGGCTAATGTAATATGCAAATGCACAAGAATTAGGAGACGATGAAATGTGATGTTAAAACCCAAAGCACTTAGATTACAAATTATCTAATTTAGCCACTAAGTACTTAAGCAAAAATGCCGATTATGAAGATGCCAAAAAAATACTCAATTAAAAGATATTCAATTTGTTGTAGATCCACAATAGAGTGCTCAAAAACGATATCAATCACACTTGAAAAATTTCCCAAACTTAAACATTCAATATAGATCCAATAATTCAAAGCAAATGAAACAAAAGTTAATTAAACAATAAGTGATTTTAATCGATAGGAAACATTTAAAATCCCATCAAACTCAGCTGAAGCATATGAAAGTAATTAGCACTTAAATCTCAATAATTAATTATCGAGAAATACCATGAAATTCAGATGCTAAATAAACATTTCATCAAGTAATTTATGGATTAAACAAAATGCAAATCCAATAAAAATTTAAACTTAGGATATATTCTTCAGCGAGGTTTCAAATCTGAAGTATATTATGCAGCAGTGATTTAAACCATAGATCAACAAACAAACGATACCGACATCAATGCCCAAAATGACTAAAAATAGTAAAAATTATTGAACTTGAAGAAAAATCAATTTTTAGGGCTTGATTAAGATAAACTTCAGATTTGATATTTTTATTTCAGCAGTGAAACAGTGACAGATCAGCAAGATAAAACTGCCAAATACTTCTAGAAATAGCAAAAAATGTATTAGAACTTGAAAATTTCAATTTTAAGATTTTAAGAGAGTTTGATTTAGTAATTTTCAGAACTGATAAGTTTATAACAACAATAAATTGATAATATATCAACAAATTGAAAATACTAAAGATGATCCCCACAATGTCTAAAAATAGTAAGTTTTGCCGAAAAACTGAAAATTCAAATTTTTTAGACCTTATTTAAGATATGCATAAAAAATGTTCAGATCTGATTTTTCACAATTATGCAAAAATTTCCAGCAAGCTTCAAAGTCAGAGATCTAGGCAAAATTAAAGATGCCCAAGTGGCCAAAAACTTTGAAAATGAAGATTTTGCAATTTTAAACAACTTTGACCATATGAAATGTGTTTTTATGGTCTAATTATTTGTGATTTGCTTGTTGTAATAAAATTTGTAGAAATAAGGGTTTAGAGATCAAACCCTTTGCCCAAGGCTTTGAAGATCTCATCGTTGAAAATCGTTGAAATTTTGGGATAATGTTGCTGCTTGAAAGTTGGAATTTTGGAGACCAAAATCCTGCAAAAATAGCTTCAGAAGCGTAGACGTCTTCAAGAGCATAGATCTAGCTCTTCTTCCACTTGATCTCACCTACAAACAAATATTGAGCGTAGATCTTGCCCTCCAGGGTTTAGATTTGGCTTAGATCTGAAAATTTCTTTTGTCGATTTTTCAGATCTATTCTTGCACAACTGAAAAGAGAAAAACTCAATACCCAATATGTACAAAAAGAGAGAAAATCCTAAAAAACCCAAATGTTAGAATTCAAAATTATGTTACAAAACTTTAGATCTACACAAGTAAATTACAGATCTATACAAATAAGTCACAAATCTATACAAATAAGTTACAAATCTATATGGTAAAGATCTATACAAATAAGTTACAGATCTATATAGTACATTTACAGATCTATGCACAAGAGTTACAGATTTGTCAGATCCAAGGAGTGTAAGTCTGACTTTGCTCCAAAATCTGAAGATCTAAGGCTCTTACTAGCCAGAGCTAACTTTAAATTCAATAAAAGTTAACATAAAATTTTTGTATTTAGGCACAAAATCTAGAAAACCCTACAAGAAGAGAATTTAATATAAGCTTGGGGAATTATATTTGGAGGGCTCTTTAGATATTATTTCCTTGGGAGTCTGCTGGTCCAACCGAAGATATCTCTAAACGCCCAATTCTAAATCCGAGAGATTTTTGCACACTTGAAGTTAAACTGTTAAATCAATAGATAAATGACATCTTCAATAGTTAGAGATACCTGCTAACTCATTTCAATTAAAATTCTTACCCGAAATCCAGTAATCTAAGCAAGATACCTGTGCAATAGATTACTTTACAAGAGCTATTAATCAACAATTCATTTAAATAATTACCAGCAGAATATAAAGAACACATTTACCATAAAATGTTGAAGAAGAACACAACCATCAAGTAAAACCCCAAAGACTTCGTTTGTATTATTCTAGAAAAGTATTACAGGATAGATTCAAGAGCTAGAACACGATCAAGGGATCGAATGATCAAAAGGCTGACACTGACTTCTAATTTATAGATAAATTCTCCAACGGCTAGTTTGCTTGATCCTCGTCAAAGTAATCTCGACCATAAAAAAAGATTTGATCATCTTTTAATCTCGTCCGTCGAAATTTTTATTTTTTGAGGAATTTGAATTTGACTTAACAACCAAGGCCCAAGGGTCCAATATTTCTCAAAATTTTCAATATTTCCTTGCCCGAGACTTTTAAAAATTTATTTTTCAATGACCCATGAATTTTTCCTTTGAAGAATTGAAATTTACCCGGGACATAAAATTAATTAAATTTTTGGCTTAGGATTTTTTATTCAATTTCGCCAGAAAATTTAATTAATTGACTCATGAGGGGATTAATTATTTTCATCCCTCTTTACATAAGATTAATACATTAAACCTATGAGGGAGAACACCCGTTCGTAGTAGACCCTCAATAATCTACCCAATTCTGCGATTCAAAATATGATCTAGTAGACCCAACAATCTGTAATAAAATGATCTAGCCAATTAGTTAGAATCATTCCCAGATTACTATTACAAAGATTCAATAAAAAAAAAACACTAGGACTCACTTAATATCTTGATGACAAAATCCACCTTAGCTTTAGGGTGAGGTTGGAGGGAAAAACTTTGCCAATCATGTGTCTCTAGACTCCACAGATCGAGGAGCAGAGTGCGCAACACAAAGTCTATTTTGAGTCTTAGGGGCTTTGGAGTGGGTCAAAGCCCCTTATTATGTAATGGGATGAGACATTTTTGTGAATGTTGGACTCCGCCCATGGGTTTTGGACCATGGTATAGTAAATGCCAAATCTATATATGGAGTCTAGATAGAGGTCAAAAGATATGCTTAAATGATAGATCTAATGAGATGCATTTAGATGTAAGATTGTTTTGAGTCAGAGTCTGTATTTTGGGTTAGAAGAAAGGCTCCTGCAACTCTGTGCGTGAAGACCTTAGGAAATCTGCAGGTGTGTGCACAGACCCCTGTAGCTGAGTGCGCAGGGTGGAATGGAATTCTCGTTTATACTTTGTTGCATGCATGAACAAGGAAGATCACGCAGTCTGTGAGTACGTTCAACAGATGTGTTGAACAACGTTGGTATTATTGCTAGATCTGACTTGCGAGGCTCTGTTAAGAAGGAAAAGCCCTAAATCCAGTGTCCTCTATCCCTCTGGATGCAGAAACTTGGTTCTAACATCCCCCTATTTTGCCTCAACTGAGACTTTGATCTGCGCAAGCAGATCGTTGCCGAAGGGGCCGGTAATAGTGGGTTTTGTTGGACTACGCAGTCACTCTGAACCTGGGTCTAGGCCCCATCAAGCCAAAAAATGGTTCTGTTGCAGGGACCGAGATCTAACTGAGGGATAGCTTGATGTGGCACTCGTCTAAGAAAGAGATTGAAGATTGGATAGATTTGAAAGAATGCGAGTTTGCTGTGCAAGGAAACAAAAGTCCGCGTATCTCTACTTGGCTATAGAAGCATATCTATACAGAGCAGTACAAGATCTCCTTTGCATCGTTTCCTAGCGCGCTGCATGAGTGGCTATCAAGGCTAGTTGCGCAAATAGGTTATTTTAGTAAGAAGCCTACTGCATGGACTCGAGATTTGATTGAGAAGCTAAAAAAGATTGATAACGAGATCGCGAGAGTTGTTGACTATTGGATTGATAACATCCTTGGAGGGTTTATTACTCAGTTCGCGATTGACACTTCTATGTCCTACAACGAAGCATAACATAACTTTTTCAAAGGACCGCGAGGTAAGTACATGAATTCACTGAAGTTCTGGATTAAAATTCTATGTGTGAAAAGGGTATATTATAGATGCACTCAGATTGATGTTTGAAGAAAGAGAACCTGGTGCTACGTGAAGAGGTAAAAGGTTTAGAACCAGTTGGGGAACGTACATTGAAAGGGAATATAGTTCGCTGTTTGGAGCTGAAGGAGGTGAAAGCAACCCCGCTACTCCGGGAAGTGTGTCACTGAAATCTGAAGGTCAGCAGAGCACTGCAAAGATTCCCCCACCTTCCACCCCCATCATCCTCACTTTCATTCTGTTCCTCCACCTCCACCTCCCCTATTCACCATTGCCCAACCACCAAATATGCTTGTGTTCAACGAAACAGATCATCCTGAACAACTTTGGTTTGTAGTAGAAGCAATATGGAGTTCGTAGAATGTTACAGATGAGAATATGAACAATCATCACCCACTCTCATTCTGTTCCTCCACCTCCACCTCCACCTCCCCCTCCCCCATTCACCATGGCCCAACCACCAAAGATGCCTGTGTTGAAGGGAACAAATGATCCTGAATAGTTTTGGTTTGTAGTAGAAGCTATATGGAGTTCGCAAAATGTTGTTACAAATGAGAATATGAAGAAAGCGCAGTTGGTTATAAAGCTACAAGATAGGGCATTGTCCTGGTACATGAAATATGTTACAACGAATGCAAATGCTTCATTGGCTGATACAAAGGCTGCGCTGAATGCCGAATTCTAGAAACCTAAGTCGCAGTCCCAGTGTATCGCAAAAATCAAGGAAATTAAGCAACTGGCTTCTGAGATAGTGTGGGAGGTAAACTAGAGATTTAAGACACTACTGAGTGAGATTAGCTTTAACATCTCAGACGAACAACATAGAGAATGGTTTATTGTTGCACTGTTACTGCGTCTGAAATTGCCATTATCGCAACAAAAGATTGCAACTCAGGCTGAAGCGTTGGAGATAGCGATGAAGCTAGAGGCTGTGCCAATAGTCGATGCAAGCATAAGGGTTAAATAGATTCAAACTCAGTTGGCAAGTTTGCACATGGAGCTTCAGGATCTCAAGAATGGAAAGGAGATTCACCTAGAAATGAGAACGAAGGTATGGTGTATCAAATGCAAAGCAGAGGGTCACTATAAAGAGCAGTGTCCTGTTTATATAGATTATTTGGGTGCTAGGATGCTGAGTCCATTGAACTTGGATTGAGCGCAGGGCCTAGTGTATGGTGTAGCATCTGCGAAGTTGCAGGTCAACATTCCACAGACTATTGTCACTTGCTACAAAAGTTTATCAGATCGTCGAAGTAATTGTTCTGCAATTTTTGTAGCTCTGTGGGACACGACGAACAACATTGTAATACCTACGATCTGATGATGCAAAACAGTCATAGTGCATACAGAATGCAGGCGGAAGGTCACGAAGCGTTGGGTTCGCTAGCTGCATGAGGGCGTGGCCAAGGAGGAAGTGCTGGTCGTGGTCGAAGATAGATCCTTTTCTATAACTACAGACAATCTGGACATTTTGCCCGAGATTGCCAAAATCCTACTGTTGCGTCCTATAAGTATTGTCAAGAATTTGGTCATGAAATTGAAGATTGTCCCATTTTGTTAGCTAAAATGCAGGGGAAGCGCAACCAACATCCTGCTCAGAGTATACAAATGATGAGGGCTGAACCACGCCAGGGAGATCCAAGTGTTAACATAGTAACATGCAGTGGTATGAATACTGGAGGAGACCACCCAAACAGGTAGAGGCCTATAACAAAGACATGGGTAAGGAAGGCTGAAGATAAGACTACTGGGTTTATTGTACAACGTGAGAGAGACATTCATGGAGGCCAAGAAGACATTTATGACTCCTAAGGCTGCAACATCGACTATGTAGAGACAATTATTTCCGCTAAAGGATACACCTGTGGAGAATGCTGAAGCAATGGAGGCTGATCCATCTATCTTGACACCCTTCTTGTAGGCGTGCATGAAGCTACTAAGGGACCAAAAGGCTGTAGAAGGATTGTAGGCACTGATCCATAACTGCGCTGACAAAGAGGAGCTGCGAGTGGAACAACATGCAGTAAACAAAGTGTACAAGAATAAGAAGAGAACTGGCCGGGAAATGTGATTGACTGTGCAGATTGCAGAATATGCGATGAATCAAGTTATTTGGGATCTAGGATCAGATGCTAATGTTCTGTTGAAGCAGACATGGGAGCAGATGGGAAAGCCGAAGTTGCACTGTTAACCAATTCAACTGAGGATGGTGAATCAACAGAAGATTATTCCTATGGGGCGATTGCAGGGAATTAGCATAGATATTGATGGCGCAAGCATGTTGGTTGACTTCGAGGTTATTGAGATCGTTGATGATAGTAACCCTTACCCTGCGGTGTTAGGATTTGATTGGGTTTATGACATGGATGCTATAATTAGCTTAAAGAACAGGAAGATGGTGTTTGAGAAGGATGGTACCCGAGTTGTTGTGCCATTAGACCCCTCTGAAGGTGTGCGCTATACAGAGCCTGTCCAACATGAGTATGGGGATGCTGCGATTGACCAAATTTATAAGTCCACCGCGCAGGATGAATATTGGATTAATCCCATCGTAGATGGTAGAATATGTTGGAAGCGCGACAATTTGTGCGTTTCTTATTCCGATGAAGAGTTGGAGCATTGGCATAATCACTTACATAAAGTAACTACTAAGCGCTGTAACAGGGTTACCAAATATCTGCGCTGTGTCAAATCGAAAGTGTGCGACTTGCCCTTTATGATGGGATGGGGAATATTGTCTTGTTCCTGGAAGGCTTTGAGCGGAAGGTGCCAGAGGAACAGAGCTATGAAGCTTTGGACTTCGCGTTGATGTCCACCCAGCTCGATAGTAGGGTGCGCACAGAGAAATTTTAGGCAGATGGTAGGAGTTTTGCAAATTGATAAGACTGAGGTTTGGATGTGTAGACATGAAGATCGCAGAGAAGTATGATGGACAGGAGGATCCTCTCGAACATCTAGCTCGCTGGACTGCAACTTGGGGTGCAAAACCTTAGCCAGAATGGGTGCACATGTTATTTCATTCTTTGGAGACGATACCTTAGCAATGGTGTCTCGAACTAGAGCTGTGCCATGGCAATCCGGATTGGGGCATAATGATAGAAGGGTTCTTATTAACATATAACTTCATTGATGGATGGGAGTTCATTAACGATGCTCTTCAAGAAGTAACAATAGATGTATTTCATATCATTAAGGAACCTAGGACTCCGATACGGCCTGATTGGGCTACGCAGTGGGAAAAGGCTTACGAAGGTTGCCAACAGTTCGCTTGGTGAGACATGGTTAACAAGTCTGTGTTGGGGGAGGAGATTTGTGTGTCTCACAATGAATAAACACAGAATGATTCTGTTGGAGGGTGGCTCCAGCGCAGTAGGCGTACTGCCCCATAGACTAAATATAGGCGCAGTTGGAGGTTACTGCACCAAGGAAGGCAGGACTTCACTGAAGAGGTGAATCTCGTGAAGTTTGTCCAAAATATGACCATTGGAATAGTAAACGCTGATTGGACAATGTCTTGGCCGTTGCAAGGAGCGGGAGGGATGCAATTAATAGGCATATCTGGGCGGATATGCCACCAAATCAACATTTATGAGGAGTATCTAAAGGCGATGATGCGATTTGAATTCGAAATTTGCTATAAAACAAGGATCCCGCTACCCATTCGAACACTTTGCACGCTAAGTTTTACAAGTGAGAATTGCTGTCTGCAAGATTGTTGAGCAAGCTGCTGCATGCGAGGAAAGAGCTTTGAAGAAATTGAACGAGAATTTCTCCATAGAGGCTTAGGATACATAATGACGGCTACGCTACTTGCGAATGTTACAGGGCTGAGGTCGCCCAAACATCAGACCACAGGCGCGGCTCCGTCCGCGAAGCCTAAGAAACCAATCCTAAGGTCTTTACCCCAGAAGAAACTCCCGAAGGAACAACGAACTAAGAGGGCCCACGATCGAAAAAAGGAAAAGGATCTGCAGGTAGACTTAGATGATGATGATGAAGTAGAAGAAGCACCGAAGGAAATTGACGTTAAGGAATTCCTCGCTGATTGCTGAGCGACTCAAGAAGAGGGAAAGCAGTTCCACTACGCGTGGGTCTTACTTCTCATTGCATTGATGGAATGGAGAGAGCCCGAGGGGTCGCAGTTCAACATTGCGGACCCCGATCTATGCGAAGCAACCAGATATGCTTCGCTCTGGCACTTGACAGAGCCATCGAAGGTTAGGGCCAATAAATTTTTCTGGGTCGGATTTGAGATGAGTTTACACATGGTGATTAACCAAAAGCCCCAGTTATCCCCAAGCATTGTGTAGCAGTATCGACAGGTCGCAGAGTTCAAAGCGGACTTCCATCACATCCACATTCAGGGGAAGAAGGACCTCGCTGGGTTTTGGTACGAATTTTCGTACCTGGTCGAAGAAGAAGACATAGAAGCCATCGTCAACTAATGGATGAGTGATTGGTTAACTCCGCTTCATGAAGGTACAAAGGCGGCAGGAATGAGTGGGGTGAAGTCCACTAAGCCAACAAGGAAGGACATGAAAGTCACACCTGTGAAAAACATGGAAGCACAGACTCTGGAGACTGGGGGGATGATGTTCTTTGCGGTGGTCTTGGCACAGATCCATCTGACCCATCCTCCCTTTTTACCACCAAGCGCAAACAACCAATAGAAGGGTGGTGCAAGAATGAAGGTCAATTTTGGCAGGTTCGTTGGCTTGACAGAAATGGTCCTCATCGAGGGGCACATTGATGAGATAAAGGACGCTGTGCGGCAAGTCAATGAGGATTTTTGGGGCAATATCGAAGAGCAATACAAGAAAGCGCTGGAAGATGTCCATAAAGGTTTGCAGGACTTGTAGGTGCAGGCGAGCGCTCCTGGCGAGCATGCGTTAGGGGAGCGGGTTGCAAGCGTGCGTGATTCCAGCGAGTGGAGCACAAGCCGAAACAAGCACAATTGCACACGAGTTGGTGCTGGCTACTGATACCTGCTCATTGCCTATCCCTGCAGGCATGCTGAGTTTTGATACGACAAAACAAATGAACCAGGCAGTTATTTGGTGGAGCACAAAGCTGACTCTTGTTGCGATGCCCTTACAGGCTCTGCATGAGTTCCAGTAGGGCATTGCTGAGGAATTAAAGATCAAGGAACAACGCGCTTCGTTGGTTATTCAGGACGCCCAGTAGGAAAGACAGAGCATGGCAGAGGAAAACCAACTGGCTATTTAAGAAAGCGAAGTTGAAGCAACACAATGACATAAGCTGGAGGAGGCTATCTCTAAGGTTTGCAGTGAGCTCTCAAAGCTCTAGATTCAGCGTGTAGCTGCGCATGAGGAAAAAGTGGCCAAGCTGGCCATAACAGTCAAGGATTCCAAGGCCAAAGTTGACGAAGTTCGTATGGAAATGGAGATGAAAATTGTTGAGTTGCAGATGTAATTGCAGCCTGTTACTCCGCTCGAAGTCCGAGAGTAGCGCACAATGGAGCTAAAAGTTGCCACAACACAATTGAGTCCCGCATACAAGAGTGTGCGAACATATTTGGAGAAGCTCTGGACGTATGGTCCTCACTGTAGGAGGACCCTCAGGTATAGAAGATCGAGGCCGAAGTGTGCGAGAAACTTGAAGAATTGGATCAGGTCAAGGTCACTGGAAATACCTTAGCGCCAATAAAACGACTTACATGTCTTCAAGAGGGTAAATTTTTACAGGAACAAGTTGAGGAGCTGCACCTTAAAGAGAAGCTAGTTGTCGCTCGAATGAAGCCGTGGGAAGCTGAGGCCAGTTAGCTCTCCCAAATTGTTGAAAGAAGCTCAAAGCGTTGCGCACAACTCAGAGAGGACTGGAGTAGAAGACAACTAAGTCAATCACAAAATCGTTGCTCGGAGAAGTCCGGGCTTTTGCAAAACAGTGTGCTGCAAAATAGTGTGCTGAAAGCATTCCACAACTGAAGGATGCCTTGAGCGGCATCAAAGCAAAGATCGATGGCGCACCACCGTTGTGACTCGAGACGAGTCACAGTTTTGTGTTGGGGGCTTGTTGGAGATGGGATACCCTGCGAAGTAAGCTACAGAGAAAGACTTTGCGGATCAAGGAGCAGAGTGCGCAACACAGAGTCTATTTTGAGTCTTAGGGGCTTTGGGGTGGGTCAAAGCCCCTTATTATGTAATGGGATGGGACATTGTTGTGAACGTTGAACTCTTCCCATGGGTTTTGGACCATGGTATTGTAAATGCAAAATCTATATAGGGAGTCTAGATAGAGGTCAAAAGATAGGCTTAAATGATAGATCTAATGAGATGAATTTGGATGTAAGATTGTTTTGAGTCAAAGTCTGTATTTTGGGTTAGAAGAAAGACTCATGCAGCTGTGTACGTAGAGACCTTAAGAAGTTGGCAACTGTGTGCGCGGACATGTTAGGAAGTCTGCAACTGCATGCGCAAACCCCTACAACTGAGTGCGTAGGGTGGAATGAAATTCTCATTTATACTTTGTTGCATGCATGACTAAGTAAGATTGCGCAGTCTGTGAGAACGTTCAACAAATGTGTTGAACAATGCTAGTATTATTGCTAGATCTGACCTGCGAGGCTCTGTTAAGAAGAAAAATCCCTAAAGCCACTGTCCTCTATCCCTTTGGATGCAGAAACTTGGTTCTAGCATCCCCTTATATTACCTCGAGTGAGACTTCGATCTGCGTAGGCATATTGTTGTCGAAAGAGCCGGTAATAGTGGGTTTTGTTGGATTGCGCAGTCACTCTGAACCTAAGGTCTAGGCCCCATCAAGCCAACATTCATTGGATGTGAAGGTTAGACTAGTGAATGCATTGGCCGAAGAATGGTTGAGATGCTTCTCAGGTGGGCTATTTGTAGATCATAGTAGGGGTTGTTGGCTGGCAAGCTGCATCAAAGGGGAAAATTTTCTCTCGTGGATGAGTAACAGTGCTCATAGGGAGTTTCAGTTGATTGATTTCTCCCTCTTGATAATTAATTAGTTTTCTATTCTATGTTGAATGTCTATTACACAATTTTTTTCCATTCTTTATCTTTTTAGTACCATTGGCAACTACTTTCATTACATTTATGTACTTAACCATATTAGGGCTTCAAGTTAAAATTTGGCAGCTCAGGATGAATTTCTCTTAGAAGAAATCATATCTTTCAGCTCTGCTTGAACCACCTATAATAAACTTTCATTTTTGACAATTCTAATATGAATTTCCAAATATAGTAAGTCACATCTCAATTTGGAAGTGACTTTCCAAAAATAGAATGTCATGTCTATCAAGGATGATCTCGACATATGGAATCCACTTTAACATCAAATTAATCTTGATTATACAAGTCAAGAATTAATATTTTTATCATTACTAGTATTATTATTATTATGATACTATTATTTATAAAGCAATCTAAAGTCATTCACCTTTAATGGATCAATAAAAATGAATTCTCTCATGGAATAAGTAAATTAAATTGAGAATCTCCTACTTGGCAAATCAAAGCTCTCTTGGAATAAAATAGGAACTCCACACTTGAGAGAATGTAACTCTCTCTCACTAATTAAATGTATGGCAAAAGTTGTAACTCCTCATCAAATGCACTTGTAACTCCCTCATTCAAATTTGTAACTTTCACCAAATATTCTCTCATGTCTAAGTGTAACTCTCTCTCCTAAATTGAATTGTAATTCCTCAAGACAAGTGTACCTCTCTCTCTATTCTTGGGATGAGTTACATTACTCCTCAAATAACTCCTCTCTCATGGAATTCAATTATTTAGTTTTTGGCTCAATCCATGAATTCATTTTGTAACTCCTCTTCTTTCTCATTTATTTAAGCAAGAACAAGTGAGAGTTGAGAGTAGCATGTTCATTGTGAAGAAGGAGAGCAAGTGTTGAGTATGTGCAAGAGAAGTGTGGGAGCTAGTGAAGAGCAAGAGCAAGGGAAGAGCTGGAGCAAATGTGAAGGACATGATCTGATCAAGAGGAGGAGGAGATTTTCAAGCAAAGAGCTAGTGTATTTCAACTGCAAGTTGATCAAACATTGGTGACTTTATTCATTCTCACTCTCTCTCTCTCTCTCTCTCTCTCTGTACTTTACTGAACAATTTAAGAAATCTAATAGAAGAAGAATTATTTGGGTTTTCCCTCTTGAGGGGTTTTACCCTGGTCATTGGACTAAAATCTTAGTGTCTTATATTTGTGCTTGGCTGTCTTTATATGATATTTGAGTTTATGTTCTATCTACAATTGCTGATCTAAAAAGTTTTGAAGATGAAATCTGCATTCTAAGTAATTGTAACAACATAGAACATTCAATTTTTTGCTAAGTACATTCAACTTTCTGCAAAGTACGTTCAGTTCCATTCAAATTTTTGCAAAGTACGTTCAATGTTCTGAAAAGTATATTCAATTTTCTGCAAATTACATTCAACTTTCTGCAAATTACATTAAGTTCCATTGAATTTTCTGCAAAATACATTCATTTTTTTGCAAAATACATTCAGTTTTCTGCATAGAACTTTCAAGTTTCTGCAATTTTTTTAAAAATTTCTGCATAGAACTTTCAGATTTTAACACTTCAATTTCCTTCTTGTGTAAGATTTTGTTTTTCGTGCATCAATATAGTTTGTTTTTGGTCATTTGTGGACAATCTATAGACTATTTCTTTTTCATTTGAAATTTGCACATTTTTTTATATAATGTGCTTAGTTTATCGGTATTAGAGTTTTGCTTGAAGTTGTATTTATCAAGTTGACTTGTTTATCTATTGCAGAGGTCTTAGATTGTGATTTTCATTTGCGTCATCATAATGGCTAATCTGAAGGTATATGCCCATCCCTTCTATCTCATGGTTTAAATCTCCAGCTTTTGTCAAGTTCATGATTGTTATGTTATTCATTTGAAGTTTCATGTTTTTCTTTTCTATATAGGACAAGAGGTGGCATTAGGATTTTTAGTTTTTCTGTTAAACATGATTTATGGTTTTATGGCTAAAATCATTAAGCAATTTGTGTAGCCACTTAAAGTGTTTGATGACTGAATTCCAACATTTATCCTTCATCTACCATGCTTATTATGTGGCATCCATAGACTTTATTGTAGGAAAGACTATGTTATCTAATTTCATATTCTAGTAAGATTATTTATGGAGATAGACTGGCAAGGCTATGGACCAGATGATTACAATAATTCATGTCTTCAAGTGTATTTGTGTCAATTCTAGAATAATGACGTTGATACCAAGGATAAATTCAAGCTTTCCAATGTGCATTATCCAATGTATGTTTCTCAAGGGAAGAATGCTTGATCATTATGGTTATAATCACATTGTTGATGTAATGTTTTATGGATGGTCATTACTCTAGTATTTATATTAGTATATAAGTGAAAGCGCTTTTGTATGGACCACAGTTACAATAATTCATGTATTTGAGTCTAGGTGGGTCAATTCCAGAACGATGCTGTAGGTGTTTTGAATTACAACATTTATTAGCAAGGATAAATTCATGCTTTCTAAAATGTATAATCCAGTGTACATTTCTTAAGGGAAGAATACTTGATGATTATGGTTATAATCATATTGTTGATGTCATGTTTTATGGATGGTTATCACTTTACTGTCTATGTTAGCATATAGGTGAAAGTGTTTTTATCATAATTCATTTAGAGGTCATAATATTGTACATGATAATAAAACTAGTTTAAAATGACATTACGTAACTACACAAACATATGTCTCTTCCTTACTATGTATTGCGAGATAGTTCCAGCAGACCAAGACAGGTTTATCCCATGTGTATCTCAGATCCTAGATCCATTCTCTTTTTATATCTATCGCTGATTGACTCTTCATGCTCAGGGTTTTCCTTCTGGGATTTAGAGTAGATTCATACTTTTACTTTCTGCATCTTGATTTTTATAGGAGCCACACTAGTGCTCCTACTTTGTATTGATATCATTGTACCCAACAATCTTCTTGACCTACTTTTGTAGTTATTTCTTTGACATTTATTTATTATAAAAGTATTATTATACTTATTTATATTTGCAGTTTCTCTACTGTATCTCTATTATGGTTTTTCAATATTCTGGCGGATACATATCTGTATTCCTATTCTGGTAACTTAGAAGAAAGTCCCGACCAAAAGAAGAAAAAGACAAGTAAAAGAAATGATAGTAGAATGAAGCCTATGCTAGTGGAGAACCAACCCACCAGACACAGACCCCATGTAGACAAAAAATGAATCTACCATACTTGCAGTAGCAAAGAAGAGAAAACACACGCTTACAAAAGCTTGAGTCCAATGTGTGTAGAGCATGGGAGAAGCCTTGAATAAGAAAGACAGAGACATGAGCAGGACTATACATGCCAACATTGAGGCACATACAATACGTAACACAAATGCGACCCTTATTTATGGACAAGCCTGAACAATCCATCCAGGATGTAAAGAGGGACCTGCACATTTCAGGTACAAAAATCATCTGTCTGAGGGATAAGTTGAGAATCTTTGAGAAAAATCATGGATGTTGCAAACCGAATCAGACCTAAATGCGCAACAGGAAAATGTGCAGGAATCAACAGAGAGGTGTGCAAGAGGAATCATGCCCTAAGAGGAAGAAATGTTGCATGACAGGAGATGCAATTATCTGGTGGATTCTTTTTGCTTAAAAAATGTTCTCTAACATGTAAAAGTTAAAACCTGTTCTAGGGGACATGATTTCTGAAGATGTCCCAGTGCAAAAAAATTCTGGTGTTGTTTCCTGGACCAGTTTATACAAATTTCAGAAAGGCATCTGAAGACTGAAACCCATAGCAAAACATCCAGCAGCATTCGCTCTAGCAGAGACAGATACCTATTCCTCATTCTTGAAGATGCTTTCATGAATTAGAGGCATTTAACATATCACAGGAACTATACAAAAATTTAAAACTCTTAAAATATTGATTACAGTGTTTAGAGATGAAATGGTTAGATTGTCTATCTAGCAAAATACCACGATTTTTTCCCAGAATTTGTTCATCTTTATTTCCATAAGGTTCATTTCAGTGTGGGCAATTGTAATTTCAGTGGCTACTTTGATCGAAGTTGTTGGTTTACCCCTATACTTTGTAAAACAAAGGAGAATCAGTGGATGAAGAAGATGATATTGAAACAATTATTAAAGACTCCATCTTTTGAAGTAGCAATCTAGATAAATCTCCAATAGGGTGCATAAGTTGGATTACTCTACTTGTCAAAGAGAATTTAATCTTGCCTTTAGTGAAAAGAGATGGTAATGACATTGCTTAAGTAACAAAATACTTCAGTTAGAGGAGATGGTAAGTTGATTGCTTAGGTGGATCTAGACAAATTTTGCATTCAAAATGGAGGATGTTAGTTTTTGTAGCATCGGACTGGGGTTCTACTCTCGATTTGTGTCTAAGAGACTAAGGAACATGAGATCTTCAAAACCCAGAAAATGTTTCACAAGATAAGCTTGCAAGATGCCTTAATTAAATTAATTAACCATCATTTAAATTTTTCCTAAGTCTGACTTAGCAAAACTGGTTAATTATAGGAATTAATCAAGGAAAGATGAGAAATGTCTAGAAACTCACATAGATTGAGTCTAAGATGATCTTTAGTCGTTGATGACGATTTAATCATGGCCGTTGGTGTTCCAACGAGAGATTATAAGAGCAACTCGATGGGGATGAAGAGGACACACTTGAGCATAGTTGTGAGACACAGGGAGAACGATTTCCTTGGCAGATCGAGCTATCTAGCTGTAGAGTTCGAGCTAGAAGACAACAAAAGCAAGAGGGAGTAGAAGTAGTGATTTCCTGTGGAGTTCTAGTATCGGAGAGTCGGGAACAAGAGGGCCACACTATTTCCTTAGTGAGACTACGTAGATGCAACATAGGAGCTTCAGAGGGCAGATCGATTCCACGGAAGAGGAGGTCGATTTCGGAGGTAGTGGTTGGGAAATTTCCAGGAGGCCATGCGAGTGATCTCCAGAGGCAGAGTCAGGCAAAACAATAGTTTTCGGGCATATCCACAAGCAATGCAAGTAGATCTTGTTCAAGCACTGCGCAAGGGCTTTCGAGTAGCCTAGACTGTTGATTTGTGTAGCTTGGGAGGAACTCCAAGCCCTAGGGTTCAGGGTTTGGAGGGAAAAGCACCATAAGGGCAACTTGTGGGCTTGGAACCCAAGTGTGGGGTTTTGCACCCATCAGGATTTGCGCCAAAACCGTGATGGAGGTATGACATGTGATGGATGAGGATGATAGTGCTCGACGATACGATTCCAACGCAACAAGAATCGTCTGAATCCGAGTTGTCGTTAGAGAGAAATGGATTTTTGAAGTTGACAAGGTAATTATTGGTTGCCAAGTCATGTAGGCTTGGTGTAAAACACTCCAATAGATGTGTCTCTTCATGATTTGGTGGAGCCCCTCATTTAAGCTATAAATTGAGGGTGAGAACATGTGTTTAAGGTATCTAAGAAGTGGCAATTCATCTCTGAAATAGGAGGCTTAGCTGCAGCAAGAGGAGCCAAAAGACATCGTGAGGAAGGCTAGTTACATTGTGGGTATTTTCTGTGGTGAGATCGAAGTGCTGTAGGAGACAGTGGATGTATCTTAGGGCTGTTTGAGGCGTGGTTAAGGTATTGCTGGGCAGGGAAGGTTGCAATGCAAGAGGAGAGAACAATGCTGTTTTAGGATTGTTTGGGCTAGTGTATAAGGGAGCTGCAACTACAACTAGTTGCTAGGCTAGGCCGCAAGCCATAGCCAGCAGCTAGAGGCCACCTATGTAGGGTCTCTGTTCATCTTATAAAACAAAACACTTATCTGATTCCTAACAGTTAAGCAGAATTTAATTTGAAAGAGAATTTAAACATGATTCGAAGTTAATTCTAACTAAAATCATAGTAACCAGCAAATGCTAAAACACAGTGACTCGCTGACGCTGAAACACGATACTAGCTGATGCTAAGAGGAGGAATACCTGGAAACGGTGAGATCCAAACCAGAATACCTGGACTAGTGATCCTCCTCTCCAGCTGATCGGACAGATTACAGAACCCAAAATGTTCCTCCCAGCCAATTTAGAATTTAATCCTAAACCCAGAGGATGCCTCCTCTGCCCCCGTGCCCAGAATCCCGAGAACAGTGAGTCTCCTTTCCACCCTTGATAAATTTTACCACAAAAACCTTCTCAAAATCATCACAACATCCTTCCTCCACTTTCATCTCAGAACCAAAAAAAAAGGACCCCTTCCTCCTTCATATCTTCTTGTTTAAATAGCAATCTGCCCCACCGCCACAACACCCTCCAGCTAAGACCTCCATAAATGTAGAAATGAATGTTTTGAAAGAGATGTCATTCGAATGATAGATGATAAGGTTGTATTTAAAGAGCTGTTATTCAAATGTAAGAGGATAAGGTTTGTATTAATGAGATGTAATTCGAAATGTAAGATGATAAGGTGGTGTTAAAGAGCTGTCATTTCAAATGTCAGAGGATATGGTTGTATTAATGAGATGAAATTCAAATTCGAATGGATTTAATCATGGTGCTTTGAATCTTTAATAAATTTTTCTAATTATTCTTTGAAGTTTGTTTTCTTTATGTTTGTATATTATATTTAAACTATTAGTTAAATATTAGGAAGTAGGAACTTAGGGTGTGGGTTGTTACAACCTAGGTGCTGCTTTTGGGGTTAAAACAAGCAGATTGGGGCATCGTAGTAGTGGAGGCATATTCCCTTGGAAGATCGCAGTCTTTAGAGGGCTTCTTTGTTGATTTACGTGGAGGATAAGGGTTGTAGGGTGATGCCCTAACTAATGATGCAGTATTGCAACAAGGTGAACAACAGTGCTTTGTGAGGTGTATTGGGTCAAGGTGTGACTGTTTATTGGATCATGAATTTGCAGCCTGTTGATGCCATGTGTATGACTTTCTGCGGCGGTGAAGTGTCATACTAGAAGCCAAATCAACAATGATTGGATTGGGTGGCATAGGTCTATTGGAGGGCAGCGTGTTGGCTACACAAAGTAGCCCTAGACGAGTTATCTTGAAGGGTGAAGAGCAGCTGAAGGTTGGGTGAAGATAAGTGCTGAAGTGCAACACTTTGATGGACAAAAGTTGTTGCTAGCTTGGTAGTTTGGAGCTCGGGTATTGGCCAACCTAGAGAGCAGATTGGATTAGCCCATGTACACTCTACATATGGACATGTAACAGTGTTAGGTGGCAACCCTCCTAGAGTCTCGATGTGTAGTGGCCTTGATGGACTAAGGTACTACTGGTGACCAGTACGGGTGCGAAGGATCGACAGGACAAGATACAACAGAGAAGAGCTGCAGCCAAGTTTGTCATTGTATCTTGTATACCATAGACTATTGTATTATTCAGATTTGGTTTAATATAACAAAGATTGGTGATTGTACATTATTGTACAATTTTGTTTAAAACTGTGTATATTGTGCATATGTGATTTACTGCTTTATATTTTCCGCTATGCAAAGTAGTTCATGTTGAGATTCTTGGTTTGGTAGCGTCAGTGATTTAAGACTCTAACCGAGACCAAAGGTGGTGAAAATTCAACATGGTATAAGAGCGTGTCTGAGCTACTTTGGAGGTCAGTAAATCAGAGTTGTGTAGCGAAGTACGACGTGAGAGGGAATTGGTCACATTGTGAGTGAAGGACCCACTACAATGTCAAAGTTGCATGAAGGTCTCCGGTATGAGGACAAGTTGGAAGGGTTGTCCAACTATACTCCTTGGAAGGAAAGGATCGAGTTGGTCTTGCAGGGGAACAGGATCTAGTATTTTGCCGTGAAAGAGATCAAGATGCCAACTGATGCTAAGGAGCTGGAAATATGGTAAGATTTGGATACGAAGGCGAGGCTGATCATTCTTGATGGTGTGAAGGATTCCTTGATACATCATTTATCTAGGAAGAACAATACACATGAGATGTGGATGGCTCTTCAAAATTTGTTCCAGCATAAGAACAAGAATCGAGTATTGGTATTGGAGGATAAGCTGAAGTCCACCAAGATGATAAAGGGTGAAGGAACGACTTCGTATCTGACTAGGTTGTCTCAGGTTCGAGATGAGCTTGTTGTCGTCAGTGGCAAATTTTCAGATGCAGAGATGGTAAGGATTGCCTTGAAAGGGTTCACTAAGGAATGGAAACCTTCATTAAAGGAATCGTCGCCAGGGAGAAACTACTAGACTAGAATAGACTATGGGACGACCTCATTCTGGAAGGGTTACGACTCACGAGATGAGTATCTTCATCAATCGAGGAAGGAAGATGAGGACGTGGCACTTGCAGCGAGAATGAATGGTAAGCCAAAGGACTTGAGTAAAGTCAAGTGTTTCAATTGTGACGAGATGGGTCTTTATTTGTCGAGATGTCCGTTGAAGATAAGAGATGATGAGAAGAGGAGGAAAGGAAAACAGGTTGTCGGTGTTGCCACTTCAACTGAGATGGATGATCTCTCCAGGAGATTGGAAGAGGAGGACTTTGCTATGATTTCCCATTTCTCACAGGGTACTATCAAGGAGGATGGATGGTATGTGGATAGTGGTGCGACGAAGCATATGACAGGGTCACATGAGGTTTTTGAGACTCTAGTTGAATGGGATTCGAAGTTGCACATAATGTTGGGCGATAAGAGTCAGTTGGAGATCCGAGGATTAGGAGCTTTGCCATTCAGGATGGATACATGACGTATGATGTGGGTCCAGGATGTACTGTTTGTACCAGGACTCAGATATAGTGTGTTTTCTGTCTCGATGATGGAGAGGAAGGGGTTTAAGGTCTTGTTCTAGGATGGGAAGGCAAGACTTAGGCGTAAAGGCTCTAAGTCTGATGGGATTGTACTCGGAGTTAGAGAGTATGGTCTCTATAGGTTGTCAGGCAAGCCTGAGGATCATGGAAAGAAGTAGAGGCATGTATAGGTTCGAGAGAAAAGCAGGAGCAGGCTTCAGACGAGAAGGTATAGGTTCCCGAGAAGAAGGTACACTTTTCAGAGAAGTTCCAGGTTCCAGAGGCTCAGGGGGAGTCGAGTTCTTGAGGGAGTTTGTAGATTCAGAGGGAGACTCTGCTGCCCAAGAAGAGCACATGGTCAGTGGGAAGCAAGGGTGCTTCCACATCTACCCAGAAGGAATCATGGTGAGATTGGAAAGCAATATAGGAGAAGAAGAAGAAGTAGGAGGCTTCCAGTGACAACGACACTTCCGAGAAGGGCGTAGTTCAATGTACAAGGACTGTTGCGATTGTGAGCTCCAGGAGTTGGGCAAGTGTTGCGAGCAGTGATGATGATGACGAAGTACTTCTTAGTCGTGGAGATACCTCCCTCACTAAGAGGGAGTTTGATTTGTGTAGCTTGGGAGGTACTCCAAGCCCTAGGGTTCAAGGTTGGAGGGAAAAGCACCACAAGGATTGCTTGTGGGCTTGGAACCCAAGTGTGGGGTTTTGCACCCATCATGATTTGGGCCAAAATCGTGATGGAGGTATCACATGTGATGGATGAGGATGATAGTGCTCGGCGATATGATTCCAACGCAATGAGAATTGTCCGAATCTGAGTTGTCGTTAGAGATAAATGAATTTTTGAAGTTTACAAGGTAATTATTGGTTGCCAAGTCATGTAGGCTTGGTGTAAAACACTTCAGTAGATGTGTTTCTTCATGATTCGGTGGAGCCCCTCATTTAGGCTATAAATGAAGGGTGAGAACATGTGTTTAAGGTATCCAAGAAGTGGTAATACATCTCTGAAATATGAGGCTTAGCCACAACAAGAGGAGCCAAAAGGCAACGTGAGGAAGGGCAGTTACAACGTGGGTATTTTCTATGGTGAGACCGAAGTGCTGTAGGAGACGATGGTTGTTTGAGGCATGCTTAAGGTGCTGTCATGGGTGCGGATTGTTGGGCAGGGAAGGCCGCAATGCTAGAGGAGATAACAATGCTGTTTTAGGACTGTTTGGGACAATGTATAGGGGCGCCGCAGCTACAGCTAGCTGCTAGGCTAGGCCCCGGGCCATAGCCAGCAGCTAGAGGCCACCTAGGGTGCTGTGTTTGGGGTTAAAACAAGCAGATAGGGGCAACGTAGGAGTGGAGGCATATTCCTTTGGAAGACCACAGTCTTTAGAGGGCTGCGTTGCTGATTTATGTGGAGGATAAGGGCTGTAGGGTGATGCCCTAACCAGTGATGCAATATTGCAGCAAGGTGAACAACAGTGTTTTGTGAGGTGTATTGGGTCAAGGTGTGATCGTGTATTGGATCGTGAAGTTGCAACTTGTTGATGCCATGTGTATGACATTTCGAGGTGGTGAAGTGTAATACTAGGAGCCGAATCAACAGTGATTGGATTGGGTGCCATAGGTCTGTTGGAGGGTGACGTGTTGGCTACCCAAAGTAGCCCTAGACGAGCTATCTTGAAGGACGAGGAGTGTAGAAATTTTATGACCCACTTCAGTTTTCAGTTTCTCCTTATTTCTCCCATTAAGTTAAATGCCCATTCTCATAACCATACATTCAACAAGCTGGAAAAATAAATATTTTCTGAAAACACAAATTCTGAAAATTTCAGTGCTGAAAATGCAGAAATAAAAAACTCAGAAAAATAAATCAGCCACACAGAAATTCGACACGCTGATTTTTGGTCACTATGACCCTGGAAAAACCCCCTACAACTCTTGGGGAAAACCAGTTTGAAAGCTCTCCTTTATTTCTGATAAATAGCTCTTACAGAGAAATAGAAAAACACAGAAAATTCCAGCAACCAGTATTTTTACTTATCTCGAAAACTGTGCACAACGTCTGCCTCAATTTTTGTGCCAAACACAAACAAAAATTTACAGTAGAAAGTACAACATTAAATGCTGTACAGACAACACCAAAAACAGTGCTAGAACAGTTGTATGGCCTCCTTGAAAACTGTGCCACTTGTTGCCTCGAAAAATGTGCTATGCAACTGTTGTATGGACCTCGATTTGCGTGCTGAAGTACTGCTGTACGGATTCCAGAAAATAGACTTGTTTTGCTGTTGTACGGACCTCGAAATTTGTGCTGCATTAAATACTATTTTCCCTCCTCGAAATTCGTGCCACTTGCCTTGAACTTCATGCTGCTGCTTGCTGTACGGATTTGCTGAAATCTAGTTGCCTCGGTATGCGTGCCAAGGTGCTGTTCTTCCTCCTCCTGTGCTCAGAAATATCCTTTTCTCTCTTCCTCTGCCTCTCTTAATCTGCTCATGAAAGATTGCATGATCTTTTCCTCCTTTAACCTAACCCTAAGTGACTTTTGAGGAATCCCTAAATCCAATGGTTGAGATAGCTTTAGATCTAGGGCTGAGATTAAATGTGCATTTAAATCTCACTTTCTATTTTTTAATTCACCCCACTTTAATAAAGGCCCACTTAGTCATTTATTTCCAAAGTCACTTTTCACTTTCTAATTTCACATTGACTTTATTAAAGTCACTTTAAAATTAGACTGTGTAACTTTATCACTTAAAGTCACTTTTAAACTATGTTGCCAGGAAATGTGGGTTCAGGGACGGGGACGGGGACGACATTTTTTGAAACAGGGTGCGTGGGTTTGTCTTGGTATTTTTATATTAATATATTTTATAATTTATATATCATATATAATACTATATTTTATTAATTATAATTTATAAATTATAAATTCAATGACACTAATATAGTAATTAGTAAATTACTAATAATTTATAAACTTTAAACTTTAAACTTTAAAGATTTAAACATGCACATCATTCAACATTCAAGTTTCAACATTCACATGTGACATTTGTCATTGAAATTTCAAAATTTCTAGTTTGATAATATCATGATTCATATATGATATCAAGTGCAAATTGGAGCTCAATTTACATATTAATAACTTATAAGAAATTAGAATCATGATTCAAAATTTCAAAATATATGTCCATTGTCATACTAAATTCAAAATTTGCCTCAAGGCATCTCCAAATGGCAAACTGTAAACATGAATTATGAAATTTTGATATACTAAAATAAACATAGCTAAAGCCTAAATACTAAAGCCTAATAGTGAGCAATGGCTTCCTCAAGCCATATCATCAACATCCATGTCATAAGCATCACTTAGATCTTCGGTTAGCAAGCTCTCCAAGTAGGAATCACTCTCATCACATCAACATCCATGTCATAAGCATCACTTAGATCTTCAGTTAGCATGCTCTCCAAGTAGGAATCACTCTCATCTTGAGGCTTTGGCTCATCCATAGCAATTTGAGGTAGCTCAATAAGGCCATCTGGTTGTAGCTCCTCGTCCACACACACAACATCATCTGTGTAGCTACTTGCAGATGAAGGCTGCTCGCGGATGGATGAATGCCTGTGGTAAGTCTACGCTTTCGCTGGGTAAGTTATGAACTTATGATTCATGGGTAGGTAGGTATGTTTTAAGGTTTAATTTTTTTTTTAGGTTTTAAGTTTTAACTCTAAGTTTTAAAATTTAATTGTAATTTGTATGTTTTAAAAAATAGTTAGATTTTTAATTTAATTTTAATATTTATTAAAATTTAATTAAAATTTTTAAATTTTAATCATTTAAGAAAAAAGATATATTTGAGGAAATTATTCATGAAGAACCCGAAGAACCCAAAATTCGGGTTCTAAGTACCCAAACCATGGGTTCTCTGTACCCAAAGAACCCAAATTTTGTTTTCTAAGAACCCGGTTCTTCATAGAAGAACCCGGTGCGTTTGTGTTCTTTTGAGAAGAACCCGTACCCGAATTCGGTACTTGGGTGCGGGAACCCGGTGTGGGTTCGAGAACCCCACCCCCGGGTGCGGGAACTCGTGCAATGTAGCTTTTAAATTAGATTTGACTTTATAACTTATAAAGTCACTTTAGGAGGAAAAGTGAAATACATTTGGACACTTTTCCCTAGGCCAAAGATCAAAGCCTTAGGGAACCACTTGTCCTCCGGTAACCAAATTTCAACACTCCCTCTTACCACCACACACATCTTGTCTCTGAAGTAGTCATGCTTGCCCCGTGGTAAGGCTTTGGTAAATATATCTGCTACCTGCTGATCTGTGGGAATATACTCAAGCTTCACAGCGCCCTTCTGAGCATAGTCTCTGATGAAATGATATTTGATGCCGATATGCTTTGACCTGACATGAAATACTGGATTCTCTGTGAGTTTAATGCAACTCTGATTATCATAGTAGATCACTGAAGGTCTCAACCACTGACCAAATAAGCCAAACAACATCTTGCGAAGCCATATGGCCTCACAACTAGCTAGACTGGCTGCCATGTACTCTGCTTTCACTGAATTCAATGCTATTGACTGCTGCTTTTGGCTGATCCACGACATCATTGTCGAACCCAACCCAAAACAACACCCTGAAGTGCTCTTCCTATTAGAAGCATAACCTGGCCAATCAGAATCAGTTCACCCTGCCAATCTCACTCCATCTCCCTGCCTATAATCCAGACCATACTCCACAGCCCCCTGCAAGTATTGCAAAATGTGTTTTGCAACAACCCAATGCACCCTCCTGGGCTCACACATGAATTGGCTCATTGTGTTGAGTGCAAAACATATATCTGGTCTAGTGTTGACCAAATATATCAAGGAACCAATCAACTGTCTATACAATGTGGGATCCACCAACTCAGAATCTGAAGCGTGAAGCTTCTTCCAGTTGGTGATCATAGGTGTTGACATGGGTCTACAATCCTCCATGTGGAATCTGCTAAGGATGTCCACAATATACTTCCCCTGCCCCAGGAAGAAATGCCCCTCCTCCTGCCACACCTCCAAACCCAAAAAGTAATGTATCAAGCCAATGTCCTTCATCTCAAACTCCGACGCAAGATCTCTCTTGCAACCCTCTATGAGTCTCTCTGCACTCATAATGACCAAGTCATCCACATACAACACCAGAATGAGAGGCTTCTCACTTATCACAATAAAGTATAGGTTCAGATCTGCATCACTCTTTGTGAAACCCATCTCTTGCAAGTACGTATCAATCTTGGAGTACCAAGTTCTAGGAGCTTGCTTCAGGCCATAAAGGGCCTTCTTCAGTCTGCATACATGGGACTCCTTCCCATGCGCCTCAAAGCCCTGCGGCTGCTCAATGTACACCTCCTCTTGCATGAAGTCATTGAGAAATGCGGTCTTCACATCCATCTGGTGGATTTTCCAACCCATCTCTGCTGCTATTGATATAATGGAGCGAATGGAAGTATATCGAGCCACGGGAGCGAAGGTCTCCTGATAATCAACTCCCTCTACTTGGGAGAACCCTCTAGCCACAAACCTTGCCTTGAACTTCTTGATGCTGCCATCTGCAACGTGATTTACCTTGTAAAGCCATCTAGAAGTAACCACGGATTTTCCCTCAGGCCTCGGCACCACCTCCCAAACATCATTCTTCATGATAGAAGAATACTCCTCTTGCATGGCCTCTCTCCAAACTTGCTGGCTAGCTGCCTCCTCATAGCTAGAAGGCTCAGAGTCAACGATGTTGGCAACCATTGCCATATAGCTACAAAACCTCTCAGGTGGTCTGCTCTCTCTGACTGGTCTCTTTGGCCCAGCAACAGATGTGGCCTCTCTCAAGGTATCCTGAAGCCACTTGGGCTTCCTCTTCCCTGAGCACACTTTTCCCACCAGAGAATGAAACTCTTCATCCTCATCAGGAGCTTGAACTCCTGACTGTCTGTCTGCTGTCCTCCTGCCTGAACCTGAACCTGAACCTGTAGATGCTGAAGTACTGTGTGAACTGTCCACCAGTGGATTACCTAGTGAACTGCTCTGCGGACAGCTCTGCATGCTACCCGAAGCACCACCCCTCTGACTCTGTAAGCCACTGCTCACTGATGGACCTGACACTGTAATCGATGTACCGCCTGATCCCTGCCCACTGGATCCCTGTGAATGACTCAACTGCTCTTGAGGGTCTGACTGATCCAGATACTCTAACTCCTCTGACCTCCTGAAAGCCCTGTCCTCCTCGAACTTCACATCTCGCCTGACAACAACTCTCCTCTGTGCAGGAATATAAATCCGAAAGGCTTTCGAGGTCTCACTGTAGCTAACAAAGATACCCTTCTCTGTGGTGGGCTCTAGCTTGGTCCTCTTCTCCTTGGGTACGTAAAAGTATGCAATACACCCAAAGATACGAAAATGACAAACATCAGGCTTCTTCCCAGAAAAAGCCTCCTCTGGAGTCACATGCCCCAAGGCACGATGCAGACTCCTGTTCTGCAAATAGAAAGAGGTGTTGCAGGCCTTTGCCCACAAAAAAAATGGTAACCCCTGATCATGTAGCATGGCTTTGGCAGCCCCAACGATGGATCTGTTCTTCCTCTCTGTAGCCCCATTCTGCTGGGGGTTGTAAGGAACTGTGAACTCCCTCCTGATGCCTACCTCCGCACAATAATCAACAAACTCCCCAAGGGTGTACTCCCCTCCATTGTCTGACCTGAGGGACTTGATCTTCCGACCTGTCTGAGTCTCCACAAGAGCTCTGAACTCCTGAAATCGCTTGAAGACCTCACTCTTGGTCTTCAAGAAATAAATCCAGGTCCTCCTAGAGTGATCATCAATGAATAAAACATAGTACTCATATCCACTCAAGGAAACATGAGACATCTGACCGCTCACATCAGTATGAATCAAATCAAGTCTCCCAGTCGATTTTCTGTCACTGCTGGGAAAAGGGGATTTGGCAAACTTGCCCATAGCACATCCTCTACATGTATCAATGTGATCAGTACTGAAATCTGGCACACCTATAGTGATCTCCTGCAATGTCCTCAAGGCTCCATGATACATGTGCCCCATCCTGCAGTGCTAAATCTCGCACAGCTCTGAACTGCTGCCGATACTACTGCTCAATGCCAAAAGGGGCTGAAAGGCAAACTTGTACCCCTTTGCATGGCGTACACCAATCAGTCTAGTTAAATCAGCTGGAGTGCCCTTGGGATATATAACACCTGTCCTCTCCTGAACAATACCTCATACCCTCTGTCCTCTAATGCTGAGACAGATATAAGGTTCTTCTTCATCCCTGGCACATATAGAACATCTGACACCTTCAAGGGAGGTTTGTGTTTCCTATCAAATGTCAATGTTCCCACACCGACTACTCTAACAATGCTGTCGTCTTCGAGTACTATCTCTATATCAGTGCCACTCTCTGAAAGCTCTGAGAAGTACTTATGGACTCCTGTCATAATGACGTGAAGCCCCACTGTCAACATACCAAAAACTTGAAGATGCTCCTCTAGTGGAGGGAAATGCACACTCCCTCTCAACCTTCGTGGCAGGTGATCCTGCGCTAGTGGACTCACAAGCAATGAACCCAAACTCTCGGTCAAAGCTCTCCGAAAAGTCCTCTATCTTTGCTGATGCTGCCATGGTCTTGTTCTTCCCCTTCTTCTTTTCCAGACTCACAACTGCATAGTGTCCTTTCCTCTGACAATTCCAACACTTCACCTTGCAATAGTCCTTCTCCTTGTTCACTTGTTGCTTCCCTTTACCTTTGCCTTTGCCCCCACCACCACTTGTTGAAGCTTGCTTCTTTCCCTTGCCCTTCTTGCCTCCTGCTAACAGTGCTACATTGTCATCCTCCTCAACTGGTTTGGCTGCCCCAAGTTGGGTCTTCTTGATTTCATTCTGAATGCAATCATCCCACAACCTCTCCCAAGAGGGAAGGGTCTCACGTGCAACAATCGCATCAGCAAAACTCGGCCATGAACTGGGAAGGCCATTCACTGCAATTCGCACCAACTCAGTGGGTGGAATAACCTCTCCAACTGCTGCGAACTCATCTCTCACATTAGTGATCTTTGTGAGGTATGCAGTAGCACTATTAGTCTTTGCCATCTTAATGGCTTTCAGCTTCTCCCTTAGGACCATTTTCCTATTCTCATTGGTACTCTGGTAGAGATTGGTCAAGGCTGTCCACATCTCATGAGCAAGTCCGTTTCCTCACATGAGGAATGCAATGGTCTTTAATACCATCCACAATCAGTCTCTTACCCTTGTTTTCTTCTTGTTAAAGTCTGCCAGCTGAACAACATCAGTAGGCACATTCACAGGGTGCTGTTGGGTACTCACCATTATACCCCAGACTTCTGCCTTCTCAAAGATGCTCTGCATTCTTTCCTTCCATATACTGTAGTTGCTATGCCCATCCAACCTATCCTCCACCCTCAAGCCCAAAGACATGCTTGTTGTCTTAATAAACTGAAAATGACACTGCTGTGGTAAAGGTTCAGTTTTCTGTGTGTAAAATCAACTTGCTGTAATTTTTCTCTTTGTTGTCCCAAACTGCACTTTTCAGCAACCTACCTCTGATACCATGTAGAAATTTTATGACCCAGTCCGGTTTTCAGTTTCTCCTTATTTCTCCCATTAAGTTAAATGCCCATTCCCATAACCATACATTCAACAAGCTGGAAAAATAAATATTTTCTGAAAACACAAATTCTGGAAATTTCACAGTGCTGAAAATGTAGAAATAAAAAACTCGGAAAAATAAATCAGCCACACACAGAAATTTGACATGTTGATTTTTGGTCAATATGACTCTGGAAAAACCCCCTATAACTCTTGCGGAAAACCAGTTCGAAAGCTCTCCTTTATTTATGATAAATAACTTTTACAGAGAAATAGAAAAACACAGAAAATTCCAGCAACCAGTATTTTTACTTATCTCGAAAATTGTGCACAAACTTCGCCTCGATTTTTGTGCCAAAACACAAACATAAATTTACAGCAGAAAGTACAGCATTAAATGCTGTACGGACATCATCGAAAATAGTGCCGGAACAACTGTACAACCTCCTAAAAAATTGTTCCACTTGCGGCCTCGAAAAACGTGCTGTACGGCTGCTGTACAGACCTCGATTTGCATGCTGAAGTATTGCTGTACGGATTCTAGAAAACAGACTTTTTTTGCTGTTATACGGACCTCAGTTTCCGTGCCTCCTTAACTTCTGTACGGACCTCGAAATCCATGCTGCATTAAACGCTGTTTTCCCTCCTCGAAATTTGTGCGACTTGCCTTGAACTTCGTGATGTTGTTTGTTGTACGGATTTACTGAAATCTAGCTTCCTCGGTATGCATGCTAAGGTGCTGTTATTCCTTCTTCTTCGCTCAAAAATATCCTGTGCTCTCTTCCTCTCCTTCTCTCAATCTGCTTATGAAAGACTGAATGATATTCTCCCTCTTTTCCTCCTTTAATCTAACCCTAAGTGACTTTTGGGGAATTCCTAAATCCAATGGCTGAGATAGCTTTAGATCTAGGGCTGAGATTAAATGTGCATTTAAATCTCACTTTCTATTTTTTAATTCACCCCCTTTTAATAAAGTCCCTCTAAGTCATTTATTTCCAAAGTCGCTTTTCACTTTCTAATTTCACATTGACTTTATTAAAGTCATTTTAAAATTAGACTTAGTAACTTTATCAGTTAAAGTCACCTTTAAATTAGATTTGACTTTATAACTTATAAGTCACTTTAGGAGAAAAAGTGAAATACATTTGGACACTTTTCCCCTGGCCAAAGATCAAAGCCTTAGGGAACCACCTGTCCTTCGGTAACCAAATTCCAACAAGGAGCAACTGAAGGTTCGATGAAGATAGGTGCCGAAGTGCAACACTTTGATGGACAAAATTTGTTGCTAGCCTGACAGTTTGGAGCTCGGGTATTGACCAGCCTAGAGAGCAGATTGGATCAACCAATGTACACTCTACAGATAGACATGCAACAGTGTTAGGTGGCAGCCCTCCTGGAGTCTCGATGTATAGTGGCCTTGATGTACTAAGGCATTACTAGTGAGCTGTATGGGTGTGAAGGACCGACAAGACAAGATACCACAGAGAAGAGCTGCAACCAAGTTTGTCATTGTATATTGTATACCATAAACTGTTGTATTATTCAGATTTGGTTTAATATAACGAAGATTGGTGATTGTACATTATTGTAAAATTTTGTTTAAAACAATGTATATTGTGCATATGTGATTTATTGCTTTATATTTTCTGCTGTGCAAAGTAGTTCATGGTTGAGATTCTTGGTTTGGTAGCGTTAGTGATTTAAGACTCTAACCTAGACCCAAGGTCGTGGAAATTCAACATAGGCAAAGCCAAATTTTGGAGCGGGATCAGTTGTTTGGGGAGACAAATTTTCTCAAATATTTTGGCCCGATTGTTTTGCTAGAGGATTGCTAGTTAGGGCATCCGGAAATTGTACTCAGATTTCGTTGCTGCATAATAAAAATAAACCTTCATCTGCTGCACTGGTTTTCCCTTTTTTCCAGGGACTATTGTCTGAAAATATTGTTGTTATTTTTATTGTGTGTATGCATCTATTTCTCAGTTTCCAATTTATTTTTTGCAACGTAATTTTATTGTGGAGAATTGCAGTGTGACTTATTCTTTATTTGCCGTAAAAATTAAACTGCATAATTAATCAGTTAGAAGAATAAATTTCTAGTTGATGCAATTTCATGGAACTTTCATAGAGGATATGGCAATTCAATGTAGCATCAATACAGGTCCCAACATTTGGAGATGACAAGGAGATGGAAATAAAGAATATGGTCTTTTTAAATATTGTGATTATCTTTTAAATTTTGTATATTTGAATCAATGTTGCAAATATTTCCGATTTCCCTAGATATTTCTAATTTTCCAGATTTTTTCAAGTCACCAGTTTTTATGATATTTTCCATGTTTTGCAAATCCATGTCTTTTCTTGCTGATATTTTTTGATAATTTTTGATATTTCTGACAAGCTTCTTTTCAAGCCCTTGGTAATATATTCCTTGAAACAATATTTGCAATATTGATAGTTTGAAAAGTATTATTTTCATGTTAAAGTGGGTGTTGAAGTATTAAGTTTTAACACCCTTTGCATTCACAAGACTCTAGAGCAAATTAATCTCCAAAAGTGATGAGCACTTTCAACAACCATTACAAGTGGAGGAGCTTCAAAGTTATAGAGGTTAGACTCAACAAGCTCCACAATGGAGTAATAATATCCTATAACAAACCCTAGATATATCCCATAGAAACCTATTGTTATCCTCCAACTAGCTCGAGAGAAAAAATCAAAGTAGTAAAATAATAAATATGGTTGACTAATGCCCATGTACAATCTCCAAGCAAGATAGAGCTCCATAAAGGAGGAAGTCTCAATCTAGGTGAGGGACCAAGTCAAAAATGAATAAATACTCCTAAAGAGGAGCACTGCACTATGTGAGTGAGCGAGCTTTCCAAAAATACGAAAAAGGGTTAGGATTTTAACCACCCTAACCTCCACTTGTGTAGACAAGTCATAAAATATGAGGGTTGCCTCCCCAAACTTGTCCAATACACCTCCAAATTGTGCCAATAAGTGAGAATAAGTGGCATGTGTGGTCTCCAAGTTACCCAATTCCATTAAGACTTCAATGCATGAGAAGACCACCCTAAGTGTCACGTTTGGCCTCCAAGAGTGTACATACCTCTCCCATGTGTAACCAACTCCTCAAAATGGGAACCAAGAGATAGACTCAATGACAAATAACGTTACCAATGTAACAAGCAAAGTTTGTACTCAAGTTAAATACTCCAAAACACTTACAATAAATTCTTATATTCTCATTCATACATTTTATATATATACTTGTATCCTCAATGGGTATTTTCATATTCCAAGTGTTATGGAGTATTTAATTTGTGAGTACGAACTCTATTCATTACATAGGTAACTCTGTTCCTTACAATATCATATGTGCTCTTGCTAAGCTCTAGGGGCATAAACAAATACCATTGCACTCTCCACTTCTCTAAACATCACACATCTGACTGTTGAGCAATTAGTCAATATAAAATACTATAAGGGTAATGCTAAGGGAAGTTTGCGTATGCATAAAATAGTCTTTATATCTATCAAATGATCAACAAGTGTCATCAGAATACAGTCCTGTGGAACTGGATGTGATCTGATGCAATATGAGGGGTGACAAAAGTCACATTAAGTTTAGATTAATAAGGTGTTACTAACATAAAGTAGTCAGTTCAAGTAGGTATTGCAACTTTGTAATGAATTGGATATAAAGTGATATCCCTTATTATATCAAATTTCAATTGACTCCAATGATAAAATATTATATTTGACTTCTCCCATGTGATTGTGTTCATTTTTAACAAAGATAAGTTCCTTAATAAATTTTCCATCGATTAACTTGAGCAACAATGAAAATAAATATGTTATATTTAACAAAGTGGTTAGACTAAGACGAAAGTTTAAAATCAATATAACTTTATTTTTGAATGTCATTTTGAACAACTTCTTATCAGTGGAAAGACATAAGAATTTACACCGGAGATTATGTTCACACGAAATTCTTGGTGAGAATTCACATTTGATAATGCTTTTGAAAAGTTTAAAAAATATATTGTTGAGATGATCATATGATAAACTCTAATGAATGGGCCAATCCCTTGACCCAATCCTAATGCTAATTGGATCACCTGTTAAAATTCCTATAGCGGACTTGGGAATTGATATTTATTCCTAGATAATATTGCTCAACAATGTTGAAAATATCAGTATCGGCAAAATATCGGCGAGGGTCTAGAAAAAATCTTATCGACAATATCAGCAAACATAAAAAATACATAATATATTCATTTTTTTTCTTCATATTTTTAAACATATAAAGCAATAACAACATGAAATAAACACAATGGCACATAAATATGAATAAAACATTGCTATATATGATGTAGTGGATGTAAAATAAAATGATATATTAAAGGAGATACCAAATCTTGTTTATCCCTAATAATTGTCCAATCAAGGACTCAAATGTGGAGAATCAATACAAAAGAACATCACATATATAAAAGTATCTCATCATCATGAGTTATATGTAGCAAAACAAATAAGCCTAGCAGCTATCTATTTTAGATCAGTGTCCTCCCCCTAGCAGCTATCTTTCTATCTTTTTCATCAATTGCTTCAAGAGCATTTTGTATAAGTTCCGCACTAGAAACCGTACGTGGTATAACATCATGTCCAAGGAGTCTAGCCAGATGGTATTTCAATCGCGTAATTCCTCCTGCAATCTTGGTTCCACACAATTTGCATGATAGATATGCCCGGTTTGTCCCACCATTAGGCTCTCAATATTCCCAAAATGAGTCCAAGGATTTTGGCATATTCGTAGTGAACTAATTCAAATTTCAAACCTAGCGCACCAAAAAAACAAAAAATTGGCATTAAACACCCATACACAAAAAATAATAAGTAATAACCAACTCATTTTAAAAATAATTATTTTTTTAGTACATTATTTGCAATGTGAATGAAAAATGGCAAAAAGAAGGTGCATAAGAAAGTTTAAAAAAAATATGAAGCTGCTTGTCCAAATATGGAGAAAACCCTTGCATTGGCTCATGGACATGAAAATCATAGCAAATAGAAAAAAACAAAGAAACAAAACCTTTGTAGGCAAAGAGGCAAGCAAACATAACCCTAAATCTATGAAAAAAATCATTAACATTGGGGTTTTTAAGAACATACCTGTTAATGGAAGAAATGAAGTTTGTCTCATTGTTCTTCAATCTTTGATCAACAAAAAATTCTTAGTTGATGGTGATCATGGTTGTCTAATCCTCAATCCCTCCTTGACAACCACCACAAAGCTCTTTCACTTCCTTCTCCAAGATTCAAAAACCAAAATGAGCAAAATAAATGACCAAATTTTCTTTTTCTAGCCGCGGCCTAGCCTGCCCGGCGATATTTGCCATCATCGCGCGATATTTTCCCGAAATATTGTGATATTTTCAGGAGAGGAAATATCGCGATATTTTCTCGGTGATATTTCGGCTCGCTGAAAATATCGCTATATTTCCGAATATCACTGATATTTTGGCGATATTATCAACATTGCTGCCCAGTCATCAATCAGAAGGTGATTGATGTGATGAGGATACATCGTGAGTCAATTAGGTAAAATTAAATCCACGCAGCTAATACAAGTTTGGATTCACTGTATGGATATGGTCCTTTTATCATTTTGCGTGCTTTAGGTTGAACTTAGTAGAGGAATATCCTCCTCACCTTGTGCACATTTATTACTTGGTGAAAGCTTACCATGTCCTTATGACCAGGGTTTCATCTGCAAATCACATTTGTCTGTATAGTTTTAATTTTAATAAACAGAGTTATTTGGGTTGCTTGAAAGTTGATGCGTTCTTACAAACCCTTGCATACGATAATTAATTTTTGAACCTTCTTCAGATGCTCTTTTTTTTTATAATTCTAACAGTGTTTTGATTTGTCATCATGTTATCTTCTCACATGCAGAGGGCTCTGGCTGGTATAAATCGCATACACTTGGAAGGCCTCAGGTGGAGGGTTTTTGATTGTAAAGGGCAGGTTTGACCGTGTTATTGGAACATTGTAGATCCTTTTGTCTTGGCATATTTAATTTTTAAATTCATGCTTTATGCTTTTCTCTCTTTAGTTGACAATTCAGAGTATGGCAGGTTCTCGGGAGGTTGGCGTCACAGATATCTGTCGTGTTACAGGGCAAGGATAAGCCAACTTATGCACCATACCGTGATGATGGAGATATGTGCATTGTGATTAATGCAAAAGATATTTGTGTAACAGGAAAGAAATTGACTGATAAAGTTTATCGATGGCATACAGGGTATGTTAGTTGTTTGTGTAGTCAGCCATCTTAATCTGGAATTTATGTTACAGAAAGTTAACTTTACTGCATAATTGGGAGGAAATTGACTGGTACAGTTTATCGATGGCATATAAAGTAGGTTAGTTGTTTGTGTAGACAGTCATAATACTTTAGAATTTGTATTACAGATAGGCAAGTTCATGAATCTGGCAAAGTATTTCTGATTTATGGGGATTTTTTTAATTATTGTGTTCTTTCTTGTGCATGCAGTTATGTTGGTCACCTTAAAGAGAGGACTTTGAAGGATCAGATGGCAAAGGATCCAACAGAAGTGATTCGCAAGGCTGTATTCCGCATGTTACCAAAGAATAAGTTGCAAGATGTGAGATATCCTCTCAATGTGCTTCAATTCTAGCTTTTGACAAGTTCTAAGTTCTAAGAATCACCATCAATATTTGAGAGGTCAGAATGTTTTGATGCTTTAACATTACAAGTCTTTTGTGTGTCAAGATATTAAATTTAAAATTATTTTCTATTTTTCTCGAGGTAGTAGAGAATGTGCTTATGGCCTTGAACCATATTCTTGACTATATGTCCTTGTTAGACATGCAACCTTGATGAACGTGGGGTAGTAGCTTCTGGGGTTTTATTTAACTCTATATCTCTAATACCCTGGTTATGGTGGTTACTGGTCTGCTTATAACCCAATACAAATTGGTTGCAACCAGTACTTCTAAAAGTTTATCTCACATTACTTTGACGTCACATTATCTTTAAATACATTAAGGGATGGGAATGCAGAACCTAATTGGACCCGTAGACATCTACAGTTTTTCAACTAATTAAAGATTTGAACTTCTAGCTACCTAGAACAACATATTTCTCCAATTTCGACTTGGAGTTACGATATCTGCAGGCTTGATTGAAGAATGAGGATGCATGGAAGATAGCCTTTATTACTCTGTTATGGATATAATTTATGTAAAAGTAATAAATATAGATAATAATTAATAATCATAATAATATGTAAATAAATAATAATTAGTTAAACAAAGAGGCATGTCTAAGGAGACATGACCCTTCATAAAGGGACACCTGCTTGGGGTATATAAGCAAGCCCCTCACTCTCATTTGCAACATCATTTTCATTCATACTTTTTAATATATATTCTTGTATCTCAATGGAGATGTTTATATTCCAAGTCTTCTGGAGTAAAATTGAAGAACGAATTGTGTTCGTTCCATTTGGTATCAGAGCTGTTCGATCCTCTCGCTGTTCAACCGCTGCAGAAAATCTGTCTGATCGCGTCTTTGACTGAAAAAAATCGTCAGCCTTGTTGCCATCGTGACTGAAGCAGTTGCTATATGTTAAATTTGGACAACTAGGTCCAAACTCCATGTTATGATGCTCAGATTAAGAGGCTAATATTTTTGTTGGATTCCACTTTCGGAGAGGTGTAAAATCCATATATAATATGTCTTAATCCGATGAGCAGAACATTTATTTTGAATTTATTATTCTTAATAAATTATATGTGCAGGTCTGCCTTAAGGTTGCACGCCCCCAGCAGATGTGTCACACGCCCCAATGATGGATATAAATACAGGAAAAGTTGGAGAGCATTTCATCACAACACAACTCACATCTTCTTCTCTCATCTGAGATAGTACGAGCTCCTTGGAGGACGAGTTCAGCCCACACGTGTGAAGGAGAAGAAGGACAAAACAGTACGGCTGAGCTGAAGGACGATTTTCTGCAGTTAGGGTTTTGCAGAAAGTTTGACCAGCGTTGACTTTGGTCAACGCATGGTCCAATTGGGCTGAAAATTTGTGAGAAGTTCGATTTTGGAAGGCCGTACTATTTGGCACAGAAATCGAGGTCAAAGGGTTGACCAATCTGCTGCTGCGTTGACTTTTAGCTTGCTGCCCCGCGTTGACTTTTCAAGACGCTGCTGACTTTTTTTGGGAGTTGACTCTGGCTTGACTTGCTGATTGGAGGACTCAGACACATTCTGGGTTGGCTGACCAAGGAGACTTTGCTGGTTGAAGCATCCTGTTGACCGCCGTAACGCACCACCACATTTTTCGTGTTTCTGATTTGTCTTCTATAAGATCCACTTATATGTTCTATCTGCATTTTACTTAACTATTTGTATGATTGCTGTGAGAAAAGTAAAGTTGCTCCTAGCATAGAACATCTACAAAAATTTACACTATACAAGTTGGAGTTTTTCCATTTTCGCCAATTAGCCTTTGGCCATTTAAAAAAAAGAAAAAGAAAGAAAAGGGCTAAAAAAAAGAGACAAAAAAATACATCTATAGAAAAAAAGGGTTTTATATATATAAAAAAATAAATTAAAAGAAAGTGAAAATATATAATGTTTAGAAAAAGAGGAATTATATAAAAAACTATATATAAAGAAATACATTACAAAAGACAAATAATAAATTAAATTAATTTTAGTCGCCGTTCGCAGCCCATATGCAACCACAAACCACGTTACCAATGACAAAACTGTTCACTCTGAGCTGCCGTCGAATTACCTTCTCCCGACTGCTGCACCTTGCCGCAAAGCCTTTGTAGCCGCCTCTAGCAGGTAGCTGCAGCAACCCGTCAACCATCAATGCCAGTTCCCCTGTTGTACGCCACACAACCACCATTCCCTCAGCAACAACTTTCTCCACCTCTGCCACTATCACACCTGCAACTGCCTACTCCGCCCATCCACCAGTGAAAATAGCCGCTATCACTCTGTGTTGCCTAGTCACTACAACCATCGATTCATTTGACTATTGGAATTCACAATTTTTTTAGTTCGTTTTATTTATTGGTCTTGAGCAACCATAAGGGTTTTCGGAAGAGTTATGATAGTGAAAAATCGCGTCCCAAATAAATAATTAAAGAATTAATCTATGTTAAGTTAAAAGTTATATGACTATAGTGAAAAGGGGCTTTAAAATATTAAAAACAAATATTTTCATTTGAATGCTTTACAAAAGGAATATATAAAAGGGGATCGAAAGGGTTACCATTAAAGCCTAATCTCATCTCAGTAAATAAATAAATAAATAAATATGGAAACCAACAATGGAAGATTTTTAGTAACCTTACCCGACTATGCTAAAGTGCTATTTAAAATTAAGGGAACTCTCGCAGGAAAAGTTGTTACTATTTCTATCTCCTGCTGAAAGTAAAAATTATATAAACCCTAAAATTGCAAACCAACTGAAAAAATTAGACTTCTTGGAAAAAAAAAAACAATACGAAATCACTGATTTACAGTTAAACATTGGAGATTATACATTTATATTGCAATTCTCTGTTCAATCCCTATGGAATGACCAAGGTGACATTATTTTGGGCTCATTTTGGATGGAAACTTTAGCGTCCTTCATCCTAAATGCGAAAAAGAAGTTTTTGACATTTTCATACAAAAAGAAAAAAAATAACACTATTGGATGTTACATTGAAACCAAATTCAGTAACACCAGAAGACATACAAGATATTTCAAAAGTAATTTTTCAAAAAGGTGAAAAAGTACTACAAAATATGCAAAGAGAAGTTGACAAGATCACATTGACAAAAATGAAGTTTCTCGGCTTAAGGGCCATAGTGAAAAATTATTGACGCAAATTAAGAAGCTTAAAAGGATAAGAAATCATTGGAAAACAAGGCACAACAATTTATCGAGAAGGAAGCATCAAATGTAGAAGTCCAAGATGAAGAGAAAAGAATAAATACCAGTGTTGTGAATATCGCGATCGGGATTAAATCAGCGAGGGGAAAAATCAGAAAAATTTGTAAAAATCGGGGAAAAATCGGTAAAAATTGGGAAAAAATCAGCACATACAAAAATATTCATTTTTTTCAATTTTTTTAATATCTAAAGCATCCACAACATAAAATAAATGCATTGACACAAAAGAAGGATTCCATCGCTCATCAATCATTTTCCATATCCATGGCCTCATGCAAGTAGCTCATTGCTGGCTTCTCTCCATCAACTAATCTAAGAACATTGACCAAAGGTTCAGTAATGTTGCACACCTCCTGCACTCCCACCTAGAAGCTTTCTTGATATGAAACTAACTTGCATATGGCCTCTCTCTCTGGTTTGCGACTATATGTCAAAGCATGCCACTCCTCTGAAAGAAACATTCTTTTCACATTCCACATAGAATTCAGGAGGGATTGAAGAGATATGAAACTAGTGGAAAACCGTGTAATGGCAGGGCATGCCAACTTGTTGTTGGTGAATGTTCTCATCAAATGAAGCATATATGCATGATTATATATAAATTTTGTAATGCTCTTTGATGATTCAACAATATTTTTGACAAAATGAAATTTTCCTATGTCCTCCAACATCAAATCAATGCAGTGTGCAGCACAAGGTGTCCAAAATATGCTAGGTTGTCTCTCCATAAGCATCTTGTCAACATCAACATAATTGCAGCATTGTCCGTTATGACTTGGACAACATGTTGTGGACCCACCTCCTGAATGAACACATCCAATAAATCACATAATAATCGTGCATCTTTGACATGTGCAGATGCATCAACAGATTTCATAAACATTGTCTATTTGGGACAACTGACTAAAAAGTTAATAAGGGTTCTACCCTTTTGATCAGTCCAACCATCTGGCATCACAGTGCATCTTGTGACTGCCCATGATGCCCTTAACTCCAACAATCTCTTGGTGCAGTCAACCTTTTCATTTTGAAGAATGTGCTCTATATAGTCATCATATGAAGGGGCTTTGTACCCTGGGCCAACAACACTAATAGCATCAACCACAGCTTGGTAAAAGAGATTGTTCCTTGGCAACACTGAAAGGAATGTCACTCCAAAGAAAAAGCTTGTCCAACAACTTGTCAATTTCTTTTTTTTCTCTTTTTTTAATCATTGAGGAGATAGATGGTTTTGCATCAGGTGTGGTTCTAGGAACAAAATATGACGAGGTCGCTACGGGGTTGGATGTAGAAGATGCTGATGGTAAAGAACCAGTACCACTCTCATGGTCACCTCCCAATCCTGACACTCCACCCCCTGCTATTTGACTCCTCAGAGCTGCCTTGGTAAGTGTAGTTGTTTCTATTCCTTCCATTGATTTGAGGGCTATTCGGATGATTTTTGGATTGGTATTTGGGCAAGGCCCTACCTCATGTCCAAGAACTTGTGCAAGGTGGTACTTCAATCTGTATACCCCTCTTGTCATATGGTGCCCACATAAATTGCAAGTCAAATTTGATCTGTCAAACCCCCCTATCAGGTTCACCAAATTCCCACATAGGATCCAATTTCCTTGGCATGTTTGTAAATTTGTTTTACTCTTGAGTTTTACTATAAGATGAAGTTTGAACTTTGAAATTTGAACCTAGGGCACAAGAAGAATTGCAAGTAAAAAATAAAAATAAAATTTACAATTTTACATACAACATTTTGAAATTTTCATAAAAAAAAAACCTCAACACAATGCAACAATAATAGCAAAAAATACACATTCAAACCCAAACAAAAATAATGGAAAGAAACTAGGAGCACAAGAAGAAATGAAAAAAATAAATCTAACAACCAATTTTTTTCATTTTTGACCAAAATAAACTCTCTCCACTCAATGCAAAAAAAAAAAAAAACACACAAGCAAATGCATACAAAAATTATAGAAAATACATGAGGGATAGAAACCCATGGAAAAACAAGAAAAAAACATTAAAAAATGGTCAAATTTGATGCCCATATTTGGAAACCACGCTTTGCTGAAGAAACTTGGTTCAAGCTTGAGTTTTGTTGGCTTGGGATGCTAAATTCTTTCACTTTTCTCCTCTCTTGCCCTTGCAGACGACTTTTTCTCCTTAGCTTTCTTTCTTGCCCTCTGCCTACAAAAATGACAAAAAAATCAAATTTTGCAACTTATTGGGTCGCTGTTTGACGAGCCCGCGATTTTTTTTTGTCGAATCGCGATTTTTATGAAAAATTGCGATTTTTTTACAATTTTTTGAAAATAAAAAAATCACAATTTTATCGCAATGTTCACAATAGAGATAAATACTGATCCAGTGAATATCACAACTCAAGAAGAAGACAAGCCAATTGAAGAAAAGACACACTTAGATGTCGCCAATGTTTTAAAAAACGGAATCGGTCAGCTACCAGGCCGAAGTAATGACTCGGTAATGACTCCGAATCGGTAATGACTCGGTCGACTCAGTTTCAATGACTCGGTTTTTGTAAAAAATACACTAAATATTAATTTTTTTGTACAAAAACATAAATTTAAAGATTTTTATTCATGTTTCCAAACACAAAGCATTACAATATAGAT
Organism: Pinus albicaulis; assembly: GCA_034641835.2. Lineage (NCBI taxonomy): Eukaryota > Viridiplantae > Streptophyta > Pinopsida > Pinales > Pinaceae > Pinus > Pinus albicaulis. The sequence continues at coordinate 1,425,633,136 of CM076572.1, forward strand.
AAGTCATAAAAAACAACATATGATCAAAGTAGGCTCATGAATATATCCATTATATCAAAATTGCACCTTATGCACTATCCAATACAGGATGATGATATAGAGATCAAAACAAAAAACATAACCAATGTCACAGGTGACTCCTTTCAACAAGACATCAACCCTCTAGAAGGCCTGTGGTAATTCAAAGCATGTAAAGAACCGTGGATTAAACCTACAGTGTTAAGTTCTGTGACTTGATTGAAGAGGGTTTCATTGTGTTTTTCCTCAAATAAGAAAGCATTTGCAATTGAGCCACAATAGCCTTCAGATCGAGTTATTAAGTTCCCTATCTATGTTGAGAATTTAATGTGGATCACTTCACGGCATCTTTGTACATTATTTTGAAGGCTTGATTCTAAGTATAAACAAGGTATTTCTGCCCCTCGTTTGAAGCAATTATGGAGGACTTCTTTGCTCAAGTAGAATTGAAGGGTATTTTTCTTCTGTTTCTCTTGACAGTGCATCCTTGTTATGAATTTGTTATTCTCATTGTTCTGAAGAAAGTTAAATCCCCTAATCTAAAGAAAAAATCGGCATTTGACATTGTGGTCACTGGACTATGAGGACTTAAAAGGTGACTTCATTTACAACTAGAAGGGTGGTATCCTATCAATGATCGTGAGGAGGACTTGTCCTAGAATTAGAGGCACATCATTATAAAGGACAGTTCTAAGGCCCTCCATAATTTAAGGAAGCCGAGATCTTGTATACATACGTTTGCAAGGTATGAATTGTAGCCTTAAAAAGACAATTAGCAGGCATCCTTTGTCATCTATATCAGTAAAATCAAGGAACCCTATTTTGTGTATAGAAGAAGAGGCTGAGTCCTTATCATTGTTACAATCTCTCTCACACACACACACACAAGTATTATTAGCTAGTTCCATCGAAGCCGACTTGTAAATCAATAATTAATATATATTCATGTCTTTGAAGCATTCATAAAAGGTGCCTTGAAGTCAATGAAAATACAAAATGTACTTATGAGAAGGGATGGTCTCTTTAGACATCAATTTGAAAATGATTTTTGAAGAATAGTAAAAGCCCTCCATGATGTCATATTGTTGACTAAGCTGCTCATTATCTAGCAGCTGATGTGATTTTAAGAAGTGCAAGGCACTTTGAAGCAAATCCCTGTAGCAACTTGTATGAACGTAAAATCAGAGGTATGGTCTCTCTCATAGTATGTGTAATGCATTTATTTATTTTTATTTGTTTTAAGGCTCTTTTGATGGAGGGTTTAATTTGAATAAGAACCCTAGATGGCTCATGGAAAACCCTAGCTCACATATGAAACCCTAATTTTAGGGTTTGTGGATTCTAGGGTATTTAGATGAGGATGATGTTTTGAATTCCATCCTCCATTAGTGTATTAAAACCCTATATTGTATCTCATGCTTTTATGATCACATATTGTTCTTGGTCATTGTCACTAACATCATGTCATCAAGGTACAGAGAGGGATTGGTGCTCTTGATTAAATACGAGTTCCATACCCTAATACATGACAAAATTCGATGGAAACATTGCAATAACCCAATCCTGAAATCCTGAAAAACTGATAAGTCTGCTGGATTTTGAATGAGATCTAAAATTCTACTTTCTCGATATGAAATCCAATGAGGTTGGAACCACTCTCAAACATGCTGAGTCATTTCATGGTAATGTTGAAAATTTAAGTAAAAGGATGAAAATGAAGATTAAGGAGAATGTCACTTTTACTTTAAGAATTTAACATTACCATGAAGCTGCTCCAAAAACCAACTCCACAACTCTTTAGAAAACCTAAAAAAACTCTAACAGCGAATTAAAATTGAGTTTGAAGTCCACAAAATCGTGTTTTTTGGGCCCACCGGCCAGCGGTTTTGGCTCGGCCTGGTTGACTCGGGCTCGGCCTGGTTGACCGGCTTGTTACCGAGCCGGCCGAGCCGTTACAAAAACCGGCTGGCTTGGTAACAAACCGGCCAACCTAGCTGGTTTTCTACCTGGTCGGACCGGCCAGCCTAATGGCTCGGTCGACCAGGCCTGGTCGGAGTTGAGGCGGCCGTTTTTTAAAACAGAGGATGTCGCAGCTCAGACAATGAACATCCCAAGTGATGGTTCTGTACCCAACTCAACAACACTATCACATGAAGTAAATCATAATATTGCCACACACATGGTAAGGGAAAGACAAACCAAAAGATCTCCTTACCGACATCTGAATCACGAGAGTAGACAACTCAATTAAGCTACGTATCTATACTATTCAGAATAGAAACAACAAACTAATGTTCCGAAGAATATTGAAGGAAGCTCAATCCAATCCATTGATAACAATTCATCACAAGTTTCTAGTAATCGAAAGATTCCACAAAAGATTGATTTAGGATGGTCAAATTCCTTCTTAGTTCGACAATTTTATTTATCACTCCAAGGATCATATCAATTTGTATCAACGAAGATGACGGTTCTTAGACGAGAAGACATGCGAAAGAGAAAAAGAGATTAAGCTTGCTCATCAACAAGCTTTGAGGACAAAGCTTTTTGAAGGGGAAGGCAATGTTATGAATATAATTTATGTAAAAGTAATAAATATAGATAATAAATAATAATCATAATAATATGTAAATAAATAATAATTAGTTAAACATAGAGGCATGTCTAAGGAGACATGATTGTTCATAAAGGGACACCTACCTGGTGTATATAAGCAAGCCCCTCACTCTAATTTGTAACATCATTTTCATTCATGCTTTTTAATATATATTCTTGTATCTCAATGGCAATCTTTATATTCCAAATCTTCTGGAGTATTTAACTTGAAGAAAGAACTTTGTTCGTTCCATAATTAAAAGGGTGGTATGAATGGATGGTGATGCGATTCCGACCTGCCAACCGACTAACTAATTTTAGGAGGTTGATGGCTGGTATGCTCAGGCCTTTTATGGATGTCTTTCATTGTCTATCTTAATGTCATATTGATATACAAAAAGACATGGACAAAGCCATCTATAACAGTTTTGAATTTGTGATGATAGAGTCAAGGAGACATGAGCTTCAATTGACATTGAGGAAGAGTTCATTTTCCATGAACTAAATTCTCTATTTGGGCTACATAATCAAAGAATACGGGGTTCACATTGATGTAGAGAATATGTGGTTCATAGTCAAATGGCTTACGCTAGCCTCTCCAACATGGTTGCTAGGTTACCTATGGATGATCAATTTGCCTTCAGAATTGCAGTATTTGACATCATACTGCCCTTGAACAACTCAAAAAAAGGAAATAAAGAAGTTAATTGGACCAATATATAGTAGCAATTCTTTGACGCATTAAATGGGCAAATGTGCAATGCATTGGTGCTAGCACTACCATTCAAAGTAGAGATCAATGCATTGAGATATGCCATGGAACCTTGGTCACCCAACAATGCATACAATTGTTATTTTACTTGGAGATATATTTTGATGCATTGATCAAGTCCCCAAGATATGATAAAGAGATGCACAAGATTATAAAGGTGGTAAAGCACTAATGGCTCTGCATGTCGTCCATGCTAATCACAAGCAAGAACATTGATGTGCCTCCAATTGGTCATCAACTTATAGTTATTTTAATTTAGTGATCAAGTATACGAAAGGGACGCAATATCAAGTAGTTGATTTCCTATTTGGATCGCTGATTACAACACTTAACACCTTGATTGAACCTAAAGAGTTCGGTACTCTGTGCCTTGTTGACAAGGACTCCAACAACATCATTAAATCCTTCATGAAATCAAATAGATGTGGAATCAAAGGAATACAAAGATTGTCTACTTGAGGGTGGTTTTTATGTAGAAACTTGACACACACCATATCTTTTGACTTTGAAGAGTATAATTGACAAAAGATGCACATTGCAAGCTAGCTTTTTATTACAGAGTGCTAAAGACATTAGTCACTTTACAAAGATACTCTTGTTGGCCTAAGATAGGATAAGATGTATAAAGATATATCCAAGCGTGTATATCATTCTACATGTGGATGTTAGATTTCTGTAAACCTAGCATTCGACACTTAAATTCGTAGCAGAAAAATTACTCAACTGATTTAAATGCACAACTAGATTTATAACACCAAATTAGTGGAAAGCAAACAGTACCACTCTCAATCAAGAAAATGGCACAAATTCTGCCCAATTCGAGTTCTTCATTAAGCTTTGAATTTATTCGATCTCCTTTCCTGGGAAAATGGCCCAACTGAGGAATTACATGCAACAATTGATGTGATTTGACTAATCAAGCTTCCTTGGATCTTCTTGTTGTCCCTTCCTCCAACCTAACATACTCATTGGGAAGCCTCTCTCAATCTTTTGTTACTGTATTATGTCTTCTCCTTCTCCCTAGCCTTTCTTTTATACCTTTACACTGAGCTAAATCCTTAACCTTAATCTCGAGAGTGATTGACGACTGAGATTAGATCTCACCTCACTTGAAATCAAGGGCTGAGATTAAACCATATTCATTAAAGTGAAATGCTTTACTTTTTCTAAGTTCGTTTTAGCTCAAGTAGCCTGTTGTCGCTCAGATTGTACATGCACCACGACAACTACTCAGGGCAGGGGCTGTCACTTTGATCCCCTCCCACTCTGTTCTAGCTGTCTCCCAACAACAGGCTATGGGGGGTAGTCTCTATGGAATGAGATGAAGGAAAACAAGTTGGGAACCAACTTATTTGGGAGGCATAGATGAGTGGCCTAGCTACTTGGTTAAATTTAGCAAGATTAATGATTAGATTAGATTTTAAATATGAGACCAATGCCTTATGGAGTCACAATTCTTGCTTAATGTAAATTAGTGCCAATTAACCAAATGGACACCCGCTGCTTAATATGATAGACTAACCTATATGAGATGCAAGTCCTAAGAAATAGGTGTGGTGCAAGGATGTTGGTAAATTTTAGATTAAATGCATAGTCTAAGTAGAACCTCTCCCTTAACTGTTTTGAGAAATAGAGTTGATTTAGTGCCAGAGGCTGAAGTGAGAGGCCGGAGGGCTAGGAGGGTCCAGTTTCTAGACAACAACTGATCAGATAGCGAAGGTGATGCAGTTCCTAGCTGTGTGAGACAGTACTGCATAGGCTGACATCGTACTGCGTAGGTTGACATAGTGGCTGCGCAAAGCAGCTCATTCGTAGCCCGGATCAGTTTCAGATTGCCAGTGGCAAAGTGAGAATTTTCTCACTTAACTTTTTGTTAAATTTATTTATTTATTTATTTTTTATTTTTTTTATTTTTTTTAAATTCTTTATGGTTCTCCAATTTGGACAACCATAGACTTGTACTCAGACTTCACTGTTGCATGATATACAAACACTTAGCTGCTGCATCGATTTTGCTGAGTTGGGTTTTTCCGGGGACTTAGTCCAAAAATAATTGAGTTTTTTGTGTGTGTGTTTTTTTCTATCTTTCCTGCATTGTATTTATTCCGTTGTATTTATTTTGTGAAGGGAACAATGTATTGATTTCGATATTTATAGTAGCAAACAATAAATAATTTGTTCAATAAATCAACAAATAAAATAAATCTAATCAATTGTTGTAGTTTAATTCGAGGTTTCCGAATTTTCACATGGTATCAGAGTGCGGATAGAAGCGGAAGAGCTCAGTTGCAGAAGGAAAGATGGAGCTTCGAGGCACTACATGAGCAGCGACTCGAAACTCCAAGAGGCTGCACAGTGCATTAGCCAAGACAACAGATTTTTGAGGAATTTTTTTTCTCTGAGTGAGTCGACAAAGAATAAAATTTCGAGATCGAAGACTGTCAGAGGCAGAGGGAGCAGTAGCGTTTTTTTTGCAGAGCAGATCTTTAGTTGGGATGCATTTATTCTGTAGTAGTTTGCTAGAGCAAAATAGCGTCAGAAGGGAAGAAGAGCACACAATGAGGGAATTCTTTCCTCAGGGAACTTCTGGCCAAGAATTTCAAATTCTCCATGCAGAGCAGCAGTAGTTGTGAGCAGATTTTCCCACTCCAGTTGGGAGTGCGTAGAGCCAGTCAACAACTATGTAGAGGAGAGGAGGTAGAGTTCGACATTTCATGGGAGATGTCATCAACATGGTTGAAAGTTCTAGACAGACGGTTCAACAAACTATGTGATTTGGAAGGCCAGGATTTCCCGTCCTCTAGACAAATATGATCTCAAAACCTATATCAATTCAGTGGTAGCTGTACCCACTGACCCAGATCAACATACGACCTACAAAAAAGAGATGGCGAAAGAGAAGAGGTTGGTTCTCGATTGAGTTCGAGATCACATAGTGTCTCACATAGTTGGCAAGGAGACTACCAAGTAGATGTGTGATGCCCTTGCTACGCTATACCAGGGATCTTCTGAGCAACGAAAGTTTTATTTGGAGGAGAAGATAAGATGTACCAGGATGTAGAAAGGGGAGCGTATAGACCCCTTCCTTACTAAACTTCAGGAAATCTGGGATCAATTGATTGCAGTTGGGTCAAAACCCCAGCCTATAGAGTTTGTACGATTTTCCCCGAATAACGTTTTAGAGGAGTGGCAAGTATTTGTCCAGAGTATCTTGGGCAGAGAAAACTTGCCAGACTGGGACAAAATGTGGGCAGATCTGCAACAAGAGGAGATGAGGCGAGCCTTGGTGAAGACCATAGGTGGCAACAACAATAGTGGGACGAAGGAAGTAAAGGAGGAGGAGAATGCAACCCTTGCATCAAAGGGGCAGCAGGAGCAACGAAGAAGGAAGAAGGATGTATCAGAGGTAAAATGCTTTATATGTGGTGAACTTGGTCACTACGACACCCAGTGTCCGCTCAAAAAGAGGGACAAAGAGGAGAAGTGGGATCAACAGGTTGCATCCGCTGAGATAGATAGGTTTTCCTCCAGACTGGAGGAAGAGTTTGCCATGATCACTCATATACCTCCAGGGGTGAGGTGGGGTGATTTGGTTTTGTAGCCCCAAAGAGCTACAGATAGGCATGATCCTTGAGGAGTCCACCTCTTGGATCAATTCCTTGCTATGGGAGCCCATAGCAGTAGTAGCAAGATGTGCCATTGACAGTTGGTGTAATAAGGTGCCAGAGTGACAAATGTAGTAGTTAGTAGCAGTCAGGACTGAGCAACGCGAAGCAGAGTTGGCAGCAGTGCAGTGGGCACAGTGCAGAGTCAGCAACCACGTAGAGGCTTCAGTGACAGCGCAAAAAATAGTAGCAGTCAGGACTCGGGTGACAGATGCATTAGACTAGACACAGTTGGTTCAATATGATGGACATCTCTCAGTTGCAACATCAATAGATGAGAGACAATTGTAGATGTTGCAGTGGAAACAACAACAGAGTTGCAGTGCAGATGCACTAGTTGGCAACAATATGTAGGGTCAACAACATAACAGATGCAGCGCAAAATCAGAGTTGCGTAGTAGTTGGTGGGCAGCGGTAGCTAGACATCACCAGCTGTTATAACATCATTTATTTCCTTTATATACTTGATGATCTATGGATTGGCCTTGGGCAACCCTTTCCATTCAGACTTGGTCATCTTCTTAAAAAACATTATTTTGAATTCCATACGAGACTCTACCCTGTCTTACATGCGTGCAGACGTGCGTCCACCCATATTTGACCCATGTATACAATTTAAAATATTAAAAAATATATAGCTCCCTACATTTTGGGCAGGGTTTACGGGTTACACTGGAAGCCCACCTACAGGAGCCCTTGGCCAAATTGTTTCCCAACTGAAAAAACTGTTTTGAGGAAGTATAAAATTTAAATACACCTCATTAGGAAGTTCTAAGGGAGGAGAAAGAAAGGCATTGATACTATAGCCTGTTATAGCCCAGATCAAGTTTGATTATCTCTGTGCCTCCTGCACTTCCCAGGTTTAGGAAACTCTTGTTTCCTTCTTTGAGATGTTCACCTGCCCTATGTGACATCCTTGTGCACCTTTTATGGAAGAAGATTGTTGACGCTTGGGCTGGATGGATTCGGAGGACGATTTTGCTTGGAGCCGTGGCTGATTTTAGGTGATATCTCCACATCTTTTACATACATCGATAAAGAAGCTCTGTCCCATTCCTGATGTCATGATCTTATATGTCTCTTATACATGTTAATGATCTTGTAATTGTTTATTTCATGTTATCTTTTATAAGCCTATATGATCTAACATACTGACATTTAGGATATATATGCTGTACAACTAGTCTATGTGCTTTTTCTTGAGTGAGTTGCAGGTTTTGAAGCATGTGGAGAAGCAGAGGGTTTGCACCCTGCGGGAACGACCTCAAATGTAGGACATACAGGTAAGGTCATCTCTCCCTAGTTTACTAGTTTAAGCATTAGAATCTTTAGTTTGATTGCTTCTTGTTGTTGTATGCCTTCCGCTTTGTTAGCTCCCTCAACCTAGAACTTCGGGTAGTTTTGCCCGCAACACCAGCGCAACAAGAGATGGTGCAGAATCAAAGTATTGCTATCAGGAGGACAACAATACTAGAGCACATTCCTCACTAAGAGGGAGTGCTAATTTTTGTAGCATCGGATCTGCTCTAGCCTTGAGATTTTGCAGAGAGGCTAAGATGCATGCATTCTTCAAGACCCATAAATCGTTTGGGAAAATTCCACCTAGAGATGACTTAATTAAAATAATTAATCAATTTTTAAAATTTCCTAAGTCTAAACTTAGGAAATATGATTAATTAAAACGTATTAATTAAGTCAACTGCGAATCTTCTAGAAAAAGGCGTGCATTGAGTCTTAGTTAATCTTAGCCATCGATTAAGTTTTAATCGTGGCCGTTGATGTCTCAATGAGAGATTGTAAGAAAGAACTCGATGGGCACTTGGAGAGCACACTTGTAGAGATCAAATTCACTGGCAGATCGATTTCCTGAGTAGCAGTGATGACGTGTCGAAGAGAGAGTCAGTGAGAGAGGGTCAAGGGTAGTAAGGCCGAAGGAAGCTTTTCCAGATTTGGTGAGTGCAAAGCAGAGAGGCAGCAAGTGCCACAGAGAGGCAACGCAGAAGCCACGCAAAGGCAACGCAAAGCTTCAGGAGGAGATTCCGTTTTTGCTGGGAGATAGAGCTGATTTAGTGCCAGAGGCCAGAGTGAGAGACCCGAGGGCCAGGAGGTTCAAGTTTCCAGACAACAACTAATCATATAGCGAAGGTGACACAGTTCTTAGCTGTGTGAGGTAGTACTGCGTAGGCTGACGTAGTGATTGCACAAAGAAGCTCATCCGGAGCCTAGATCAATGTCGGATCGCCAATGGCAGAGCGAGAATTTTCTTACTAACAATTTGTTAGATTTTTTTTCTCTATATGGTTCATTAGTTTGGACGACCATAGACTCGAACTCAAAATTTACCACTGCACAATATCCAAATCCTCAGCTGCTGCACCAGTTTTCTCGAGTTGGGTTTTTCCGGGGACTTAGTCCAAAAATAACTGAGTTATTTGTGTGTGTGTGTTTCTATCTTTCCTGCGTTGCATTTATTCTGCTGTATTTATTTTGTGAAGGATGCAACATATTGATTTGGATCTTTACTGTAGCAAACAATAAATAATTTGTTCAGTAAATTAACAAATAGAAGAAATCTAATCAGTTGCTGCAGTAGGATTCGGAGTTTCTGAATTTTCACAATTGCCATGGGGTTTGGCTAGTGGGTTGAGCTTATGCCTTATAGCATCGGGCAAGTATTTTTACCATTCAATAATTTGTGACGTCTTGTGGAATGATAAATGGGCCCTAGTTTTCACCACTGGTTAGGTGGAGTTCTTTACAAGACTCCAAGTGGTGACTTGGCAGATTGGTGTGGTTTCACCATGGTCGAGTTGGTTCCTAACAAGACTCCAAGTAACTTGGTATATTGGTGACCCAACGATGAGTGGGTAGCTAGTTCTTCTCTTTGATGCTGATGCGGGGATGCTTTCTAGATGTTTCTGGTATATAATATGAGGTGGATGTATTCATCAACATAGCTGAGCTCTTTCAATTTTTTTCTTGGAATGGAGAAATTTTAGTCATCATATGTATATCTGTGGAAGTCAAGGAGAAATACCTTCTTGGCTAAGAGGTAGTGTTGAAATATTGTAGCCGCTATCAATATTTAGGTGAACAAAGTCAAAGGGAAACAAAGTAATGTTTTATTCTTTATGTAGGCTCCAAATCTGACAGGTCGGCCCCAACAATTGGAGGGGTTTGACTCTTGGTCAAAACCCACAATATAAAACACATATAAATTGACAAGAAGACCTAATTTGGATCATCATTCAAATCTGTCCAAGAGAAGAAGATTTCTGTTCACATGTGTGATGGAACAGGAAGATACTTTGACTAGCGAAGTTTGACCAACATTTCATCTGTTTGATCAGTGTTGACTTTGATTGTTTTCTAGGCTACATTGATTGAATCATTGACTAGTTTATTAGAGCGAATATTTTGGCATTTTTGACTAAAGGTTGATCGTCTTTTTGGACATAAATTTTGGCGTTGAATTTTGTATTTTGACTAGCTTTGATCGTAGGTCAAACTTGGCAGTTTGACTGAATCTTTCTGTGGAGCTGCAGGGCTGAAATTCAACCCCTTTGAACTTAGTTGACCAAGAGCAGTAGAAGGTTGAATTTTAGCCTCTTTGATGAGATTTGACTTGTGAGCAGAAGTTTGCCTCTCTCTCTTTTGACTTGGTTTGACATGGAATATTGTATGGTCAATGGAATGATATTTTGAGTGGAAAAGCCAGATGTACATTTGGACAGTTTCTCCTAAGAAAAGGTTTGTTGGGTTTTTCTAGGATAATTTTTTGTGTCTCTTGTGCATCATTGTTTTACTGTGATCTCAATTGCCCTATTGTATTTATTGTTGAGATTTTCTAAAGTGTAATTGCTTTATGATTTGGAATGTGCTAAAGAAGTAATTGTATCATTGGAAGTAATTATCTGGCAAAAAATTTGTGCTTGTTTTAGTTAGCACTAGAAAATCAATAGTACAAGCACTTTACTTTTAAGCAACTGCCATTTACTTTGAGTATTTTATTTTCAAAGTATTCACTTTTCAAGTATTTGAGCATTTTGATTTCACAAGCTATCTTATTTGGCACTGGTCTCTATCTGCTATATCATTTGTGAATATTTCATTCATTTGATTACTATTGCTACATTTCTTGCTCATGGATGGTTATATGTGCCTCTGATTATTTCTTGTACTTTTGAAATTTTTTACATATTCTTGAAGTGATATGATGTGATTTGCATGTAGATGGTTGAATGTGCTCTTGGTTAATTTGTTTAACTCCTAGAATATTGCTTTGCTTAGCTTAGTTTAGTCAAAGCCTTGGTTTCCTTTTTCTCATAGGGACTACCCCCCTTGACTTCACTAGGGGGTTAGCCTAGATAAAGGAGTTGGGAATTGTGCGACAACTGCTCAACTCGAGACTTGCCCCCAAGGCCACACCAAATGGATTAAAGATTTATTCCATGTTAGCCTAGGTGTGGATTTAGGTGGCAACAAAGTCGAAAGTGTATCTTCTTGGGGTACTCTGATACCACCAACGCATATTGTCTCTACGATGAGGTAAATAAGAAGTTTATGCTATCTAGAGATGTGATTTTTCTTGAATCTTCCAAGACTGACAATGTTGTTGAGCGGCAACTTGATTGTTTGGATAGATTCAGCGATGCAAAAACATTTCATGATTTTGATATTTAGATTCCACATCTTGAAGGGGGGATCCCTATCCCAGATCAATCTATGGAATCTCCTTATAAAGCACTCTCTCCCCCTCATGAAGTTCCAACCACTTCTTTAGATAAAGAAGACACTTTGAGTGATGTGATTGAGAGGATTGGAAGGCTAAATCTTGATGCGACCCCATCTTAGTTAGAGCAGCCCAGACCATCTTAAAAAGGCCCTCCAAAATGGCTCACCAAAACACATGTAAGTGTCATCCTAATGAGGTTGGAAAAATAGGAACTAGAAGTGGCACTTGAAAAAATGGAGGTGATGTAGATTATTCTGAATTAGCTGGTGATATGGATGTTTCAATTGATTGTGAATTAAATTTGTGTACTAATATAGTACCAGCTTCCTTTAAAAAACGACTTCTCATGATGAATGGAAAGAAGTAATGCAGGAAGAGTTTGATGCTCTCATAAAGAATGGAACTTGGAAGCTAGTGGACCCTCCATTTGGAACCAAACCAATTGGTTGCAAGTGGGTCTTGAAGAACACGTATAAATCAGATGGCTCGCTTAACAAGCAAAAATCAAGGTTCGTGGCAAAAGGATTTGCATAGAAAGAAGGGGTCAATTATGAGAAGACCTTTGCCCCCACAACAGAATGGGCCACCATCCAGACTCCATTTTCCTAGGAAACTCAGAATGGATGGAAAGTCCATCAAATGGATGTAAAAGCTTCTTTCTTGGATGGAGACCTGAAAAAAAATGTTTTTATGTCTCAACTAGAAGGTTTTGTTGTGAAAGGACAAGAACAAAAAGTATGGAAACTCATAAAATCCTTGTATGGCCTGCTATGAAAAATTGATTGAGCATCTTCTGAAATTAAATTTCAAACTCCTTAATCTTGATGATGCAACTTTATTTGTCTAGAAAGTTGGCAAAACTATTGTCTATCTTGTGGTATATGTAGATGATCTCTTGATAACAGGGAAGAATGAAAATTGTATTGCGTCCATAAAGAAAGAATTGAAGAAAGGATTTGAGATGACTGATGTGGGACATCTTCACTACTATTTGGTCATTGAAGTGACCCAACACCCGAGGTATATTTTCCTCTCCCAAAAGTACATTGGAGAATTATTGAACAAGTTTGGCATGGCTGAATGCAATCCTTTGTTCACTCCAATGGAACAAGATTTAAAGCTCGCATCTAAAGAAGGAAATGAACTTGCAGATGCAACTAAGTATAGACAACTTGTAGGAAGTCTTATGTCCCTTACCACTATTAGACCAAATATTTCATTTATTGCTGGAATCCTTTCCAGGTTCTATGCAAAAGCCTTGTTAGGGACATTGGTCTACGGCAAAAAGGGTTCTAAAGTACTTGAAAGGAACTCAAGACTTTGGACTCGAATATACATAGGTGGATGACTTCAGCTTGATTGGATATTCTGATTTAGACTTTGATGGAGATAAAGGAAAATGGAGTATCTACTTTAGGTTATGTTAGGAGTCTTGGATTAGGAGCTGTCTCTTGGAGGTCATGCAAACAATCAGTTCTAGTAGATTCCACAACATAGGCAGAATATGTGGCAACTGCAGAAGCAATCAAGGAGATTGTGTGGCTTAGGAAAATTATTGAGGATTTGTAAGAGAAACAAGTGATCTCTACTCCTCTTTTGATTGACAACACTTTTGCAATTAAATTAATCCAAAACTCTGTGATCGAACCAAACATATCAATACAAAGTATCATTTGATTCAACATCATGTAGAGGCCAAGACTATTCATCTATGACATTGTTCCACAAATGAGCAAATTGCAAACATCTTCACCAAGTGTTTGGAAGAGAAGTTTGAAAGATTCAAATGATGCTTGGACTCACAAACATCTTTTCGGATTAAGGAGGGAATGTTAGACACCCTATTACTATGGGATTGGGTGAAATTACGTAAATAGAAAATCGGGATAGGAAAAGGCCTCAAAATGTGAATCCCAAGGGTCACTATTCTAGTTGTCTATAAGAAATTCTTCTTAATGGAATCAAATCATTCAGGAGTTACCATCCTGGCCTGACACTTGGAATTGACTTTGATATTGCGTCCACTGCCTTAGATGCTCCCTTTGCATTGGAAGCCTTTCTTGTCCTCTTGTCTGGAAACATCCTTGAAATATGAGTGTGCTTGGCCTGGTTCCTAGAAGCCTCTTGCTCCTGAACATCTTGTAAGGTCATCTCATACCAAGAGACCTTCTTGACAGATTCAGGGGAATTGTCAACTGCTCCCTCCCTCCTAAACTTGAAGGTTGACTCCGTCTAAGTTGCTTAACCTTCGGAGCTACCTGCTCCTTGTTATTTGTCACTATTATTCTTTGTTTCATTTGCTCAAATAGGTTGGCCCTTCAGCCTATTCCCACCTGCAAGCACTCTTGGATCTCATAGTATAGAGCACATTGCCAAAGACCCAACAAGTTGTTGATATCGATAAGCTAAGATTTTTTTTACCACATTAGTGTATAGATCAATACTATAATTGCCCAGTGTTGAAATTTAGAATGCTACAACCATTAGGAAAGTAAAGTCTCCACATAATGATCACATGAACAAACTAGAACTCAATATATGGTGGATATCCTCAATACTTAAATAAATCAATGAAGGACATGATAGCTTATTTGACATACAAATGAGGCAAAGCCTTGAATATATAAGAGTGGGGTTTAGATTAGTTGCCCCTAAACCCATAAAATATGGACCACAAGGCCCACTCACTAAGAACTAATGTGGGCTATTGCTTCCATTTAAAGGCGAGACATAAATGATATTAATGACCAACAAGGGAGATGTGCCAAAAAACGTTTGGCCAAATAAACATTATAATTTTCCTCCCTTAATGTTTAATTTGGCAGGGAATGAAAATAGTGAGCAATGTTGCAACATCCTTGACCCTGACATGGTTCTCAATGGAGAGTCAATTTGTCGAACTGTAGCCTCCATAAGAACAACATTCACATGAACATATTTGACACCATCAAAGCAAACATGTTGCATGTGCCTAAGGAACCTTCATTGGAGATTGCTTGGACAAATCAAAATGTTAAAAGAGGAGAAGCTTGAAAATCAAGATCTTGAAAATACTTTTGACAAGTTGGAAAATAGAGAAGAACTTTTACGCCAAAGGAATCATAATCAAAGTCTACACAAACTAAGAAGTTAAAGGATGCTAAGAAGTTGCTATAAGAAATATTAGGGCAATGTACCAACAAGGAAAAGCATTAATCAATGAAGAAACAATGATTGATCTAGTTGAAGTAGAAAAATCATTAGATGTAAAAATCTAGACCTTGGAGAAGGGAAGAACCAATAGATGTAATTGACATAAAAATTAGAAAGATGCTAATATTGAAATCTTATCATTAGAAGTGTCAAAGGACAAAGGTTCCAAAAAAAGGCACAAGATACAAGGATGCTACCATCATTGTAATTATAAAAATAATTGTATTATTAAACGAATTAACCAAAAACGAAATAAATGAGAAGCTAAGTCAAGATCCAATTTTATTGATGAGAAGCTTATGTGTGGAATCTTATCTTTTTTCAAATCACATAAGTCATTGCCACATAGTCTAGCAAAAAATTGAATTAGGGTTTTTTGACGCTTTCACTATAATATAAATTTTCTCAACGCTTCATGATTTAAATTGTCTCATATTGTCAACCATCACAACTTCAAGAGCATATAATCATGAGAAGGCATTATAAGCCAAAACAAAGACATAAAGCATTTTTGTAAAATGCTTTTATTAAAGACTCTTTGAAGGGATAGGAAATGTACTAAACATAAATATATAAATAAACATAAAAAAATACTAAAAAATGATAATAAATGAAGTGACATATCCTAACTAAAAGACATGACCTTACCAAGTGACGTGACCCATCAACCATTGCGACTGGTCAATTTGTATTAAGTATACCATCACATGGCATTGTGTCAAACCATTGGTTTATATCTTAATCTATTATATCTATCTTATTCATTATTCTATTATTAAATACTTATCTTATATAGGTTTCAACATATTGTTCTTCTTATGTTGGACCTTCCTTAGTAAATGAATTATTGTTCATTCCAACATTCCAACTACCATAATCCCAAATCCTAGTCGGCCTTGTTCGGTACAATTACTATGGAGAAAGTGGTTGTTGATTTGAGTGTACAAAGACCAAAGGTTGCACCTTTTGTGTGCATAAGGTGTTCCATTTTATTGAATGGATAATGGTCTAGTCACTCCAATTTCTCTCACATGTTCATGAACTAGTCACTTGTGATGCAAATATAAAAATGTGCAATTAAAATTTAATAGTAGATAGTCGAAGGCTTGAGAAAACAAATCTGAAATGTAAATAAAATAAAAATGTTTTAAAATATAGAATAAAATAAAGGTATTGATTATACCAATAAAAGCAAATGAATGGTCAACTAATGAAGAAAAGAAGTTTCTATAATGATATTGCATCTAGAAGTGTATGAATTTAATTTGTCGTTTTTGTTATAAGCATAGTCTTCATTTGCAAAGTGTTCACAAGATCTCAGATACTTTCCCAACTCAAGCCATAAGTTAGTGTGATCATTACTGTCATAACCTCTATTGATAAAGGTGGTCAAATTCAACATCAAACTTAAAACCATTTGGGGTAAAGTGGGAATGCAATTGAATGAAGACGGTTGTGGAGCATTTTCCACCTTGTTAGACTAAGATCCCACACCTCATTCTTGGTTTCCTTATCGATTTTGGTGTTATATATATATATATATATATAAAGTTAATGAAGAGACAAATTTTAATGAAAGGACGAGAAATCTTAATGAAAGGATATGTCTCTATTGAAGGGCATGATACTTACTAAAAGGGCACTCCTGCCTAAGAATTTATACCCACCAAAACTAGGTAACCCTAAGGAGAAGTTTTTTATCCCCATTGGCCAACCAACCAACCAACCAATATCCCTATGATGACCCATATATAGCTTTACTTCAAATCTCTTCACCTATGCTTCATTCAATGCTCTGTCCCATTTGGCATGCTTCTTGAAGGAAGGTGGGTCATATATCAGAAGGTGCACTAACCATTTCTATAACCATGTGCTTTCATATAATGTTTTGGGGCTTACTAATATGGATCCCAAGCCAAATTGGATGATTGACTGCTCTTGATTGTACCCTTGTTCTTATGCTTCACTTGAGAGATTATCTTTTGCCCATAGTCCATTGTGACCTCTCTTGAGGTCCTTTCTTTAGGAGGGGCACTAATAGGAGGAACTGATTGATATGGTATGCCCAACAATACTTGCCACCTTCCATTTTTTTCCTTATTATCCACATACATTTTTTGGGTTGATTGTCATTGGCCACTGCCATTGGCACCCTATATCCTCATCTCTGAGTCAAATTATATAAATTTTCCCTAAGAGGTTGATGCACTAAAAGAAAGATAAAAGCATATGAAGCCACATAAAAAAATGGAATATGCAAAATATGGTTGAGAGATAATAAGCATATGGGCAAAAAGCCTAGCATGAAATCTACCTGCATCATTAGCCATCACTCAGTTCCTTAACACTTCATGCTCTATCTAAACAAAGGAACACTTGAATGTTGCAACCTCAATGAACAATAAACTACATCTTTAAGGGGCATTGGAAAAGGTATTTTTTAAGGACTTGCTATCTTTCCCTATATATAGTATTGTAGATGACTATTCTGGTTTGAAAATTCATATGTATAGAATGTAGGCGAATATTCAATAAAAAACATGGAATTTACTATTAAATCAGTAAATTTTTGGCAATTATCATCCATTTAATCATATACATGTAAAAATAGAGAAATTTTTAACGAAATTGGCGAATATTTTTTTTAGATAATGTCCAAAAAAATAGCCCATTTGTGAAATTTCGTTAATAAAATTTTCCCTATTGGAAAAGCACAAAGCAAGCTAAATATTTTAAGCTATTGAAGAAAGGAAGATAATCATTGAAGTAGAAAAGACAAGTTGAGGAAAGGGGTAACTTTGCCTCCACGATTGCTCCCTCTTCTAATTATAGCACTTAGAGATGTTGTACTCCCTTCAGCAGGTACCATGGCTATGGCCATCTTCCTTGAACTTGTGCCTATTTCGTTACCACCTTTATCACATTCATCTTTTAGATTGATGGGTCTCCCTATGAAATGTCCCTTCCTGTGGAAGCTAGAAGCACCTAATAGGACTAATGGTATAATCATCTCTAACGCAAGTGTGGTAACTTGCTTATAAATTGAAGGCAAGGTTTGTGTGAACTATCTTGGTGCCCATGACATTGGATATGGTCCACAATGATACTTTGATGGTTTTTTCCCCTAATGATGTTGATCTCACTTGATCTTGAGGGTATGTTTCAAGTGGTTCATTACAAATGCAACAAAAATTCCTTGAGGGATGGCTTGACACCTCTTCAGTGCCATTCATAGGACGTCTAGCCCAATTTTGAGATCACTTTGACTTTGTAGCCCCAACGTTGACTTCCTGAAATGAACGATGGCCTTTGAGGAGCCTGTGCATGGTTGTGTGCCCCTTGCTACACCTCCATATGATAAAATGTTGAGAAGCCAAGGCATTGGCTTGATTGATGATGTGCTTGGATGGAGGACCCAGGTTCCCCAGGGTGGCCTTGATCCTATTTGATGGATGTTACCTTGTTCCTGAGCCAGATGATGATGGAGACCACCAAGATGGTTTGGGAGGGCTAGTACACCATGCTTGTAAGTGACCTCGAGGTGTCTGAGGGCTAGTACACCATGCTTGGATGTTGATGCTTGTAAATGACTACTACTACTTAAGGTTGTAAATGACCTTGAGGAGTCTGAGGACTTTGAGTTAGATGATGTTTTTGTAGCTCTTGCTAATGATTCCATGTCTAGTAGTGGTGAATTGGGTGATGAGTTTGATGAGTGATCATGTTGATCAACCATTTATAGTAGGCTAATAGCTTGTAGCATGTTTTTTGTACTCCAGAGGCCATTTAGAGCCTCATTGGTTATGTATTTTGTCGCTGATATGTAGTGCACTTGTGCCATTTTAATATATTCACTGTTACATGGATATAGATAGCAAACTTCTGATATTTTGTCTAATGGTTTATAATCAATTTTTTTAATTAAAATTTGTTTTATGTATTGTTTAGAAAATAGAGTCGTTGAGTTTGATTTGATCCAAGTTCGAATCAAAACAAGAGTTGATTGGTGGTAGAGAAGAAGTCCAAGTCTGAATTTTAAAACTATGGTCTAGCAAAGAATGTAGATTAGAACATCACATGATCAAGTGCATTGCTATCTCTCTCTTGATAAGCACATGTATCGAGCAAAACACTATCAAAGCCTCTAGCCCATCATCATCCATGCCATCAACTATCCAAGTAACCAAGGGAGGACCCACAAACCCTAGCCATCAGATACTCTTTGTGATGAGAACCACAAGGGTGGTGAAAAAATTGACTAGTATAGGCTTCATGCAAGATGACGGGTAGTAGTATGTATTGTGGGAGAGGCATGGCAGAAGTGTATTTGAAATTCTCTTTTTTATCAAATGTAACTTATGAGCAACCACTTATTCAACTTGGATTTGTAATAACATTAATAAGATTTTGTGCTTGTTCTTGTTTGTCATTTGAGTTCCAATATTGTGCTGTATCTCCAGAAAAGGTATCTAAAGGCATGAGTTGATGACTACATCTAGTATAATTAACTGATTTATTTTGATAATGAAAATTTGTACCTTTGTTTTGCATTGCAACTTGAGCATAATGATAATTTTATGGTGGTCATTTTGCAGTGGGAATAGGACAGGATGTACACTTGTATCTGGTTGTTTTGATGTACATAAAATTATATAGAAGTTGGCAAGATTTTCTGCTCTTATATATAATGTGTTTGTGCATTCCATAGGCTTTAATTGGAGGAAGGTAGAAATTATACCGAGTGTTATTTAAAATTGAAATTATACTGAGTGCTATTTGGGGGAGTTGTTGCTTGATCTTTCATTCAGATTGAGTGGGTCTCATGTTCCAGAATCACGGATACGCTTTTCCATGCTGTCCCATCCTGCAATTTTAATACAATATTTTATTTACATGCTTAACTATAGTTTCTCCCTTCAAACAAAAGAGGTAGTGGAGTGAAAACAAAAGAGGGAAATGGTGTGATAAGAAGGGAAATAGAAAGGAAAATGTTGCATATGTACAACATACTTCTGATTCTGTAATTTGTGAGTGCGGAAGAGACACAGAAATGCAGGTATGATATGTTCCTTGAAATTTGGGAAATGCTGTTGCATAAATATAAATATGAAAATGTGAAATTTCCACTGAATTATTTTATTGGTGCAGGATCGAGACAGAAAGCTTAGGATTTTCGCTGGCAGTGAACACCCCTTCACGGACAGACCTTTAGAGGGTTTTGTTATGCCACCTCGTAAAGTGAGAGAGATGCGGCCCCGTGTAAGACGTGCAATGATTCGAGCTCAGAAGAAGGCTGAACAAAGTGATGCTATTAAACAAGCAGTGAAGGACAAAAAAAATTAAGATGTCACTGTTCAGTTCAAGTAATACAACATGCTATGGATTTAGATTCTGTTTCACAGATTACGTTATCGTATGGGATTTAATTTCTCAAATTCACATAGAGGTACACGGGCATCAGAAAATAGTAGTTTGTCATATACCAGTTTCATTGATCATGGAGAAATTCGTTATTCACAATAATTACTGATGTATTTAAAAGAGTTTATAATATCTATATATATTCTTTTCTTCGTAACAGCTTCTTAGATATTTTGGTCTCATTGCAAACGCACTTCTCTGATAAGGTGATGTCTAAATGGATTGACCAAAATATAGTGTCTATCCAACTTGGCTTTTGCATTTTTGGTTAATGGTTTGGAAATCCATGGGGACATTTATTGACAGAGTTAAGAAAGATGGCAGATAATTTTTTTGAGTAATGATGTTATTCCTTGATACATATCACTTGTTTTTTCAGAACCAAATTAACTATTAAGTTTTCATGAGTAGTTCCATTAGAAATTCAGTTTGAAAACATAGTAGCTGGTATGCGAACTCTATTAGAAACCACACTATTTACAGAACACAACACATTGAATCACATTGCATTGAGAAATGCTCACACCTTTTGGTAGCTTTAAATCACCTCTATGGAAGCACATTGCCTCTTTCTATTTATTTATTTATTTTTAATAAAGAAAATGTATCTTATATTTACGTTGAATATACAATAGGTTTACATACATGTTACGTAATGGTTCAACAGTTTTCAATATGGCTCTCTCTCCTTATTGAAGCAGAGTTAATAAAATACTTATATTAAAAAATTTGATAACAGTTAAGATCTAATATGTTTGGAGAAGGATGAAGCCCTAGGGTTGATCACTCTTTATCTGGAAGCAAACCATGTTCACGACACCACGCGTAATATGACTGCAAACTAGATTTGGAACACCTTCCACAATTTATTTGGTATACTGAACACCAGTCAAGTCAATTGACTTGAATCTCTCTGCAAACTGCAAAATGACAGTTTTCTTTTATTGTTGAGGAGTATATTGCCAAGTTCAAAACCTGAACGATGAGATTGTTACATCTGATGGCCAAGGTAAACATGATTCTATATATATTAGTATGTTCCTTAAACAACTATTCTCTTACATTTGGAAGGTGTTCTATTGTCCTTTGTAGCATTCTTCTATTTTCAAGGCACCTGCTTCTCATGCTTTAGAGGATAGGTTTCTAACCTTATCAGGTGTCAAGTCACCTTGAGGAGTTTGAGTGAACTACTTGTTACCCTTTATGTCAATGGGGGTAAATAGAATTTTTTAGTAATCATTCACCACTATTGTAAGCCCAAGGTCATGAGTCAAAGCTTTGTAAAAACCATGCGAGGCCCTGTATTAGGTCTCCTAGACTTGTGTCTTTTCAGTTTGAGTCTGTATTCATTGTGATTGGTCGAATTGTGCCCTATCCCTTGAAGGCTTCATCTTTGCGATTTTGTCTTTAACTAGATTGGAGGACCTTGGGAGGCATCTCCCAAGGATTCGTGGTTTTACGAGAACCTTGCTTTTGTAGGGGATGATCACCAGTGTATGGCCAGTCCAATGTGTGTCAAGTTGCACCTATGTCATTCCACATGGTTAGAGTCTATATAGTTTATAGAGTTTGTAGCTGACCTTGACCTTGGTGTAGCATTACTCCTAACAACTCCCACACCGTAAAAATCTCTTGTGACAACATTCACGCTTCCTAAGGAATTTCACTCTTCTCAATGCAAAATGATCTAGGTGGGCAAAAGGTCAACCCAGGCTTATATTGAAGAGCAGGACTAAAGGATGCAATGCCATGTGGAAGTTTTCCAATTTGGGGATTTGGTGAAGTTTGGCTTAGTCAAACTTGGTTAGCAATACAAGGATTATTCCATTTGGATTTTCAGGAAGAGGGTTGGAGTGCTTAGATGCATTAGATCATAAGTGATCAACATGATGAGACGAAAGAAACCTAGCCATCAGAATTTTGAGATGATGTAGGATGTTGGAGGTTAGGCACAGGGGCAAGATGACGCTGACAAAAAACATAGACCTATTAAATATTAATATTAGAGCAATGAAAGTGAAGTCTCAGTTGTTGGTAATACTGAGAGGGGGGTGAATCAATATTTCATTCATTTTCAAATTTTCACTTGAAACCAAATTCACATCACAGAAAAGGTATTGACACATAGATGATGTGCAAATTAAAGCTTGAAGAAGAAACACTTGTAAACAATCTTCAATTTATTACAGTGATTCGTGAGGACATCAATCCTTTGTAAGCACCCACTTACAACAATTGCAGGTTCCAACCTGTCAAGAAGATCGAGGACACCAATCCTCAACGATCGTTGACTTTCAATATTCGTAAGCACCAACCTACAGGAAATTTCAATACCTTAGTTGAGCTCCAACTTAGTGACTTCATAGGCACCAACCTACAGGAGACTCCAACCTCCTCAACTGAGCACCAATTCAACAATCCTTAGATTTGCACCTTCAACCTTGATTACAACCACCTGACCTGTAAACTTTAACTTTCTTCTCTTTAACTTGTCTTAGCTTATTAGCTTTTGCTTGGCACTTCAATTGGGCTTAACTTGGCTCAACACAGTCAATTCCAACTTTCTCATGACATAACCTACAAAGATATTTCACACCAAGAAGAGCAATCTCTATACCCACAATAGATAAGAATGAGCAACCCTCAAAGACACACACTTAGCCCTCCATAACGAAGGCAACAAACACAACCTTGTCTTGCACGTTACAATAATCAAGCTGAAGTTGTTCAAGTGCGGGACATAAATCCAAATGTTCGTACCAAGATTAGAGTCTATTCTCTTGCAATTTTTAGCATAAAGGTCCTCAAATTGTTGCAATATGACAAAGCTCGATCCACTCAAAATCTTGATTCACTAGTGTCAATTCTTCAAGCATAAAACAACACTGTCTAATTGCAGCAAGTCCATCATAGCTACTGCTATTGTTCAAAACTGCAAACCTCTATCTCTCTTAACCACAAGGTTGTTTCACCTAAGACCTCAGAGCACATTTGCTTATATCGCAAGGTTTGTCCTCTTTAATATGTAGGGTCTCTCTCTTAATCACAAAGCTTCATTGCCCAAAACCACCAAGCTAGTTACTCTCCAAATGACCTCACAGGACTAATTTGTAGTAGTTTTGACTTAATTTATTGGGGGACCGACTTGTATATTAGGCTAGACTGACTTGTCAAGCTAAGATCACAATATTCAATTGTTTATCTAATGTGGGAGGCCGATCTGTCATCTTTTTGCCGAGCAAATTTTGTATATATATATTAGTCTATGGACATAGAAGTTTATGTAGTTATTTTTCCTTGCACAAAAGGGATTTTCGTAATATCTTTGACATTATTATTGTTACGTTGATCAATGCCTAAGGAGGGTTCTTGAAACAAGCTCAATGGTGACTTCGTCAAATCCTTTCCTCCTTTATCGATTCTCACATTGGAAACCCCTAAAAGGCCTTCATTGTATGGAGGGATATCGTTACTAGAATGGTCGTCAAGAGAAAGTATATTGTTGCAGAAGGTTCATTTAATGGAGAACTTGCTTCCTCATTCCTTACACACCACTAGTCCTATCGCTAAATGTGACTATCATTATGCACTGCGTCAGGGTTACACTTCAAAGTTTCTTCATATAATTTTCCAATATACTTTATCCCTAAAGGTGTGGTGTTCTGTGGTAGACTCCCCCTTGCATTGCCATATCTTTTCGTAATGCCTTTGGCTTTGACATCAATGACAATGCTATCTAACAATCTCCCCCTTTGTCATTGATGACAACAATCATACTCCTCTATGATCATGCTCCCCATGCCTTCATGCTTCTTGATCTTTCTCTCCACCTTTGACATCAATGGCAAAGGGTAACTCCCCCTGATTGCATCTTCTTCATATGACCTATCTGCTACTCCCCTTGTATTTTCTGCCACTAATGACTTCTCCCCTTGTGCTTGTGCTTTGATCTTTACCCATATCAACATTAACATCCATAATGGAATGTTTGTGCAAGAAAGGATTGCTCCACTTAGACTACAAGTTCAAATTTCTCTTCTTGAGATTCAAACAATGGGTAATCATCCTTCAATCAAATCTCTTCTACTTGTTCAAATCTTGATCTCCAAAACCTTCGTGATCCAAACCCTCCTTGCAACAACTTGTCACTTGTTTCAACGTATTCTATTGCATTCTCCTTTATCTCCTTCCTTACATTTTTCTCCTTTGACTCATGCCCATCATTGAGTTGGTGCACCTCCTCGATCTCTTCAAACCTCTCCTTCTCATCTTCAACCCAATCTGGCTCAGATTCTTCTTTCCCTCCAAAATGTTTTTCCTCTTCGCCTGTCTTTTCTATTCTGTGCCCAGCTATCATTCACCTCTTGTTGATCATCTGATAAGATTTTGGTATCTTCTTCATATTTGGCATCTTCCCTTTCTTCCTGATATCTCTCATGCATTTCTTCATTTTTCTCATCAATCACTCCTAAAAATTTCCTCTTCTCCATAGCCTCCACTTCCTCATCATTATTTAGTGAATAGCTCCAAGTTCTTGTCACACTGCACACCCATGTCTTCAAATGATACTTTGGTTTATCAATCTTATCATGGAATCTCATATTCTCTACATCATTTTTGTATTGTGTTTCTTCAGTGGTTTTTTGGTCGTTAGCATCTCTAATTTCTTGTTTTGTTAAGTGGCCATCAACTAGTGAGGCTAGTGCCTCCATTCCAATAGAGTTTGTTTGATATCATTATCAACATTGGTTTCCATGGCAAACTTTGTCTCTTCTTCCCGACCTACATCTAGAACTTTCTCTCTTGATTAACTCCTCCCACTCTTGGTCTTCAAACTTTCATCTTGTCCATTGGCAGAGGGGCCAATTCCTCAAGTGAAACATATTCTGCGTAATTAGCACTGTTGAATGGCGTTGTCATTGATGCCAACATTAGTTAATGAACAATCTTAATATTTGTCTGGATTGCATTAGTTGGAAGCTCCAACTGAAGGATGGACGGAAACCCTAGCTATAGGGTTTGGATTCCCTGGGCAATAGACATGACCCTACACTTGTTGAAGGTTTTTGAAGAAGCAGGTCTCTAGGTTTGCCTTGGAGACCATCGTAATTAGATTCTATTTGTCATGCTGATTTTGTCAGTATGTGGAGCATCTGATGGACCTTCACGGTTTGAGAGATATGATGGTTTGAAGTTGAGGACCTAATTTGTGGGAAAAAACCCCAGGTGTTGATGTGGCAATCCTCCTTTGGCTAGCATATCAATTCAAATCATGGTTGTAGGGATTTCATCAATCCTCGAGGTTAACATAATTCTTGAAGAGCTTAAAAATTCTTTTTATATATCTACAAGGGGTCTTGGCTTAAAAAATTAAATCTTAAATACCAAAAAGGTAGCAACCTCATCTTTTGGGCTTCATTTTAAATAAAATTCAAAATTACAAAAGGGATCATGCTCCTAAAATTCCTCCAAACGGTTCTCCTTTGGAAGCCCTCTTCTATCCATGAGAAGATTATATAAAACCTTCAGTTAGCCATCACAAAGTATGAATCCCATGAATATTCTTTGATGGATCTAGCTCTGAAATTTTGTCTTGGCCTTGTGGAGAAAGGAAGCATCATTCGACTGGCTTGGGATATTAGTTTTTGTTTCAAGCTTAGGACATCGGTCTCTAGGTTTTAGTACCAATGAAGGAGCAAACTCGTCACATTTACCTGGTATTTATGGATCTCTGTCAGAAGATTAAGGATTAAGACTTGCACAATAAATATCCTAAGAAGTAACCTAATTACTTCTATGACTGCGGTTCTCATAAAGCTTTAGGGTTTCATTTGCTATGATAATTCTTAGTTCTGTAGCAGAACATTTGAAGTTTGATCTGGACCAGATCTCTGTTGGATAAGAGACGTCATTCCTGCTGGTTTCAGGATAGGCAATTAAAGATCATCTGCCTATTTTCGGCTTTGAAGTAGTGAGGATGATTTAGGACAAGAACAACTGCAAAGTAACACTTGTAGCCCGAATTTGTGAAGTATTTTGGCACTAAATTACAAAAC
The DNA here is from genome assembly GCA_034641835.2 of Pinus albicaulis. NCBI lineage: Eukaryota > Viridiplantae > Streptophyta > Pinopsida > Pinales > Pinaceae > Pinus > Pinus albicaulis. The sequence continues at coordinate 1,425,659,590 of CM076572.1, forward strand.
AACCTGAGTAGGTCTAAACCAACGAAGATCTGTATCATTGATTGTAGTAGGATGACCTTCAGTCCTCTTAAAATGTCATTCTCCTGAGCAAGTTTTTTTCACAGTCCCGTGTCTATTAGTATATGTGCCATATGCCCTAATTCTGAAATTCATGAAGGCTCTCTCTGTGCACAGTTGAAGTCACAAGCAGATGTAAGTTTAATTCATTATTGCAGACTTGTTGTAGCCTAACCAAAATAATACGTGGGTCAAGTCTTAATCTCTAATGCAAGTACTAAAGCCAAGGTTGTTCGTATAAATGTGCACTGTTGTGCTGGATACTTGGGACAAACATTGAAAAGTCATCATCATCAAATAAAGGTATGTACAATATTTATTAGCAAACCCTACGTCTGAATTTGAGTATACACTGTATGTTATAAAGAAGAAAACTTCGGATTTGTAGTATGGTGTGTCCATCACTTGCAAGGACATTCATGACGTAGTCACCATCTAAAAGACTTCATTGAAACGTTGAGTAAGGCAGAACTCGTTAAATTTGCAGTCACATAGCTGAGGTATGCAACAACAATTTTTGAACGCAGTTGAATACATCCTAAGCCTTTGAAGTATTTCATGTGCATGTGACAAGATCTCGAGATAAAGGTCATAGGTCTGTAATAAAAGAACCTTGAAGTCTGGAACCTATATCATGTTTTGAAGACTTTAGTTGGAAGTAGATTTACGAGCAGTTACCTATAGGTCATCAACTGGTACAAATACACTGATTCAATAATTTATGATCATCACAATTTTGATTGTCACTGTCATTTGTGTGAAGGATTCGTCTTCTCTTAATTACAACTATTAAATAGGATTGGCAGTCAAACAACTTGTTTTTAGTTTGTAGAAGTTTGTGATTGGGTTTGAAGGTTGATTTCTACAACAACAACTTAGGGTTTCATTGTTGCTTAGACAACGGACATCTCTAGGACAAAGCTTTTTGTTACAATATCCTATGATCCCAAGCTCATCAAGGATACAACTACAGATAGGCCTAAGTCGGATTGGTGGCATATAGGGTTGTGCTCGTGGGCACAAATCAACAATGTTAACTATTGCAGTACTATAGGATTGTGACTCTAGAGCAGATACAATGCATATTATTGTTGGACTCTCTACAGAAAGCATTATCGACATATATCTTTGTATGAAGAGCAATATCGATCACAACAGTGAAGCTAGGGTTTGATGAACACATTAACTAGAATTGAATTCGATTTGAGTAGAGTTTATATTACAGATTGACTATTGCGCGAAGTTCTAGTAGTTGATCATGTTGAAGATTGTAACTAGGTTCAGTCTTCATAAATTATATTTGATTCCATATTTAATGTACTTGTCAAAAGAATAAAGAAAATAATTTTATATTATTATTAAATGACTTGTTAAAGCATGAGTTTCATGCTTGGGTCATATTATTTTAGGTCAAGGTCCCCATTGTGGACTTCTAGGATTTATTCTGAGTTTATAAAGTCATTACAAATTTAAATTGACCCATACTGGGCTTTTGAATCATGTAATTAGGTTTAGTATTGAGTCAAATATGATTTATGGAGCCTCCATACTAAGTTGGCCTTCAAGTGATCAAGTAGGCCTCAAACCCAGGAATTCGAGCTCATCAGAAGCCTATATATACAAGTCGATCGAACTCATTTGGAGCACATTCACACACATCTAGAAATTCTATATCCACTGCTACATTGGAAAAAGTGCAAAGTCAAGGAAGGGGTCAAAAGGAGTGCGAGTTTGGACAAGTTGAAGGATTGAAGGAAAATCAAAATTTTGGTCTCTCTCTCTTTCTCTCTCTCTCTCTCACACACACGTGCCCTAGATTGTGTTATCACAAAATCAGACCTGATAGGCTGCCAATCAAGTTAATCTCATGTAACTGTTTCAGACCAATCTTTTGGTTGAGGCTTAGCCTCCTCAACTTGAGAGGGCTCTCTCAAGGGTTTATGATTTTTGATAAATATGTAGATGGCTAGCTCTATATGGGATAAAAACAGATAAATGATATAAACTGGTTGTAAATCATATTAGCAAGTGTACATTGGGCTTATGGAGTCATAATAGCTTCAGCTAAACCAAACAATCTACCTAGCATGGAAGTCAAGGCATATCAGAGTTCAAGTCAAGGAATACACATGTGAAACAGTAAAACACATAGTCAGTTTGTTTATGAAGGAAGTCAGAGCATCAATGATGAATTCTGAGTAACATAAACAAACACCACTGCAATGGGATATTAAAAAGATGCTATCAGAACAAGAACATACAAGAACTCTTCATGAATCTTGAGTTGGCTAAGTAGAAAACTCTGTATTAAGCTGAAAACAATCACCTACAATAAACACAGTCTTTTTGCTAAAAAATGTCCAACCCTTTGCTAATTCGACCCCTTGGTCTTTAATAGACATATTATAACATGCGATGATTTGCCTCAAGGCTAGATACATCGAATTTCCAACTACTGACACTAACTGACACCTTGCATAACTGTAAGTTATGGAATTTATTACATAAAGACACCTAATCTACTTAACAATCCTAATTTAGAAAGGACTCAAACTGCTTATTGTTATCTAAAATAACCTTATCCACCTACATTTACATCATTTCCCAATTGTAACAACACATAGTCGAATTTGGATGATGGGCTTCAACTTTTCATGTTCACTTTGTTTAACCTCCACAAAAATAGGAAACCATACCTTGTTTTTAGGCATCACATTCTTTGCATTATTTGAACAATTTGATTATCAATTAAGCTTGATTTCGTGGTCCTTAGATGTTGGAGATTATCTTAACATGTCTCCTCACCTATCCCTAGCCTTCAGCATGTCAAAACCACTTCCAAAAACTGTTTAAGAAAGCTGTAATACACTGCGCTATGAAAACACAACAGTTTCGTAGCGCCTTTGAAAAACTATCATTTCAAGTCTTAATTCTTCAAAAATTGAATCCTTTCCACTTGCATCACTTCACTTACCCCTTAATACATCTCCCATATTAGTTTCAGCTCTTGATTCACTCTTCAACGTCTCAAAAATTGACCAAAATGAGCAAGAAAAGCAGCGACAACAGTTTCGTAGCGCTTTTCTGTTTTTCTACACTGAATGCGCTACGACACTGCTGAGTATGCAGATTCTTCCAAATTTTTCCAAAATGTAAAGTGTCAATGTGCCAAAAACTTAAAATAGACCGATTTCATCATATCACTTGAAAAACAGAGTTATTTCAACCTTCTTGAGGTCCCTTATTCATTTGCAATAGGTTGGCCTATTGGTTTTTCTTGTTTTTTTCCTGAAAAACAAGTCTTGGGACAGAGCCTATATCTCTTACTCCATGATGTATTTTGAGAAACTGAAGGAGGTTTTTGTATGCCATTATATCTTGAATAAAAATCTCTCTTGGTTTTTTGAATCATATCACCTGCTGTTCAGAAACTTCCTTTGCAAAAAATGTGTAAAACAGGAAAACTCTGTTTCTGAAAATAGGGCTTCAAAGAAAGCCTTGTATCCCCACTGATAACACATATGAGAAAAGTGAGAGAGGTTATTGTAGCGGGGGCTGTGATAAAGAAAAACCTCTTTCACAATTCCAAAAGACATTTTCATTTGGCCAGAAATTGAACTTGAAGTTGACTACTAAACAGTCATGTACAAGACATTTTGTAACAACAATTTCAGAGCGTATTTTAATTTATCAAATTTTCCAACCTCGTAATGAATTTGAGGAAACTGAGAGAGGTTTTTGTAGTTAGGTCTGTTAGGAAGAAAAACCTCTTTCAGTTTTCCTAAATTCGTTTTCAGTGGCTTAGAAACCTCCTTGGAAGTTGACTACTCAAAACCAGAAAATATAGTTTTTGCTTCATCACTTTTAGCAGTTTCGTAGTGCAAATCAACTTTTTTGAACTAGCAGCGCTACGAAAGTAAGGTTTCTTGGCTAATTTGACCAGTTTTGACATGAGACTTTAGGAAATGACACACAAATGGAAATTATGGATATTTGACAATGAATGGACCTTAAAAAGACTTTATTTGAACTTAAGGATGGGCTTTGATCTTATAAAAATCTAACCTACCCTTAACCAAACCCTAAATTGACTTCTAAACCTAATTTGAAACATGACCAAAAACAAACATAACAAAATGATGTTTTTTTGAGAATTTTTGGGTGATAACAGATTGGAAGATCGAAGTCCCTCATTATTTTGCTGCTGCTAGTTGCTGCATGTTGCTGTTGCCAAGAGAAGAATAGGTCGAAGTTGATTCTGCTAGGTGTTGGTGCCTTGAGAAGTTGTATTGGGTCAAAGTCGAACTCTTAGAAGCAAGATCAAAGTCTTTTCTACATGGTCGAAGTTCTAGAAGCAAGGTCGAAGTTCTAGGTTGAAGGAAGTGTTGCATAGTGCTATTGCCGTTGCTGTTGTTGCCAGGTCGAACTTCGAAGTAGGATCAAAAGGAAGGCTGACTTGGTTTGGAGGAAGTGTAAATCAAGGACTAGAGTTTCAAAAAAACTATTGAAGGAAGAATTACTAACTGAGTTTTCCCCTAGAGTGGGGTTTTTCTCTGGCTACTGGCCTATATCTGGTGTCCTTGATCTATGTGCTATTGCTTTGATATTTGTTTGACGAACTAAGAAGAAAGAATACAGGATGAATATAACAAGAATTAAAGAACATCACAAGTAAATAATCAAGAACAAGAAAATCTTTTTGCCTTTCTAATTTTCTAACATGGTATCAGAGATTTGGTGAAGAAAGAAGGAAAATGATGTCTCAAGGAATTGATCAAGGAAACATAAGAAGTTCATAAGAGGTAACTCTTTAAGAAATAAGTTTCACTATCTTCATGGAAGATGTCTAACACTATCAAGCGAGAAAACAAGCTTGAAAGAGCTTCAAACTATAGATCTTGGAAAAAGAGGATTGACTTCATCCTTGAAAAGAACAAGGTATTAGATGTGGTAAAGGGAAAAGTGAAGAAGCCCACAAAAGACTCCAGTGATGCATACAAGGTGAAGTTCAAAGAATTGGAATTGGTGGCTATGACTCTAATGGTTGAAGGCATAAATGATAACCTTGTTCCTTACATCGCAAATATTGACCATGTTCAGGAAATGTATGAAGCCTTGTCAAAACTATTTACCATCAAGAACATTGGAAAAGTGGCAAGCTTGAAAAATGAACTAAGGACCACTAAGATGACTAAGGAAGATATTGTAGCCACTTTCTTTGTGAAGATAACAAGAATAAGAGATGGTATTCTTGCCATTGATGAAATAGTGACAAACAAAGAACTAGTGATCACAACCCTATTAGGGTTTCCACCTTTTTGGAGTGCATTTTCTTCAGGTCTCAACAAATGGAAGGAAGCTCCCACCTTTGAGGAACTGTGGACAACATGAAGTCAAGAAGAGTTAAGAATCTCATTAGTAACCAACAATGAAGAAGTCTTAAATGCTTATGTTGCTCAGCACAAGCCTAAACTTCAAGAAGAAAGCGCCAAGAAAGAAGGTTGATATGTCCAAGATTGAATGCTATCATTGCCATAAAATGGGTCACTATAGAAGTGAGTGTCCCGACAATCCTAGAAATAAGAAAAGAGAAAGAGATCATGAAAATGTGGCTGAAGAATAATCCTCTCCCAAGATAGTGAAACCCAAAGAGAATGACATAAGAGACTTACACTACTAAGCCCCTTGTTCCTAACTTTAGATATTTCATTTGTATATTTTATATTTAGCTGTAAGTTTCACATATTTTTGGAAATAATTTTTCTTGTTTTATAAGTTTTAGGTATCCCTCAAAGCTTTGGAGGGAGCCCACAACAACTCCTAAAGATAAGTATCTCATTCCCTCCCAATTTTGGTTTCATATACTTGTTTAAAGTTTTGATTATATTAAATACTAATCACATTTCTACCTCTATTTCCTTGTCTAGGAATTAACCTGCTTAATGCTCAAGAATCATAAGAGAAGGCCTCAAGGATTAAGAAAGAAGACCTCACAAGACAAAGAATTGGAATAAAAAAGGGTTGCCAAATAAACAAAGGTATGTCTTAGATGGATCATAAAACCTTGTTATTTTCTTTGGTATATCCATTCTAAATTACTAACTATTGTTGTGTCTAGCTCTCATGAATCTTAAAGATTCTTTCTTGGGATGATTCATCATATGATGAATCTACCCACCTTATATCTTTGATTTCTTGCATAAAGAACCCTAAAAGGTTCTATGGAAAACCCTAATATAATGGTATGCTAAAAATATGTGAAACCCTAAACTTACTAAAGGCTATTGATGAAGATATTGCTATTCTAGTTGATATATTGATAATGCCATGTTTGGGGTTTTTGATATGATCATGAAAGTTCTAACTTATTAGGGTTGAAATGATGTTGTTCAAAACCCCAAACCTTTGAAGTTTTGATATAATAAAGGTTTTCTTTGATATGAACCAAAACCCTAAGTTTTGGTTAGGTCTACATGCAAAATCCTTGTTATCCCTGGTATATGTTCATTTGTTTGAATCCCTAACTTAGTCTAGGTATGTATATGTCTAATGTATTGATATTATCTGACATATGATATGCTTATGCATGATTATAATCTCCTAGATATGTGTGTTGACCAAATTACTAATGTTCATAAATTCTAGGGTTTGGAAACAAGCCCTAGTCAAAGTTTGAAGTTCTAGGATGATGTTTGAAAAGACAGGTTTAACAATTAAGCCCTAGTAGTGGTTAAATTCTCGAGTTTGTGTATTCATTTGAATCCATATAATGTTTATTGAGAATTTGTAGATGAAAAATCGAAGGTTTACATCAAATAGTAGAAGCTATTCATGCTATGATTGAATGAAATATAGGGTTTAAAATAAAGCCCTAGTGGAAAGTCTATCATATGACTTTCGAAAGTTATTAGATACCTTTATTTTTTCTTTTGACTTATTTCTAGGGATCACTATACGACATAACTAATCTTCTTTTTTCTTGAATGAGTTGCTAATGTGATTTAGGGTTTGTAACTAACATGGGCTAGAAATTGAAGTGTAATCTCTTGTTGATTATATTTGTAAAGCCTAAATTTTTCCACCACTATAAGATTTTGTTATGACTAACTTCATGCTTCTATAGAATTAGTTGTATTTGCTGTCTAAGCTGTGCATGTACATCACACTGGTGAAGAAGTCCGTAAGAGAAGTTGATATGATAAACATGATGAGAAGGATGGAAGCCATGAAAGATTCCCCAACACTGAAGGAAAAAGTTAATCTCCCCACATTAAGAGGGAGCTTAGATAGAAAAAATCTCCCGTGGCACAACAGAGTTCTTGATTGGAGAATACATTCTGAAAGATATGTTGCTACATGTAAAGTAGGAAAATGAATCTTCTCTCAAAGATGGTGAGCCCTGGTATTGCACCAAGAGTGCTACAACTCCTAGAGGCTACTCAAATTTACTTTATCAACCCAGGGTTCATACAAACATGGAGGTGATAGTGCTATATGCACAACAAATGAGCTCTACTTATGCCATCCTCATCTTAGTTCTACAACAAGGTGTTAGTAACTAGGGTTACTCTAGGAAAGGAAGTCTATCACACTTCTAAATGCAACCTAAGACTGAAAATATATCACAACCATTACTCTATTGACGAGGAAAGAAACTACTCTAGATCACACTGATTCATCTAACTATTGTCTACTTTTGCAAGAAAGAAAGATTCACACTTATGCTAATGCAAGAAAAAGAAATTACACTAAGTGACATTCATAGTATAGAGTATTGAATTGAATTGCAAAAAGAAAGGAAACTAATCTAGAGCACACAAGCTGAATCAATTCCTAACTAGGTCCTATCTAACTTATGCTTAACCACTGTGTTTAATGACACATATTGTAATGGACTAATTACACTTAAAAGTGTCTCTGTTTTGCAACAAAAGGAGGAGGCGTTTGGGTGGTATAAGAGGGTCCCTAGACCAAAGGTTTAGGGCTAAAGGTCTATTGGTGGCTTGGCTAGGCTTAAGTGAGGTGAAGGAATGATTTTGGGCTAAAGGAGAGGGTGTTTGGCACTGCTACATGATGTCCTGAAAAGCTACAAGAAACATGCCGAAAGGAGTTGGAGGCCATAAATGATGAGAAGAAGGTTAGAAGAGCTAGGGGAAAGGTGGATCCTGGTAGATGAAGGATAACCAACCCCTTGGCCAAGCTCAGAGCTCTTCAAAAAGCATGTCTTGCACTCACAAGGTTGCTCTCGGTGATGTAGCAAAGCAACCCAAAAACATTCAGAAATATGTTTCCAGTATCAAAATATATCAAAGACAACTTTTCTTGTATGCGATCAACTGTAGGTGGCTTGGATGGAAGGTATTTGATGAAGGGTGAAGACTCAAGATGATGGCGCTGATTGGGTCCTTCTCTGTTGCTCTATCCAAACCTACAATCAAGACATCTTTTCATGCATTCATCATTCGAAAACTTATCATAAAAATGGTGGAAAAGATGAGTTAAATTTAGATAAATCTACCTATGCAAGTGAAACATAAATCTACCTCTAGTTGCAACATGTTCATTATAAGAAAAGTAAAACTATCTAACTTTTCCAAGAAATCATAAACTGAAAAGATATTTGGTCTATTGTGAAAGACCTTCCTCCTCAAGCTCCAGTGGAAGAGGTGATAGAGGGAGGCTTAGCACACAATTTTAATGTTTTATATGCTACCAAAGATGTAATGAAAGAAATCAACTACGGAAACATAAAAGAAAGACACATGTACACAAGACACTGAGGCCAATGGATTGGGCCCTAACCCACAAGCTCAACTCCTTGAAATCAACTTGGTGCCAAAGAAACCAAATGTTGATATTATTTCATAACCCGTCTTTTACATGAACAATGAAAGTCAGAAATGTCTAATACAAAAGCCAAGAGTGCTCTAGCTGCATCCAAAATTCGAATCCTAGTGAGCTCTTGCTCTGGCCTATTTATGCTAGAGGGTAGTTACCAACAACTCCTTAAAAATTAGGTCTTTTTCCCTTGGAAATCGAGAGAAGTGGAGCTTGGCTCCCTTTGACCATTCACTTGCTTGGCTGCCTCTAATTTCAAGTTGTTGGAGGAGAATATTGAAGAGATATTGGTAAACCTCCCTATAATTAATCCTTGCTGTAGCCCAGATTATGCAATCATTCTAAAAAATGACATTATTCCCTTCATTTTCCTGCATTTAAACCATATTAGGCCTTGAATAATGAAAACCATTCTCACTAATAAAAATACGAAAAAATGCAATTAAATGTGTGTGAGAGAGAATAATTATGCTAAAAAGGTGAGATTTAACTCAGAATATACCTAATGATGGTGCTCATCATCACCCCCCTACCAAATGGTTTCTCATCCTCTGAGCAACTCAATCCTCTTTCTTGATTTCTTTTAGAGTCCTTGTGGCTTCTCTGACATCCCAAGGTATCATGGAAGGAGTCCCTTCAGGTGGGTAAAGCCCTGCATTCTTTTTTATTCTTCCCATTCCTTGTCCTCCTCAGTTTGGTCTTCTCTTTCACTCAGTCCCAACAACAAATGTGCACTGAGTTTTAATTCAAGCCACTTGATCTTCATTGTTTGCATGACTCTTTTGTACAATGGTGCTCTTTCTAGGGCAACTCTCAATCTGTCTAGAATATGATACTCCAGGTTTATTAGGCTAAGTGGGAGGCCATTCCATCTTCTATGACATGCCATCACACAATCCTCTCCCATTAGTCTAGAGATGTCATCATAATGTGCAATTGCCTGTGCTTGGGTGTTGAGATATCTGTCTGCAAGGTTGACATCATTGACTATCATTTGGTGGTTGTTTATGACCCCTCTAAGGCTGATTAGCTCTGCCCTGATTTGGAGAGGCTCTTTTCCTTCTCTTCTCATCACCTTTTTGACCTCCTCCGCCCTAGCTTCTTCATTGACCATCTAAGAGGCTAGGGCCATCAACTGCATATCCCCCAACCTAGAGTTTAGGTCCCAGATGTTCATATAAGTTACGACAAGATTGTGCATGTAGAACTCTGTCAATTTGGCCCTATCTTCTATACTGGACTGATTGCAGAAATCAATAAATTGCCTATAATTCTGGAAAGGCAATGACCCATGTGATGTTAAAGTTTTTATCTAGAACTTTAGCCACTGCTCTTTCAGATAAATGGCATAAGAATTTGAGGGATGCATGTGTTGTATTTCCTCCATACACAGCTCTGCCACAGTGGCAATCTGTTTGTCTTTTTGCTGCAATTTTCCATTCAATCTTACTTTCTCTGCCCGTGCCTCTTGCAACTGCTCTTTCAAAACCTCCTCCCTAAGTCTTACATTAACCAAATCTCTCCCCATCTCAATGAGTTTTTCTTCCATGATCCCCACATCTTCCACATTTCTAGCTTTGGCAATTTGCAACCATTAGTGGGTGTGCCCTCTCTCTTTTTCCAGCTCAATGAATGTATAATAGGAGCTTAAGTTTAGTTGTGGGCTAGAATGTTGAATTGATGTAATATATTTTGGGGCAGTTTTTGAAGAGGTTGGTTCTTCTTTTGGTTCCTCCTCTTTTGTTTCTTGTTTCTCAACTTGGGCATCCTGCCCCTCAAATTCTACCTCTTTTTCATCACCTTGGGCATCTTGCCCTTTTAATGGTGCCTTGTTATCTTCCCCTTGGACATTTTTCTCTTCTTGTAGAAAATTCTAAGTTTCTTGTAGCACTGTCTGAGTTTCCTGAATCACACTCCGTTCCTTCTCCTTGGAGGTCTGTGGGTGATTGTGCTTGTTTAAGGGATGCTAGCCTTGAGGAGTGCATTCTTGTGTAGGTCATAGGTGTCTTTTTGGGTGAAGTGACGTCTTGAATATTTCCCTCCTCTGGCCCTATTTATCCTTTCTTATTAGGTGGCTCCCCAATTGTGATGGGGCTCTTGGTTGGAGTTTGAGGCCTCCCCTGTCGCACCCTGGTGCTTTTCCTGGTATTGAAATACATGGGGGCCCGCCTCTTTCTTTTTTCTTTCACAGGGGTGCTTAGAGTGGCTAAAGTGGCATCCACTGCCTTTTCAGTGTTCCGTGGTGAAAGGCTAGTTTGCTGAAGGGAGATGGCGGTGGTAATCTTGGGGTCTAGAATCTCCTCCTCTTTTATCTTTCCCTCTTCCTCTTCTTCATTTTTCTCACTTTTCTTCTCTTCTCCTACATCTTCTATGGTTTCTTCCTCTGTCTCCATTTCCCCCTCTTCCTCTTTCCTTTTAATCCCTTCTTATTATGCTTTAATGCCCCTTTCTCTAAGGTTAGAGGCATGAGTCTCTCCAATGGTGATGGTATGTGTCCCAATGAAGGCTTCTCTGTCCATGTCAATGAAAGTGGACCAAGATACAAGGATGTTGAGTATGTTTAGAGCATATTCCACTATGAGTTTGATGAGACCATGATGAGCTAGGTGTTGATATTTATTTGCCCTAACCCCATGATTCATATCTCTGATTGAATGGAGAAGGAAATATGAGATATTCAATCTCTGTTCTAAAGGCAGATCCCCTTTGAACATCAACTCATGCAATAATCTAAAATGGTATCCATAGACTACACTTAGTCTGCCCTCACAAGAGATATACACTAGGCCAAGTGTATCACCGTGGGGTGCACCAGTATTGTTTGTGAAGAAGAAGGATGGTAATCTCAGGTTGTGCATTGATTACAAGCATTTGAACAAGGTGACCATCAAGAACAAGTATTCGTTGCCGAGGATTGATGAATTATTTGATCAATTAAAGGAAGTAGCAATGCTCTCAAAGATTGATTTGAGATCTAGATATCATCACGTACGCATCAAGGAAGAGGACATTTACAAGAAAAATGTTTAGATTAGGTATGGGAATTATGAGTTTGTTGTAGTTCCATTTGGTTTAAATAATGCTCTAACTACTTTTATGTGCTTGATGAATAGTGTGTTGCGCCCTTATCTGGAAAAGTTTTTTATTGTATTCATTGATGATTTATTGACATATTCTAATAATGAGGAAGAGCATGCCAGACCTTTAGCAACATTGTTGATATTTCCAAGAGAACATTAGTTGTATGTTAAGCTCAGTAAATGTAGTTTCTTTCAGACAAAGGTACACTACTTGGGGCATGTGGTCTCCAAAGAAGACATATCAGTGGATCCATAGAAGATAAGAGCTATATTGGAGTGGGAAACTCCTAGAAATGTCGATGAGGTGAGATGATTTATGGGGTTTGTAGGCTACTACATGAGGTTCATCAGGAACTTCTCTCGCATTGCATATCCTATTACGTCACTGCAGAGGAAAGGTAAGAAATTTGAATGGATGGAGGAATGTGCAGTCAATTTTGAACAATTGAAGCAATTGTTGACAGATGCTCCAGTGTTAAAAGATTGTAGACCTGGAAAAAGAATTTGTAGTATGTACAAATGCTTGCAAGAGAGGGCTTGGTGGAGTTCTTATGCGGGAAAGGTAGGTAGTATGCTATGAGTCACAAAAACTGAATGAGCATGAGCAGAACTATCTGACACATGATCTTGAGTTGGCAACGACACTAGAAAATTTGGCCCAATTTCCGACGGCCACTTCGTCGCTATTCCGACACATAGTCGTCGCAAGAGCGACAGTTCGAGGACAGGCAAAATGTGGTTCGCCATTACGTCGCAATTTCGACGCCTTGACAAAGTGTCGCAATACCGACACTTTTTCCGTCGCTTCCAAACAAGCGTCGCTCTTCTGACGTTTTCCAAACCGTCGCTCTTCCGACGTTTGTAAACTGTTGCAATTTTGACGAAATGTGGTTCGACATTTTGAACATCGCTCTTCCGACGTTTTTATAATGTTGCTCTTTCGACGTTTTTAAACTGTCGCAATTCCGACGCCGTACAAAAGTGTCGCAAGACCGACGCATTGCAAAAGTGTCGCAAGACCGACGCATTGCAAAAGTGTCGCAAGACTGACGCTTTGCAGAAGCGTTGCAATACCGACGCATTCCAAAAGCGTCGCAATATCGACGCTAGAAAGAATTGTCGCAATATCGACGGACGTCACAAGACCGACGAAATGGAAATCGTTCAAAACGTCGGAAGAGCGACGCTTACAAAGTTTCGGTATACCGACGATGGGTTCAATTTAAAAAAAAAATGAAACTTTAAAACATGACAGTAAATCTCCAATATTTGTTATGAATTGTGGGCATTCCAATTGTTATGAACATAATTTGACCGTGAAATATTAATATAATAAACCACCCTGCAGCGCTTCGACTATAAACAATCATATAAACATGGCTCTGTATTTCAAAAAACAGGTTTAAAATAGAAACAAGGCAATTTTTTTTTTTCTAAGGTTAATCTATTAACAGTGGGAATAAAATTACAGCATGACCGAAGTCAAAAACATTGCCCAGACTTATGGCAAATTTGTCAAAAAATAAAAAAAGAAGACTGCCCTCATACGGGAAACCAGTCTTGAACGTTTTTCAGGTCATTGCATTGCCCACGCAGGGGAACCATTGTTTGATATCTTCGATGATTACAATGTTTACAGAATTCAAAAATAAAAAAGAGGTCCAACACAGTAATATAAGCAAAAACATGCCCAATTAAGTGGGCCGCGAAGCAAGAAAACCAAACCAAAGAGAAGCAGCTACTCATCCGGTGGTTCTTCGACAATTCGGCACCATCCTTCGGCAAACATAAAAATGAAACTTTAAAACAGGACAATAAATATCCAATATTTATTATCCTTCGGCAAACATAAAAATGAAACTTTAAAACAGGACAATAAATATCCAATATTTATTATCCTTCGGCAAACATAAAAATGAAACTTTAAAACAGGACAATAAATATCCAATATTTATTATGAATTGTGGGCATTCCAATTGTCATGAACATAATTCGACCATGAAATATTAATATAATAAACCACCTCGCAGCGCTTCGACTATAAACAATCATATAAACATGGCTCTGTATTTCAAAAAACAGGTTTAAAATAGAAACATGGCAACTTTTTTCTTTTCTTTTTTCTAAGTAAGGTTAATCTATTAATAGTGGGAATAAAATTACAACATGACCGAAGTCAAAAAAATTGCCCAGACTTATGGCAAATTTGTCAAAAAATCAAAAAAGAAGACTGCCCTCATACGAGGAAACCAGTCTTGAACGTTTTTCAGGTCGTTGCATTGCCCACGCAGGGGAACCATCATTTGATATCTTTGACGATTACAGTGTTTACAGAATTCAAAAATAAAACAGAGGTCCAGCACAGTAATATAAGCAAAAACATGCCCAATTAAGTGGGCCGCGAAGCAAGAAAACCAAACCAAAGAGAAGCAAAACTACTCATGGTGGTTCTTGAAGCAATTAAACATATCCTTGCCAGAGAACATAAAAATGAAACTTTAAAACAAGACAGTAAATCTCCAATATTTGTTATGAATTGTGGGCATTCCAATTGTTATTAACATAATTCGACCGTGAAATATTAATATAATAAACCACCCCGCAACGCTTCGACTATAAACAATCATATAAACGTGGCTCTGTATTTCAAAAAACAGGTTTAAAATAGAAACAGGGCAATTTTTTTTTTTTCTAAGTAAGGTTAATCTATTAACAGTGGGAATAAAATTACAGCATGATTGAAGTCAAAAATATTTCCTAGACTTATGGCAAATTTGTCAAAAAATAAAAAAAGAAGACTGCCCTCATACGGGGAAACCAGTCTTGAACGTTTTTCAGGTCGTTTCATTGCCCACGCAGGGGAACCATCATTTGATATCTTTGACGATTATAGTGTTTACAGAATTCAAAAATAAAATAGAGGTCCAGCACAGTAATATAAGCAAAAACATGCCCAATTAAGTGGGCCACGAAGCAAGAAAACCAAACCAAAGAGAAGCAGCTACTCATCCTGTGGTTCTTCGACAATTCAGCACCATCCTTCAGCAAACATGTCACTGTCCATGGCGGGAGCAGTTTCAGACATGGAAAGTCCAGGATCTCTAGGCGCTATCTCCACATCACGAGCCCTACGAACCTGAGCCTCCAGTTCTTGCATATTCACGCCACCGCTCCCCTCCTGAAGGCCCGAAAGCTGGGCTTTTTCTCAGCTTAGACCCGCGGGACGGGTGCATTATTCCTCCACTTGGGCCTTTTCACGGAAAACCACAGTGATTGAAGCTGTGATTCGTGGGCGGTTCAGAGAGCAATTAAAGGAAAAAAACGCAGTGTGCGTCGTGGGAGAAGGTGAAGCGGTGGGGAAATGAGGAGCAGGGGAGCCGATACAATGGCCAGATCCTAGAACCCGACCCCGCCCACTTCTAGTGTTTAGGTAGCGGCCTGCGTAATAATCACTGGAGTGGGAAGACGACTCGGTTGAGGTGTTGGAGGGAGCACGCAGGGGTTGGCCTTTGGTGCTACCCCTGCGGCAACACATCCTTTGACGCAGGCGAGGCATGGGTGCAGTCTCAGCAGTGGGCACAAGGCGAAACGGAGAAGCATGATTCCAAGAAACCGAGGAAGATAGACATAGACCAAACCGAGAGAAATGCAGATTTTCACCAAGGTCTAAGCAGCAGTTCAACTGGCTTCTCCTTCCCGTCACAGTGCGCAGGCAGTGTAACCCAGCAACCGGAGAGCATCTGCAATTCAAAGGTTGCAGCTCGTCTGAGAAACCATAGCGAAACACCATTTTATCGACCCGACTGCAATGGCATCGAAGAACGCCCGTCATAAATCTCTCATTAATGAGAGTCGAAGGCTGGAGCATATTGGAGCATGCGGAATCGCTAACAGGAGTGGAGGTCCGATCTTGAACAGCGTTAAAACTTAATGTGATTGATATGAAAACCTTGGAACTTAAATATCGGCTGATTGAACAGTGTTAAAACTTAATGCGATTGATATGAAAACCTTGGAACTTATATATCGTTTGCCAGCCGTGACATGGGTGGGCAGGTGTCTCCACACTTTGCCACATTCATGTCCCATCGCATCCGGGAACAGGGAAAATTTTGATTGAAGCGCGGGTTTTGTTTAAATTTTGGTGGTCCCGCACCACGGCAAGCCAGAGGAGGACACGTGGCAGAAATTGATTGGAGCAGATCTTTGTTTGGGCCACTCGCGCAGTGGAAATCCAGACCCGAAAAAGATTAGGGCGAATTTGATAAGAAATTCGTGTCACAACTCTCTCTCCGTACGCCAGCCCAAATTCGGACTCGAAAAAGATTAGGGCGGAATTCATTTGGTTTCTGCGTCACAAAATTGGCTGACATCAGCAGGCTATTTTGGAATGCGAATTTGGTTTGAATTATGGTTTATCGCCGTTTGAAGTCCGGCGGGCTCCACGGCTAAAGGGTTCATTTGAAGTTTTGACAAAGGTTTTGTTATATGTTTTATATAACGCGCGGTGGAATAGTTTTATTGTTTGTTAAGGTCCCACACTGGTTTTGGTAATATTTTGTTTTAAATGCAACGTATATATGTTATATATATATATTTCATATATATATTAAAACATTTACAAATTGTGGACCCCAGGAGCATTTTAATAGATTTTTTATTTGCATAGTTTTGTTATGTTTTAAATATATGCGTTGCATATAAAAGAAAAGGGCTGTGAGCTTGTTTCGGAATGTAGTTGTAAAGTTTATTATTACACACAATAGTAGTGTAAGTGTTTTGAAGAGCACAACAGTGCGTAGTTTTAGAGACAGAGAAGAATTTTGAGTGCACTGCATTTTGCAGCAGTTACATTTTGTAATCCCTCTCAGTGAGGAAGAATTTGTAATAGTTTTTTTTTGAAGGAATAGAAAATTTTCAAAGTGTTGAACTCTGTTTCCAGTGAAGAAATTTCAATATTTTCTGTGTGTTAGAAGAGGAGAGTATTACTCTCTCCATTGTTATTCTGGAATTTTCAAATATTTCAACACATGGCTATAAATGAAAGAGATTGCTACGCATCAACATCAACATGTTTTCAAGTAGGAGCTGCCTAATTTTGTAACAAACTTCTCTCTGGATGTCAAAATTTGCAGACACTGAAGATTACTCAGGTGATGCCTGAAATTTCCAATGAATTCCTATAAGAATCTTAGATTTGTGATAGAAATCCTTTTGCTAATATAATAGCTTACTCCTTTTAAGTTTGTCTCATTCAACTAATAAAAAATGTTTCAAGGAGTATAATGAAAACTAGATTATGTGTGAAGCATAAAATAATCATTGATGCTAGACTTGGAAGTTAAGAAGTATAATAAGAAGTAGATACACTTCTCTAAAGCATGATACCGTTTTTCTGAAGCATAAGACAATCATTGATGCTAGACTTGGAAGTTCGAATAAGACGAGATAAAACAACGAAAAAGGCATTCCATTACTTGCATGAAATATGAGTACCACCTTTTACCAGTAAGCTGGGAGCAAGGTCTAGATTTTGATTGGCATCGATTCTTGCGAACTCAAATTTCACTAAAAACATAGTTTTTTGTATGTTTTTCAGCACATGGTTAAAAATGATAGTGCATCAAAATCTATATTGTTGGGCTGAATACATAAGTAATAAAAAATTCTCTTTACCAAGTTATTCGCTTCATCAAAAGCCTGATCTTCACATGTGACACTTTTGCTAGGGATAAATATCAAGTGGGTTATGACATTTTAAAACTTGGTTCGCGGTGAAGTGCCCAAAAGGCAAGTCTGTCAAAGCATCTGCGACCTGTGTCATTTCATAGTAGCGGATGATTTGATATCATAATAGAGGTGCTCCAATTCAAGCAGTGTAGAAGAGGCAGGAGCCTACAAGGCAAATCCAAACTTTGGAGAAGAGCAAGGCAGATCCTGGGAAGAACGAAGAATTTGGGAATCCGGGATCTCTTCCAGAGGCCATGATACCAAAGGTTTGTCCTGTTTGTAGATCTTTCTCATCTACATCCAATATAGCCTTAAATGCCCACATAAATCACTGTCTATCAGGTGAGTCAGATGCTAAAAAATTTGGAACAAAGTTTTCCAAGCCTAAAGTAAAGGTGAGAAAAAAACGATCAATCCTAGATATAATTGCTGCGGCACTTGTTTGCACGCTAGAGGATTTGGATTACAGTACTAGCAAAGAGAAATCGACTGCTGATGCACATCCATTGCCTTTGGATCAGCTCAATCTCAGAGACACCACCAAGCAGAGGCAACATCAATGCAAAGATCTCAGCTTTTCAAAATTAATGCAAAGATCTCGCGTAGTGGTAATGCATGTATTTCAAAAAAAACAAATAACAATGCACATTATAACCCATTCGAATAACCACTGTAGCAAGGGTTTACATATAATTAGATCCAATCCGTATATCCATGGAAAAAAATTAATATAATTACATTTTCTGTAGCAGAGGAAACTTTGTGAAAACAGAAAAGGAATATAAAACGAGGATGTCAAGATGTTTAGATGACTCAGTACAACAATTATTTGTGCTTAGTAGACACAGCACTATATTCTTAATGCATTTTCTATAGAATACTAAATAGATTTGTCCAAAATTTGAGATGCAAACTGTAGTCTCTACTACGTTTGGAAAATTGGAGGTTTATAAAAGATAAACTGCGAACATAATTGTACCACTATGATAAGAAGCAGTCAGAAGCATTCCTTCTGCTTCACAAACGTGGAACTACCTTAAGAATTCTTATGGTTGATATAAATATTAGATCATGGCAGTTAAATGTAGTAGTTATGCTAAAACACTGAATAACAGCTTGAGAGTGCTCTTCAGATACTGTACGAATGCACCAAATTAAAGCTGTACCATTACTAAAGATAAATGGCCAAAAATAGTCAATTTTGATATCGTGAAGTTATGTCTTTCTCGGTAGCAAACTGGGGATAGGATGGCAAATATGAGAGAACTAAGTTCCAAGGACTAAAAAAACAAGGCCAACATAGTTCTGCCTTGAATCAGAGACAAAACAAAGCTGCCCAAAAAAGTGTTTGCCACTGTCATCACCCCGAGGAGCGCAAATTCAGTTGATGGTGCCAACCATTTGACGAAGCAGAGAGAAGATTCATGGTGCCAATGGTTGTAGCACAGTTTGTTGACGTGAGCCATCATTGTAACAAAGCAAATTGATGGTGCCAATTGCTATAGAAGTCCATTGAGAGTGCAACTATTGTAGTAGAGGAGTTTGAGAGCACCCATTGAAGCTCCTATATATAGCAGAGTCAACATTTTCCTATTGAACAAGTTTGTATAGTCAAAGCCACAGCAAGATTAGATAGCCACGATCCTAAATGAGAACCAGAGCCAAAGCTAAGACAGATCCACGTTTAGCAGAACAAGACAGCCATAGCAAAGGATTTGACCACAGAACCATATCATGAGAGATAGCAAGATTCTTGCTTCCACTGTGGAAATGTAGAAACTGTACAAGGGCTTTGCTTCCAGCAGATTTCATTGTGACAGTAATTGCTATGGTGTTGTAAGCGCTCATTAGTAGAATCTTAAAGACATTCTCGAATTCTTTTAACCTGGAGAAGGTTTTCTCTGGTTATAAATCCTCATGTTCAAATTCCATTGTGGATTGGTTGTGTTTGATATTATGTTTTTACTGTCCGCAGTTGAATTTTTGGACAGAAAATTATCAGTCTAAAGCGAGCAATTTTGCGATGTTTCTTTTGCTTCCTATTGTGAAGTATTTCGCTCAGAACTCTACTCGTTGTAACAGAGGTCTTGGGCATAGAACAGGGGACTTGGGTTTTTTGGAATCAAACTTCAGGTTAAGATGCTCATCTGAAGAATGGCACAGTGAGCCTTAGCATGGAGTTGGGAGTACCAATTTGAAGTACAGGTAGGGCATTGTACAATAGACCAGTTAGATTTCTGGACCCTAATACAAAAGTTTCTTCTTCTTTCAAAACATGTTTCTCGTTTTCTGTAACCAATGTGGGTCCTGTTCTTGTTTCAATTGGGGATGGATCAACATTTTTTATTGCTCCAGATGATCACACTCTGGGTAGCCCTGGAGGCTATTTGGGGGTGATGAGTCCAATAGGTCTCAATGAACTGTTGCCCTCACCGGGGAATACTATTGCAGTGGAATTTGATACTATTTTGGATGTTGAATTCCACGATCCTAATGGAAACCAGTACCTTCAGCTCTAGTACCTGTTCACAAAAGAGGGTGCCATAGTCATTCATGCGTGCAGAGAGGGTGAATTGCAGGCATTGCAACAGGAGGTGTTGTTGTTGTTGCTGTTGCATTGGCCACTAGATTGTTTGTCTGGTTCTGTTACAAACGCAGAGTATTGAAAAGGACAAACAAATTTAGTTCATATATTGTGAAATTGCCTCAGAAATTCACCTACAAAGAGCTCAACAATGCTACGAAAGACTTTTTTTGAATGTGATTGATAATCGATAATTGCAAGAAAGGGTAATCCCCTTGTGAAATCCAAATTTCTGAGCATTTTCTAAAACTTGATGACAGAGTCATTGTAATGAACAAGCGCCTAGGTCCATATTACGTCCAAATCTACCAAGCACCAAGATCTATAAAAAAAATCCACAGTGTCTGCGAACTAAGAAGAAGAGGTAGAAAATGTATTCTGCTTACCTGTTCGAATAGTGGTTGGGGTTTACCACGGCAAAAATTTGACAGAGCCCATGTAGCCATTTCTTATCATTGAAATTATGGTAGTATCATTCAACTGGGCAAGCACCTGCCTCAGAGCTCCATGACTGAGGGCAAGATCCCTAAATGTTGCAGAGTCTCCAGCAATATTTCCCAAAGCCCAAACAACCTTACACGAACACCATTTGAACTCAAAGTTGGGTACTAGTTTTTTAAATCAAATTCCAAAATTATAGATATATAAAGATAGTTGGGAAGAATAATTTTATGCCTCTAAAATAAACATGCTACCTGTTCTCGAACATTATCATTCCCAGAGGTAAGAAGTTCCACAAATATAGGCAGTGCCCCGTAATCAATCACAACCTTTGTATTCTTAGAGGTTCCTGAGACTATATTAGTCAAAGCCAAAGCTGCTTCAAACTGCATTATCAATCACAAGGTATCACCATCAAAGCTATAATTTTAAGATAACAATTTATCTACCATTGAAACTATAATTTTAAAATAGATACACCTAGTGATATAGACACCTAGCGAGAGTAGAGGTTAGAAATTATAATAAGAATTATTACAAGATATCACTCACAGTGCAGTTGATTATTCATTGTCTGCTGTAACTATACTTTTAAAGAAGACACACTTAGTGATATAGACACCACCAAGTGAGAGCAGAGGTTATGAAATTATAATGAGAATTATTTCAAGATATCATATTACTCATAGTACAGTTAATTGTTTATTGTTTGGTGTAATAATTTTTTATTATTTATAAACAAAATCAAACATATTATGAGGGACGGTGATGAAATTGACAACGGTCTCATAACAAACCATAACGGGCACATCCCCTGGCAAGATAGACTCTGAATAAGAAAGAAAGCAAAACAAAGTGATTACTTACAGGATCATAGGCTTCCTGAAGAACAAGATCCAGAGCAGCATCTGTAACCCCTAAAGCAACACCTCTCTCTGCAAGACGAATCACTACATCTTTCATATGTAGTCTAGAAAATTTTCTGAGCTCATCACGAGAAAGAGGATCAAATACAACTATCTCATCAAGTCTATTCAATAGCTCTGGCCTGAAATGTCTTCTAACCTGCAAAAATATTCAAAGGCATGTCAAAGCACTGCAGCCAACTTCGCGATAAAATTATATGAAAAATATGCATACACAGAGTCCAGGAGAATGAAACGACAGGTGTATTGGCAGTTGCCGAAATGCAGCAACTAAAACGGCAGGTGTATTGGCAGTTGCGGAAATGCAGCTACTAAAACGACAGGTCTGTCGACGGTTACAGGTGTGTGGATTGTTGCTGGTATTTTCAGACCGATTCCATGGAAATATACCAGAAACCAGTGGTATGTCAAACCTAGAAGTTAACCCGAGAGACTGTGACTGTCAGATTAAACAAGTAACAGGTGTCATGCCTAGATAAGAAGTGTTGACGAAAAAAAAATTGATCTCTTTCATAACAGAAGGCCTATCGGCCTAAATATCTAGGACATGTGGCACTCCATGATAAAGACACATGGTGTGTGGATTTGAGTTTTTCAGGTGGTCAAGTGCGCCGAAAATAGGTGAAATGTGGCACCACTCAGAGATTGACATGTGCCAATTGGTACAAGTGGTAGACAATTGGAATGCTCAAACAACGAGGTGATGCAGGAATGACATGAGGGAGAAAATATCAGAAAAGCCCCAAATCTGGAGAACTAAAGCTCATCACCAACCCGAGATTGACAACTTTACATGATGTAACCTATGAAATCGTAAATGGAGAAATCATAGTAACAATAAAGTAACCTATGTAACAATAAAGTTGGATTCATCCTGGGAGTGGTAATGGGAGAAATCATAGTGAACAACAGGAAACATGTAGAGTTGCTTACAATCAAATAGATGAAAAAACACATACAAAAAACCTAGATAATAATCATGAACAAGCTTAATATTGAATTATGAACTGTAAAAGAACTTACAAAATGTGACATTACGAACTTGGTCAAGCGCACAAGCAAAAATATCCTGGACATGACCCTGGTTGACAAGTTGTATTGCTCATGATGCAAGAGGATTTGTACCTGCATTGCCAAGTCAATCAAAATCCATCATTATCTATACAATAAATACAAGTAATTGATGTAGTATTTTTTACTCTAAGATGCATTCTTATGATAATGTTAGAGCATATGTTGAAAATGTCAAAACATATCTAAATAAGCTCCTCTTCATTTCAAGAACAATTTATTGGAGTCGCATGAACTTGGAACAAGCCTCCCACGATCTGAAAGAGCAGCAACTAAGTCAATAGTGACTTTTTTGTTGCTATGTTGGATCGAGGGAGGTTTGCTCCAAGATTAAATCGCTCCAATAAATTATTCTCTACTAAACAGGGCCAACCACGTGAAGGTGGAAGCTCTTATGGCCCCTCCCCCCCCTCACATCACTCTCAATTCCCCAATACCCAATCTATATTTAATTTTTTACTTTCATGAGCATAAAAAATAAAATTCAATAACTAATAAAAAACCAATTCAACAAAAAGTACACAAGGAAACATTGAAATTAATGCTTGACATAAAAATAGTATGATAAATGAGTTTTTTATATAACGCAAAAAACATTCCAAGTATGGTAACGTTTGTCTTATAATAATACAATATTTTACATTATCAAATTTTCTTTTTCTTCTTCCTATTTCTAAAGCTCCTAATTACATCATCAATATCATCGTGCTTTGCTCCTGTTTTGTGCCTTTTGACCCGCACTGCTGACCTAGTTGCGTAGTCACAATGTATGGTCTCATCCAGTGACGGGGCATCGCCTACAAAAACAGATAATATTAAATTTTAATTGTCAGTTTTTAAATATCATTGAACTAGTTCGGTAATATTAATAAAAAAATTGCAATGAGATTATTTACCTGGTGCACCAGTTGTCGCCGTTGGGACTGTTGCCCTGTCTTCCTCTTTGGTGGTAAGATCCTCAAGGGAAATATTCTTTGTCATTTAAACAAAAAACATTATAAGGACAACCATCAAGGTATAATTAGAAAAAATTATAAGTGGAAATTAATTACTGTCACGACCGTCAATGATAGTAGCATTGTCGGCCTGGTCCTTACTACAATGATCAGGTTGCACGTGAGGATCATCTACATCTGGCTCTAAAACTGGGTTATTTGCCTCGTCGGTAGTGCTGCTCCCCTGATTTAAACAAAGTTGTTAGAAATTAAATTTATGGATGAAAAAAAACATATTGAAAGGTTAATGTTTTACCTTATCAGGCATTCTGGATCTTGGGACCTGCCCCAAGCTTCTGTGACGTTCAACTACGATTTGATTGCCGAAATGGAAAACGATATTTTTATCTTCCTCTGTAGTTTCTGTTCCGAAGTCATCACCCTAAATTACATATGATTGTGTATTTTTAATCATACTTGATAGGATTACAAAAATGTTGGAAGGCGATACAATTAATTATAAGATGTTTAGTTACTTAATTACAATTCTTGCGGCTAATTTCAAGTAGCCGCCCTGGCTTAGCTTGTGATGGCCCTTTTTTTCAATCCTAGCTTTGGTTGCCTTCGAGGTGTCAGGAAACCTAGCATCAAAAGATTGAAGTCAGATATGACGTAGCACACTTTTATTTTAGACATAGAGAAAATTAAAGCTATTGAATTAAAGTTGTAATTTACCTTGCGGGTCCAGTTGGCATTTTACCTTCTTTCTTTTCCCTTTTCTCTTTTCCATCATGGATGAGTGCTCTCCAGTCACTCTCTGGAACTGTGAGAGGACGCTTGTATCTAGGGTTAAATTGCAATTGCGTTCTATAGGTGTCCCTGGTATATTTCAAATATTTGCCGGCTACTCGAGCCATCGCTGTTCTGTCAAATGTGCCGACCCCAAAAAGGGCTTCTAGATAATCTAGAAGTTCTTTTTTCAGGTTGTAATTCTGGGAATTCCACCTTGTGCATATGGTTGGGCAAAAAATTACCAACGCATGGCTCTCCAAAAACCTGTAGAACTCATTGTTTCCTACACAGAAAAAAAAGATATTATCATTAATTTAAAAATAAAAATCATGATAAATATGTTTTAGATAGAGTACATGAAATAGTTAAAATATTAAAATTTACCTGGGAGTTGTACATGCTTTATAGGGACACCTTCATTGTTCACCAACAACATGCCATTAATGGTCCCTGTGGAGCTGACACGTGTAGCTCCAGGAAACACAATAATGTAGTTGGCCATATCAACCTCATCATTGCCAACACGTTCAGCGGTTGGCTGGGTGTCTGCTTGGGCAGGGTGTGTTTCTTGGCTGGCACCTAAAGGAGTAGAAGGTGTACGAGAGGGTTGTTGGGCAATCTCTTGCCCTTGTGTCCCACTACCACCAACACTGGGTTCAGCAAATGCCAGAAAACGCTACATACAAAAGAACTTTTTGTTAGTTTAGTCAATGTAAAAATTAAAAA
The DNA here is from genome assembly GCA_034641835.2 of Pinus albicaulis. Lineage (NCBI taxonomy): Eukaryota > Viridiplantae > Streptophyta > Pinopsida > Pinales > Pinaceae > Pinus > Pinus albicaulis. Next base: position 1,425,684,770 of record CM076572.1, read on the forward strand.
TAAAACTATCACAATTCATCTCATGTAGAACAAAAAAAATATCCTTTTGACTTTTTATTATTACCTGATATGTTTCTAGCTGGGTCATAAGTTGTTTTATCCTCTCTTCTGTTTCAGGTGTTTGAGGCGCGTCTATCAAAGTATCAAATTCCGACCTTGCATTTCGTGCCTTTTTTCGCAACAAGAGCACTAGAGATAGGGATGAAGAAAGCTCTTCCTCATAGAGGGAATCATCAGGCGTACCATGGCTAGGTGTCTGCATATTTGAACAAAATTAATATTATTTCAATTATGTAAATAACTAAAATACTTGAAGATAGAGAAATGCTGGCACTTTACATGTTCTTCCGCTGGCCTCTTTCCGCGATCATCCCGTCTCGGGGTTGTTCCTGTACTGCCCTGATCAGTTTGCCACATTGCAATAAAATTATAAATGTAAAAACTTGAAAACAATATCTAACTTGAAAACACAAAATTAAAACTGAAATAATTTCTAATAAGACACCGGAAGACAGAGTTAGAGTTTAAAATATGCCTTGCATTGAATTCAGTCCTGGAAACATGTCATTGCACATTAGGGCACCCAAACAAGAGACGAGTTGACAATGAAGACCTTATTGAATATATTGTTGGAGCAACTTCTAGTAAACTTGTTGTGAAGACCTTGAGGACATTTTTGGAGCAACATTGTTGAAGCTGATGGTATAGCATTGTTGGAGACGATCTTGAAGGGCCTTTAAGTGAAGCTTTTGGAGCAACTATTGAAAAATCCTTAGAGCGTTTAAGTAAGGCACTTTTTATCTTCCATCACCTTTTTCCTTTCAATATCCTTTAGACGATTTTGTTGATATTTAATGTTTTAAATCACGTTATAATTCCTTGATTATATGTGTTTGGGGACTTTCTCTTTGAAATTACCCAAAAATACCCTGGCAATTTTATCTTCAGGATGCATGTCTGACCCTATTGTTCAATATTTTGATTGAGAGAAACACAGATATTAGGGCCTTGATCATATTTCCATAAATAATAGATCCTTAACATCTCACGTAGGAGAACTCTGCAGAGTAGAAGATTAGTCTGGAAGAAAGAGGTTGAAGAGGTGACAATGGGGCTAAAGCAATTCACAGTATCACTTCTAGCTTTAGACTTATCTCTGGAAGTGCGGGATTTTGCCATATCACCCTAAATCAAGTTTATAACACTCATTGTTAAGGAATCTAATAAGAAGAAGGTTGAGTGGGTTTTTTGAGGTGTATGGAAACAATACTTCATTTAAAAAATCTTAGGGTTCTTCTACTCATATTCTTCAATCAAATTAGGGGCACAAGAATAATTTCCCACACTGTCATGCAAACTAAAGGAACTCACTGTATCCAATAAAGTAAGCTCTTCATCTCAATTCCACTATTGTACGATATGATGCAAATTATTCAAACATGAAGCAATGAAGACATGCAATGTCTGAATTTCAAGATTGATGAACCAATACAAGAAGTTAGAAACTACAATTTTGATTCAATACTCTGTGTCCTAACTCCAGGAAGAAATCTAGTTTGTAGTACAGAACATGCATCGTGTATTATCAATTCTTAATTGACAACAACTAAAGGTCATCTACCTCATCAATTCCTTCCCATTTTGTGTTTTTATGTTATATTCCTTATAAAAGTGTCAAATTTCTCTCAAAGTAAGCAACCACTGAATAAAATAAAAAGTAGTTGAGATATGATTGAGAAATGGTCATTTATTTCTTGAAAGGATCTTCACGATTTATTTGGTTGTTTTTCATCTCAATAAACAAGAAATGACCTAAGAAACTATCGTGATGTAATATAAGAAACAACACGGTGCAATGGCCATTTTCAAAGCTAAATGATGTCCATTGAGGACATGGCCTTTATTTGGTTCCTGTTTCATAGGAGTTTCGGGTAGAAATGGAACTTTGTTGTACCATTTCCAGTAGTAAAAAGGGAAAACCTTCTTTTTCCATGGGAAATATTTTACCTTTCCTTTTTCAAGATCATCTAAATCACAAAAAATATGAACTATACTGCACACATTCTTGGATAATGTGAAAGTGGAAAAGGAATACCCTACACAAGTGATGCACACATGTACACTTGAACACTAATAAATTTTTGTAGTTGAAATGCAATGCTTGTTTTCATTTAAATGTAGGGTTTTTAAAGCAGGGAGAAATAATGGCTGCCAATTTAATAAGCGTTTCTTTGGGAGAAATTTAAATCTTGTATTGGGTGATGAAGATAATAGAGGGTATTGAATCTTGATTCTTGACATTGTGTTTAACTTGAATAACTCAAATGATTATAAATATCAGTGGATGAGTTCTTTTTTTCAAGTATGTCACACAAAACTCTTATGTCAAAGCATTGTATGATGGTTAGCATTTGCTTGTTTCCCTTTCTTTAGTTATATTAATATATTGGAGCACGAATGATAACTACAATTGTTTGCTCTGCAGTATATCCAGCCCCAAGATTATGAAAAGTTTTCTCAAGTGGAGCTATTGGTTATTGATGAAGTAGCTGCAATTCCATTGCCTGTTGTAAAGGCTCTGCTCGGGCCATATTTAGTGTTTTTGTGCTCTACTGTAAATGGGTAATAATTATAAATGAGCCAACCACAATCACAGATTTTGTAACCATTCGGTTTCCATGTATAGTGATGATGATATTAACCCTCTATATCAGTGACCTATATCTATATGACAATGATCTCAACATTGACCTTGATATGGTTGTATGGATGTGACCTTTGGTATGTCATCAGAAAATCCCCAAATCTGGAGAACTAAAGCTCATCACTTTCGATCTGGAGTACTACCCTTGTGATAAAGTTGATGACTTTCGATCTCCAATTCTCTACCACTTTGCACTTCACCTTCAATATAGATCAGACCAAGGGAAATTTGTTACTGGGTGTTGAGATGGATGAGTTTGTCAAACTAAAATCCATAGCTTAAACTTCATGAAACTGGTGGAGTCAAATTCATGCAAGCACAAACACATCTTACACATCCTCTTTGAAACTCATCCGAAAGAACATTGGAAGACATCTAGAGAGAACCCTATAGCCTAACACAATCCAATGGAATTGACCAAAAAAACCCAAATAGAGTCAACCCTACTATAGGAAGAAGGGCTTGCAGTAAGAACTTACCATTTTGCAAGAGCTGAGGGCGAATGTTGTTCTGCAAGAGCTGAGGGCAAATGCTGAGGGCGAATTCTGTTATGCAAGAGCTGAGGGCGAATGCTGTTCTGTAAGAGACGAGGGCGAATGTTGTTCAGCAAGAGCTGAGGGCGAATGCTGTTCTGCAAGAGCTTAGGGTGAATGTGCGCGTGATATCAGACGTTAATGTAGTTTTTAATAAAATCATTTTTATGTAGCGCGCATTTGATTTTTTCATTTCAAATCATTTTTATATACATTTGATTTTTGCATTTGTAATACAAGTGACAAACAAATTTCTACAAGAGGTTGAAATTTTTACTATAATAGCCATGAAAGACTAATTAAAATGGCTTAAAATGCAAGTGGATCTTCAAAATAAATGTAATTGAAGGTTCTCCCCACTAAATTTTTGCAAAAGTGCTTACATTATTTAAGTTATCTAGGATATTTTTTTATATTACACAATCGAAATTAAATAATGAAATAGTTGGGTAGTCTTATTGTTTCAAATTAGGACACAATTTTCAAATGGTGATGAAGTTTCATGTGATGATTAACTGACAATATTCTCCTTTCCTATCCTTGAAAAACTATACAAGGTTCCCTGCTGCCACATGAAACCCTAACTCATGTTTCAGCATAGGACCAGTTCTCCATTTTTCCTGTCATAAGGCATTTTGCACGTATTTGACGACTAGAATTTGTGGATTCCCGTTTTTCATGACGTGCTAGGAAGGATAGAAGACTTAATTTTGACGTTTGAAATTTTTTCAAAAACATTCTTACGCCCTTTAATTTCCACTTACCAATAATTTTGCAACACTAGTCCTCTTCGCAATTGCAAGGTTGTACTCAAAAAGTAAGGAAAGTTACTTTTTTGGCTCACTCAAAATAAAAAATTTAATAAAGGAATTACCACTTATCATTATTGATATTTTAAAATTAGAATCAATTTAGTTTTCCCCTTCCTATTACAAAAAGTTCACAAATCCTTTCTTTTACATAAAACACCAAAGAAAGAATAAATCCCGTTGCCCTACAAACTTCCAAGGTTGTGATTAGTGAAGCAGTGAAAAAGTACGGCTATAGCACTAAAGAATTAGAATGCCAATCTGCCCCAACATGAAGTAGTGTTAATATAGCTGGTGGCTTGGCTTGATGGTCAAACAGTGAATTACACAAGCAAAAAATAAAAGCTTTAGGCGTCTAGTTCCTTACACTCGCACTCTCAAGGCATTCAGACTTAGGCCGAGCTCAAGATTGGCTCCGAGGAAACTATATTGGCTCATTAACCTGCCATATTTTAATTTCATAAGGTATGTTCGAAGTTTGAACTGCTAGGGTAATTTATTATTGTGAAATCATAGTTCTAAATTATCTCTTATTCTGTGAGCAATGTAATCTATTAATTGTAAGCATATTCATTAAAAAAATTGAAACTGATTTTAGCATGAATGATGACAATTTATATATTAATTGGTTTTTAAGAGTATTTGTATTATGTAGGAGCACTGGAAAGAAAAATCAAGACTTCATTTTCTGTTTTCCTTTATTGGGCTGAACTGGAGAAAATTGAATATGAATAGTGAGTTAATTGTAAGATAAATGGGCCAAGGCCATACATCAACATTGACCACAGTGGGGAAGTATAAAAGCATGGATATTCATGCAAGTATAGTTATTAATGTAAGATCAAATTTAACTCTTAGCTTCACTAAAGAAATAGAAGGAAAAGATCTAGCATCAACTGAAACTCACGTGAAAAAAGTAGATGAAAAATGTACAATCATCCAATGGAGAGGTAATCTATAATTATCTAGTAAGACTCTTGGCTATGCCTTGAGACTAAACTAATTCTCAATATTTTTGAATAATCATCCACTGGAATTTAGTAGGAAAACCATAGTAAATCATTGTCCAATGGCCATGCAAAAATATATAAAAAATAATATTTGTTGGTTGTTTTTCAATAGGTGGACCATGATGGGACCACTGAGAAGGTGGGGGTAATTTTTTTAATCATGGAAGTGAGGTTTAGTAGATTGATAGTCAAGTTACCTTTCCCTATAAATTTTCTCAATCAAGTTATTCATTCATTGAACTTTGATTCATTCCTACTGTTTTGATACACAATCCAATCCACTTGAGTCTTGAGTCTTCATTGAGAATGGCATTCATAGGTTGTCAAGAAAGAGGTTATCATGCACATGCACTCTTCTTTTCTTGGTATCTTTGTAACTATGTTCAGCCTAAGTTCTATATTTTTAAATTATCATAATAGTTCGTGATTATTAGGCTTTTATTTTGTCTTTTAAGAATTTTAATTTAATTATTATTAATCATTATATATATATTATAGTTATTAAAATTTCAATGGTACATCAACTTTCATACATGAGAAAATAGATATTGACAAATGGTACATCATGCCCTGATTAATTTCGCTCAGCAATTTCAAATGGTATAACATTTAGTCAACAATAATCATTAATTTCTTCACACAGAGACTAATTTCTCTGGAAGCCTAAGATTTCTTTGGCTTGTTATTCTTATAACTACATAGACATAATTAATAGAGAGATTGAGGACAAAAAAAAATCTAACGCTTAGTCTCCACTACTCAACATGATTTTGTGAGAAATAATACATAGATTGATTTCTCTGAGTGCCTTAGCATTCTTTGGCTCATTATTTTAATCACAACAACAATAAAAAATGCACCGAGGATCTGTTCTTAGTCCGATTATGCAATTTTTATAAGAAAAATTATGCAATATTAATAATAAACATAAATTTATTGCAATTTAGGGAAAGCTCGTTCATGTTTTTTCCTTTATATTGGAAGGTTACTTTATTTTTGAAGTAATTTTTAGTAGATCATAGCATATATTGAGGAAATATTAGTTTGACAAGAATCAATTATTTCTCTTGAAACTTTAGGTATTAAAAGTCCATGACACAGATATATCACACTCCAAAATCCAAAGAAAATGGAAGAGCGTTCAATTTTTTTAATCAAACTTTTATTGGTGAAGGGTTAATTTATTACGAGAACGTCATTGATGAAGTGAAAATTTTTAAATGTAACGTTTATTGACTAGAAAAATAATGACCAAAACGTCAAAAAAAATTGTGTGACTGGTAAAGAGAAATCCAAATTCCAACCCTGCCTGCCACATGTTAGTGAGTGGAGGTTATTCACTTTTCATTTATAGCTTACCAGGTTACTCATGTTACCAATATTTTCACATGGCTCACTTTTAGGTGACTACTTATTGTACTTCTTCTTTATAAAGAACAATTGGTAGATAATTGTATTATTTGAAATCTATAACAAATCCAGGCAACAAAATTACAACAAATAGCAAATTATGCAAAAAATTCACCAAGGCACTAATGTGTGGATACCCTATCATTTCTTAGATCCTCATAACTTACCAACACCTACTATATTGGTATACACATAATATGGCATTTACCTGAAGTATTTCATATGTATCTAGAAGTAAATAAGTTGTATGACAATTGTTATGGTAGATATAAGATGTGTATTATAGTTTATATTTCAATTTTTCTTAAGTAGCATGCATGTGCGGTTCATATAGTGACTACAATTACCAAATATATTTCAGTGAAGATGTGAAAATGATCTCTCATTAGGTCGTGATTACTTAAAGCATCATTAATTAGCTTTCCAAATGAATAAAATATGTTAACAAATTAGTAAAAACTAGGAAAACAAATCATGCTTTAAAAAAATATGGCACAATGAATCACACTCAGATTTATTTAATTACTCATCAAGTGTCGCTACAACATATATATGATCACCATTACCATAGAAATGGGACATGTGACCATCATTTTGGTTTTGCCAATGACATTCCACATCATGAGAATTGTTTAGGGTTGATTGTGTTGATTTTTTTTTAAACAAATCATTTATACATTTTATGGAAATTATAGACACAATTTATAATCACATTACAAGATCATGATGTATGGATATTCCTTATCATTTCTTAGATACTCACAACTTACCAACACCTAATAGATTGATATACACATCATATGGAATTTTCCCCTAGAATGCCACATGTATCCTAAAACAAATTAGTTGTATGGCAATTGTTATGGTGCATATATGATGTGTATTACAGTTTATCTTATAATTTTGTTGAAGTAGCATACAACAATTTACACAGTGATATGAGAACCACTCTCTAGAGTATACATCGATTTTGTACACATGGCTTTTCAGTTGCTTTTTAAGATATATCATTCGTGATGGTCACATGATTATATAATGAACCATTAAGTTGAACTATGAAATTATTCATCACAACACACACACACACACACACACACACACACACACACACATATTGATGAATTAATAATTTTTCTCATATAATTTTTTTAATCTATTTTGAAAATAAAATAAAATAATATATAATTATTTCTAAGAAGAAAAAGAGAGAATTCCTTACCGTATCTTCGTAAAATATATAATAGTAAGAAAATTAATCTATTGAAATTTCATTTCCAAACATATTCATGGAGTAAAATGAAGATTAAAAGGAGATATTCATGGATTTACCTATAACATCACCTCATAATTAAGAATGTAAATGTACAATATTGATGATACATAGGTAAGGAGAAAATTAATCTATTGAAATTTCATTTCCAAACATATTCATGGAGTAAAATGAGGATTAAAAAAAGATATTTATGAATTTACTATAACATCACCTCATAAAAGTGTAAATGTACAATATTGATAAAATTTATTTATATATGATAAATAATAAACCTTTATCTCACATGTATCATATAATCTTATAAACAAACACATTCTATAGTATGCAATAAAAGTGAAATTACACAATCCACATGGAAATAAGACTTAGTTCCAGCAAAAGAAAATAAAAAATAAACCATAAATGACACGGATTTTGCAAAGGCATATAAGTGTCGTTATACTGACAACGGCCAAAGCATCGCTATTGCGACGGATGCCTCCAAATGTCACAATTGCGACACTTAGACATTGTGTCGCACTTGCGACGTTTGGAGGCAGTCGTCGCAATAGCGATGCTTTGGGGCATAGTGTCACAATTGCGACGTCTTCCTCCAAACGTCGTAATTGCGACACTTTGTCTAAGTGTCGGTTTTGCGACACTTTTCTCTAAACGTTGGTATAGCGACGGTTTCGGGCGGGATTGAAAAAAATTGGGGAAATTTCCGACATTTGGTTAAAAGTGTCGGAATTTCCCCCAAATGTACTAGTGCGATCTTCATGAATTGAAGATGTGGAAGCACTATCTTCTTGGCAGGAGGTTTGTATTGATGAGTGATCATAGTGGGTTGAGATACTTGTTTTACCAGCCAAATCTGAATGTCAGGAAAGCTAGATGGTTGGCCAAGATCAGTGAGTTCAATTTTGAGATCATGTACATCAAAGGAAATAGAACAAGGTTGCATATGATTTTAGTCGACGGATACAAGTGAATCATATAACAATGATGAGCTCTTATGGGATAGACTTGCAGGCCCAGATCTTACAGGCAAGTCAACATTATAACATGTACATGGATATTAGGTGCAAGTTACTATAGAGTATAGGTATAGGTGCTCAAGATGTGGAATATCATCTCTCAGCAGATGGCTTGATCAGATTTAGAGATAGGATATATGTGCTAGACAGTAGTGAGCTTAAGAAGATTATATTGAGGGAGTTTCATGCAAAATCGTATTAAGGTCACGCAGGCTACCGGAAGACACTAACGATAGTAATTTTATTATTATTATTGGCTGAATTTGAAAAAGGATGTAGCGGAGTTTGTGGCTAGATGTTTGGATTGTCAGTAAGTAAAGGTAGAGTGTAGGCATCCAGGTGGACTACTACAACCGATTTCGATTCCAGAGTGGAAATGGGAGGTCATATCCATGGATTTCATTACAAGTTTGCTGAGGACATCTAGAAAACATGATTCCATCATGGTTGTAGTGGACAGGTTGACTAAGGTAGCACACTTCATTCCAGTGAAGACTACGTATTCAAATAGTGAGGTGGCATAAGTGTTCATCAGAGATGTGGTCAGATTGCATGGTGTTCCAAAGAAAATTGTGTCAGATAGGGATGCAAAGTTCACTCCCAAGTTTTGGAAGGAGTTGTTTGCAGGTTTAGGTACAAAGTTGGCCTTCACTACAACTTATCATCTGTGGACAAATGGATAGACTTAGAGGGTCTACAAGATATTGGAGGACATGTTGAGGATGTATGTGATGCATCAATAAAGGAGATGGAAGGAGTACCTTTCGTTGGTTGAGTTCAATTACAACAACTGGTATCAGGAGTCTTTGAGGATCAGTCTATTTGAGGCATTGTGTGGGTAGAGTTGTAATACTCCCATCAGTTGGAGTGATTTGATGAACATGGTATTGGTTGGACCAAACAAGTTAGAAGAAATGGAACAGGAAATGTCGGTAATCAAGAAGAATATAAAGACAACACAAGATAGGCAGAAAATTTATGTAGATTGTAACAAGTTGGTTAAGGAGTTTCAGGTTGGGGAACAAGTGTACTTGCATATCAAGCCAAAGAAGAGCTCCTTGCAGGTTGGATCGTGTGCCAAGATGGCACCTCGATTTTGTGGACCTTTCAATATTATTGAAAGTATTAGGATAGTAGCCTATCGACTTGCACTGCCTCTGACAGTGAAAGTCCATGATGTTTTCCATGTGTCATTGCTTAAGAAGTATGTTAAAGATGTTGATCATGTGATTGACTGGTATGTATTGCAGGTGGAGCAAGATGGAGAATTCCAATAGGAACCTCAATGTATATTGCAAAGAAAGGTGCTCATGCTCTGGAACTGAGTAGGTTAAAGTGAAGTGGAAGCACTTTGGGCTTGATGAAGCTACATGGGAGATGGCGGATCAGATATGGGTTGTGTATCCTTCTCTATTCGCTGGTTGAGCGAATGTCCTTGATATATGTTTTTAGTGTATGCTTTGGTATGATGTTATGGTATATGTACATATGTATATGAATGTAAATACCACCATGAGTTGTGTTATAAAGCTCCAATAAGCAGTATGGGTGTCATGCCATTATGGTTTTCATGTTGTGATCTCGATTTATGCAGGAACGCAACAGAATAAACATATAACCATAAATATAGAGATGCAGTAGAAATAACACTTCATTTCATTAATATCAAAGAACTGAAATTTGCTTACAGACAGAATGGAAATAAAACTAGCTAGGGCACTAGTAGCTATCTCTGAGAAGAGATGTGGCGGCTACAGGCCTCTGAACTGAGTTACAATGAGGCTCGAGGGCCTATTTATTATTGAGAAAACAATGGAGAACCCTAAACATCCAAAAACCTAACCCTAGGAGATGAAGCGCCAAAACTATGGGCCCCGTTTGGGTAAATTGGTGTTTCAACTTCCCAGGGACGTAACTTTGGCATACTATCTCCGTTTGACGCTCATGATACATCATTAGAAAACTCTATCCGAGGACTAAAAATTTCGCCATGAATATCATTCCAAAACGGAATGATATTTCCTGGAGGTGCGATGCCCAAAAAACGTCGTTTAGGGCCTCAAAACGGCTCCGGAAGTTCAGGACCCGAAAAACTGCTAAAAATAGTAAGTTATGCCGAAACTGAAAAACTGAAAGAGACAATGGTGGGGGCCCAAGTGGAATAGGTGGGTGGCCACCAATATCCACTTGGATCATTCCTCCCCCCTTAGGAAGCAATGGTCCCCATTGCATTAAGGTCCTCCATGAGATGAGGAAATTTCTGCTGAACTTGGTCCCTGGTGAACCACTTTCCTTGGTGCAGGAGTTGGCCAGCTTTGACAACCCGATACAGTTGGATCTTCTATTGGCGAGTGTTCTTGATTTGCACGTCCATGATACAATCTGTGGTGGCCTGTTCCATGCAGTCTGGGTTTAACTCTGTTGGTGTGAGTTGTTCTGCAATGTCCGAGGTGTCCAGTAGAGGTGGGAAGTAAGGACGAAGGCGATCCACATTGAAGACTGGGTGCAGATCAAGGAATGGTGGAATACTGAGCTCGAAGGCATTGTTCCCTACAGCCTTGGTGATGGTGTACGGCCCGTATCGGAGCGGGCGAAGCTTGCGGTGGGGTCCAGTGAGGCGCTCCTTCTGCAAATGTAGCCATACTTTGTCACCCACCCGGAAGTTGTGTGGCACCCGGTGTTGATCATGGCGTTGCTTGTACTTGGCATTGGCTCTGTCCAATATATCATGAACCTGTTGGCAGATGTGTTGAATGCGCTCGATGAAGCTACTTGCTTTGTCAACTTTAGACTGGACATGAGCTGAATTGGCCTGAGCAGCTGCAAATGGCATGGCTACGTCAATGGGACATAGTGGCTGGAATCCCAAGCCCACCTGAAAGGGGCTATGGCCGATTGAACCGTGGAGAGCCCGATTATAACTATGTTGTACATAAGGGAGGCTCTCGTCCCATGTGCGTGGATGCTTTGAATTGTACATGCGCAGAATGTGTACAATCATTCTGTTGACGACCTCTGTCTGGCCATCTGTTTGGGGATGGAAAGCCGTGGACTTGGTGAGCTTGGTATCCAACATCGACCAGAGGCTGGACCAAAATGTGCTGAGGAACCTGCTATCTCGATCTGATATGATAGACTGTGGGATCCCAAAGTGCACCCACACTCGTTCAAAGAAGAGTTTAGCAGTGGCTTCTGCTGTGATATTCTTCTTATAGGCCGCCATGATGGCCATCTTCGAGAATCTGTCAACGACCACGAAAACACAGTCATTTCCATTCTTAGTAGAAGGCAGGCCCGACATGTAATCCATGGAGATGGATTCCCAAGGTCGACTAGGGGTAGGTAGTGGAGTATATAGGCCCTGCTTCTTGATGGTCGGTTTGGCAATGGCACAAGTAGTGCAGGATCTGATGTACTTCTCGACATCCTTTCGAAGTTTCGGCCAATAGAAATAATTCTGTAGTATTGCTACTGTTTTCTCGACCCCGAAATGCCCAGCGACTCGACTGTAGTGTGCTTCCCATATCATCTTGGCACACTCGCTTGAAGGAACACAAAGGTGTCCTAGGTGACATAAAAGTGCATCTTGGAGGTGAAAATTTGGAACTTGCGTGCCCCCCAAGAGTGCCTTGTAAGTGTGGCCGAATTCTGGGTCACTCTCATAGAGAAGCGACCAATCAGAAGTCTCGTGCCCACAAGAGTTGAGCATCGTGGTGAGCGCCACGATCAGTGGTCGGCTGAGGCAGTCTGCAACATTATTGGTGCTACCCTTCTTGTACTTGATGTTCAAATGAAACTGTTGCAGATATGTGGACCACTTCTGATGGCGATCATTCTGTAACTTCCCTTGTGTCTGTATGAACTGCAGGGGCCGGTGGTCTGTGTGGATGATTGTTTCCTTCCCCAAAATGTAATGCTTCCATTGTCGACATGCTTGCACAATGGAATACATTTCTTTGTCATAGGTGGGATACTTGCGAACTGTCTCAGACAATGTCTCACTGTGATATGCCACTGGATGTCCCTGTTGAGTAAGAACTGCCCCAATGGCATAGTGAGAGGCATCTGTCTCGATCTCAAATGGCTGCTGCAAGTCTGGTAAGGTGAGCACTGGGGCAGAACAGAGGCGATTTTTCAATTCTTTGAACGCCTTCTGTTGAGGTTCCGACCAAAAGAATTTTGCTCTCGCTCCTCCTTTGGTGACTTGACTCAAGGGCCAAGTGATATGAGAGAATCCCAACACGAATCTACTGTAGAAATTAGCAAGACCCAGAAAGCTGCGAAGCTCTGTTATAGTAGTCGGGGCTGGCCAATCCCGAATGACTTGGATCTTGGCTGAATCCACATGCACCCCCCTTTCATCAATAATGTATCCCAGATATTGAACCTGGGTCATGCCAAAAGTACACTTCTCCAAATTGGCACACAACTTGTGTTGCCGCAGTGTTTGGAGGACTTGTCGGATGTGGTGAAGGTGCTCTTCCCAAGTCTGGCTGAAGATCAGAATGTCATCCAAGTACACCACCACAAATGAGTTGGTGAATGGCCGCAAGATGTCGTCCATCATCCTCATGAAGGTTGCGGGAGCATTCGTCAACCCGAAAGGCATGACCAGCCATTCAAAAAGGCCTTCCTTAGCTTTGAAGGCAGTCTTCCACACATCAGAGGGTTCAATTGGTACCCGGTGATACCCAGACTTCAGGTCGATCTTACTGAAATATTTTGCACCTTGGAGTTGGTCCAGAAGGTCATCAATCCGTGGGATTGGGTACCTATTCCGGACAGTGATCTTGTTCAGCGCCCGATAGTCAATACAGAGTCTCCACGTCCCATCCTTCTTCCGTACCAACACGATCGGGCTCCCACAGGGCGATGAACTTGGTCTGATGTGACCTTTCTGCAACAGCTCCTGAATCTGCCTCTTGATTTCATCATTCTCCAGAACAGAGCACCGATAGATCAGTCCATTGGGTAGCGACGCACCTGGGGTCAGATCAATCGGGTGCTTGACCTGACAGTGTAGAGGAACCCCTGTGGATGAGGTGAAGATGTCCCTGTACTCCTCCACAACCTTATCCATTTGTTGTTGTCGTGCAGAGGAGCCCTATCTGGAGGTTGTGGCCACAATATTCTTCTTGCCCTGGGGGCGGATCGTCAGGAAAACGAATTTCCTGGTTTGGGAAATGAGGTTACTGCATTGTTTTGCAGTAACCAAAGAGATAGCCGCAGGAGGTCGTACCTCTGGGATCCCGTACAACTTATTTCCGAAAGTAACAATAACAGCACGAGGTCGAGACTCATACACAACATGACGCTTCCACAAGTATGGTTGTCCTAATAATACATCAGAAACATTAATAGGAGTAACGTCACATAATACCTCATCCGTGAAGGGCTTGATGCTATAAGGAAGGCGGCACTGCTGGCTGACGCGGAGATCTCGTCCTTGGTGAAGCCACCCGATGGTGTATGGATGTGGGTGAGCTGTGGTCGGCAAGCCCAGCCGCTTCACGGCGTCTGCTGAAATGAGGTTCTTTTGGCTCCCATTGTCGACAATGAACTGTACAGGGGAGCCCTTTACCCACATCTGGGAGTGGAAGAGACGTTCCTCCTCCTCTGGATCTTCCGGTTCCTCCTTCTAGACCTTTGTAGTGGCAACAGTGGCGTTGGGCTCCGCATCAATAATCTGTTTCCATTTTTCATTCCCCTTTTCAGGTTCTGATTCGGAGTTGGAGCATGCATCTGACTCAGAAGCCCTCATCTCGGCCACTAGCGACTGCTTGGCCCGACACTCACTTGTGTTGTGAGTGGAGATCTTATGGAACTCACACCACTTTCCCGTGTCCTTCTTTGGCTTTACGGTGTTGTTCTTTTCTTGTGGCTTTGACGGGTTGTCTTTAGCCGCCATGCTCTGTCCTTTGTTCTGCGGTTTGGAAGCACCTTTTCCTTGCTTTTGATTCACGGATCCAAAGTCTCGCTTCTTCTGTTTGAATTTCTGCTCAATCTTGGCAGCATACCGGTATGCCGTACCAAGCGAGGAGATGTCGAGGAACTCCATTTCCTCCTGAATGTATCTGTGCAGACAACTGCGATACTTTAGCACCAAATGTTTCTCTGAATCTTTGATACCCAACTTTGTGCGCGGGGTATGGAACAGATTCGTCAGCTCGTGCACATCTTGATCCCTTTGTTGTCGCAGCGTGGTCCATTGTATGTACTTGTCCTCATAGCTCCCCATGGGATAGTACTGTTCCTTGACGGCGTCTCGGAAAGAATTCCAAGTTGGTACGGCCGAGAACAGAGAGGGTTCTGTCTGGTCCTTGTTCTCACGGTAGGTTTCCCACCAGTCCTTAACATGCGGGGTAGCTTTGAGGAGTGCAAAAATAATCTTTTCCCGGTCTGAAAAGTCATGAACCGAGAAATATCCTTCTAACAGATTCAACCATCTATCTACGGCATCTGCGTCTATTTGACCCTCAAATATGGGAATGTTAAAATTTACTTGTACCTTAAAAGGAGTCGCACCTCCAGAGTGGCTGCTGGATGCAGATGCGCCGCCGGTGGGCAGCCGTTGAAGGATCTGAGCAAAGTTATCCATCATCGCATTCCTTTGTTTTTCGAGGGCCTCCTCGAGCAATATTTTGATAGGATCTCCTGCTCCCTCATTGTTACACTAAAAACTGTCATCCTGACATTTTGCTATGAGTATGAGCTCATTATTACTCATACTTCCTCCTTTTGCAAGTCTAACATATCAGTTCCTCATGTCAAGCTTTTAAAATCAGAGAAAAGTTCCTAAAAATCCCGTAAACATTGGTATCGCACTTTCTCTATTCATTACCTGCGGTCCTGCACCTAAAGTTCAGCTCGCCTGCGGAACCATACCGCACGTTCTTTGTGTTATGGGTGCGGACCTCTGTAAAACTCAAAAAGGCGAGAAAGTAAAGATAAAAAGTTGATTTCAGATGAATTCTAGAAGATTCTAGATGGGAATTTTTGGGAATGGATACGCTTTGAGAAGGTTCATGCATCCCTCACTTGATGGAGCTAACCCCTTGATGTAAGGAGCTAATCTCTTTGAAGGAGGATTCTATCCCTTCATATTTGGAACAGAAAACCTCCTCTTTTCCACTATAAAAAGAGGCCTTGGGTAGCCTCAAGGGGAGTTCAAGCTTTAAGATATTTGAGGTTAAATGCTGTTGAGATTCAGACTTAGTTAACTAAGACTTTCTGTGAGGTTAAATCACTCACCTCTATTCGTCTTGGTCCAAAGAGTGCAATGCTTGTCAAATTAGAAGAGATTCCTGCTTCGGACCCCAGGAGGACCTACACGACATCAAGGCACAGGTTGTAAAGGTTTTCTTTTATTTGAAGTTAATACAAATATACTCATTTCTCTCATTAAACTGTCTATTCATGGTTTATTTCATAAATTCCTTGATCATTATGATGAGTATGATTTATAATAATGTCTATACAGGTGCTATGTAATCTTTTTGCTTGTTTGTGATTGCAGATTCACGAGGAACGTTCTTTCAAGTGCACGGGAAGGACTTCAACGAGATCAAGCAAGCGTTGGACATAAGGTAGGCCTTACACCTATATAGCATTTTTATGAATCTTGTATGCTTAGAGAGAGATTAGTATAATTGGATGTTTGTTGCTAGTTACTTTTAGTACTAGAGAGATCGGTCTTGTCCGCAAGACGGATTAATCTACACAACACTCATCTTTCTTTTCGTCCCCCATGGGCGTCCGTCGAGGTTTGCGAGGCTGATCTTGCAAAGGTTCCACCAGATCAAACCCTAGCTCCTTATACCCCGACCTCGTTGGGGACATGCAAAGAAGGATCGAGAAAAAACAGACCGCTCTGAGAAAAAGCAGATGGCGACTCTGCTGGGGAAAGAACTTGTTGTTTTTGGTTCTCTTTTATTTTGATTTGAGGAAACATTTTTTCCTGGTTTTTGATTGATACATATATGTCTGGGTAATTTATATTTTCCCTGTTTTTGAAAATTTAGAAATATTTTAAGTTTTTCTATAATTTTTCCTAGGACCGCATTTTGGCTTATTTTGACAGTGCGGGCAGGTTCGCACTTTCTGTAAAGAATACAGTGCGAGACCGCACCTGTCAATACTGGTTACCTGCGGACCCTGTAAAATTTTTAGAAAACCTCCAGATTTCTTTCTGTAGTTTATTTTTATTTTGATTTAGATATTTGGTTTCTGCCCAGACTGATTATTGTTTCTATCAAGAATTTTTTGTGAATGAACTCCAACAGTGTTGATGTTTTGATGATTTTCTAGAAGATTTTTGCATTTTGGATTGTTGTCCACTTGGTCTTTGTAGCGATTCGAAGTTTTGACAATTTGCAGTATCTCAGCTTACATTGATCTCTTTTTGTCTTTTGAATCCGACCTGATTGTGAAAACATCCTTTATTGAGAAATAGAGCTTTTTGTTTCTTTGCGAATCTTCGAAAACAAAAACTTGGTTAAAGGTTTTTTGAATTTCATTTTTATAAAAACATATTTTGAGTGTTTTTGATCTGTTTGTTATTATGGAAAAATAGATTCTTAGTTTGATGGACAACTAAGGAAAACATTCCACAAAAATCTTAAAGCTTTTACTCATTTAGATTGTTTAAAAATTTTAGATCTCAAAATTAGATTTTGTAGTTTTGAGTAGTTTTTTAATTTTTATAGCTTTCTTTTGAAGGAAAATTGTTTTGTAGCTTCGACTTTGGAAAGAAAAAGGATTTTGTTATGAGCTTGATAATTTTTCTTATTATTGAAAAGACAAAATAGTTTCTTTCAAATATTTTTCATGTTTTAAAGAAAGAATCAAAAGAATTGCATTCTCCAACTCTTTCTTTAGATAGAAAGTTCATTGAAAGAAAAAGAATTGAATATCATTTCTAGGTGCATTTTAGTGTTTTTGGAACTCGAGTCTTCACATCATCCAAAGTTTCATTTCCGCACCCATTGACTTAAGGAACAACTCTTAAAATTAACGCTTAATTTAAATTCATTTAGTAATCTTTTATTTCTAGGGCTCTTATCACCAACATAGCTTAGGCTAGTATCTTGGAGTAGGGAGTAATTAACTCTCCAAGATAGCTAAAACAAACAAGTAGACGAATCTTGCGGTAGGAAGAATTCCAATTGTTGCATATATGCTCTGGGAAGCTCCTCTTAAAGGAGTCAAGCACGAGATCATATCTGAACCAGTGGGGTAATCAATCCTTCCTCATTGGGAATGATAGAAGATATACACGTATTAAAAACGGTAAACCTCGGATAGACCATTGTTGAGGAGCCAGGGGTCACTTGTTGGCATATCTTGGATTATTTTCAAGAAGCCTTCAAGGGGATTGAGCTTTGTTACTCTGCCCTTGCGTGTGTGTCGGATCGTAGACTATTCCCCTAGGTATATTTGTTTCTATTGGTAACCTTAGAGGCTATAATCTTTAGGATTCTTTCCTAAGGTGACGGTGGAGGGAAGATCCCACTGTACCTGGAGCAGACGTCGGCTAGACTCACTTGGACTCTCCGGAGGGTTATCTTCACTCGAGCTAGTATAGTGGAGAAACTTGCACCGGTCTGTTTCATTAAGAAGGTTGTCGGGGTAACTATTCCAACCGCCCTTTTCGTATTAAAACTCTACTAAGTTGGATTTCATCACCAACTAGTGTTTTTAGTACGGAAAGTTTACTGTTTGTGTGTGGTTTGAACTCTTAGATTCTTTTAAGCGTATGATTCAACTGTTTGTTTCTTAGAGACTTTAGGTGTTTTTCATTGAAATTTTTCTTTGTTTGCGTGTGATTAGATAATCTTTAATCGTGGCGGACTTGCCAAGAAAATCCCGGAGACTAAAAGGGAAACCCCCTGAATATACACCAAGTCAACTTGAAGGGCTACGTGCTCTGGTACCATATAGCAGCAGTAGGATTAGATCAAAAAAATTTGGAACATCATCTATTGTAATTCATCTTGATTATCAAACACCTACAACAGAGTACATTCAAGAGCCAATTTCAGTTTCTGAAGTTACTGGTCATATTTCTCCTACCAGTGAACTAGTTGACGAACCTGAAATCTCTGAACCTGAAACTGAATCTTCTGTGTTAGAAACATCCTCAGGATTTATCACACCAACTTCTAGCGATCCTGGTTCACCTAGGGTAAGACATATCATTATTGACGATCTTCCAGCTGGTCTAATTTCTATTGAAGAACTTACTAATCTAGACGAAGACATATCTCTTCCCGACTCCCCTCAATCTATAAATCTTAGGGAGTATGAATCTATTTTCTACAGCCCCATTCGAACTGATCCTTGGTATCTTTCTTTAACAAATTTTTTAGAAAATCCGGGACTTGGTTTTCATCCACCTCGAATTCCATTTCATCCTACACCCAGAGGTTACTATCTGCCATCCATTATGGCAGGAGAGTCGTCAATGTTTTCCCAGACTCCGGAATCATTTTTACACGGTGGTCCTTCTGTTCCTTCGGGATACCAAGCTATATCTGGTACTTTCTCGGGAGCAGCTCCTCAACCCATTGAAAATGTGTTATCATCTGGTCTTAATGGTCTTAAAATTGAAACGTCGAATGCAGAGCAAATTTTTATGATGTCTGGTAACGTTCCCAATCCTCAACCACAAGGCAGTCAGTTACCGCCTGGGGGGCAACCTCAAGGAAATCCATTACCGCCTGGGGGCAACCTTCAAGTAGTCAGTTACCACCTGGAGGGCAACCTCAAGGTAGTCAGTTACCACCTGGAGGACAACCTCAAGGTAGCTTTTTCCCAGGACAAACTGTGGAATCATATTATTTTGGAGGACAACCCCAAGGAAAGTACATACCTCAAGGGTATCAACCTTCAGGACAGTACATACCTCAAGGACAACCCCAAACTCAATATGCTCCTCAAGGTCCTCAACAACCCCAGCTTCAGTACTCACCTCAAGGTTATCAACCTTAAGGGCAGTACCCAATTCAAGGTTACCAACAGCCTTCTGGTCAACTATCTGTTCAAGGAGCCGGAAATTTACCTTTTAATTATCAACCCTACGTTCAACCAGGTTATGGTCCTTATGTTCAACCTTCTACGAGACAATACCCCGGAATGATGGTGTGGGATCCATCCCAATATCAACAGCCTTTGCAACCTAATGTGCAGTTGCCTTATCAACCTGGACAGCCATTGGTTTCTGGTCCAACCCAGCAACCTGTTCAGCCAGCTATTCAAACTCCTGCACCTAGTTCAGTTCAGCAGTCTGGGCCTAGTGCACCTCAGACTCCGCCCCAAACTGCTGCAACTTCTGCAACGTCTGTTCAACCTGTAACACCTATTTCTGGAGTATCTGTAGCCTCGAGTTCTTCTATCCCTGTATTCGTGCAAATCCCTCAAGTCTCTGTACCTCAGTCGGGAACGTCAGTTCAGACTTCGGTTCAGATACCTACAGGACAAACCGGTACAAGTACAGTTGTTACAAGTCAACCTCAATTTACGTATCAACCGTACCAGGGACAGCCACAATTCGGTCCCTATGTACAGAATCCAAACTATCAGTATCAACCGTACCCTGGTTATACTTATCAACAACCTCAGTATGGTCTGGTTCATCCTAGTTTTCTGGGAGGTTACACAATACCTAATGCAAATCGGATTCCTAGTTATCCTGGGTATCCACCTCCTGGATCTGCTTTGGCTTCTCAAGGTTTTCGCGACCCTAACCGTCAATTACCGTTTATCGCAACTTTGGACTTACCTGATTTGACGCGCCTTACAAACGATCCAATTTTTTATTATCAGAACTGGCCGCCAATGCCTCATAAGTTGCCTAGTGATATACCAAAATTCGAAGGTAAGTCAGGAGAGGATCCATCGAATCATGTTATGACTTATCACCTTTGGTGTGCATCTAATTCAATCATTGATGATTCGATTCGTTTACGTCTTTTCCAAAGAACTCTCATAGGTTTTGCAGCCAAATGGTACATTGAGTTACCACGAGGCTCATTTCATAATTTCAGTCAGTTAGCAACTGCTTTCTTGACTCATTTTCAGTTGCCTGTCAGATACAACAATGGCACAGAATTATTAACTTCGCTGAAACAATCCACGTCTACGTATATTTCTGATCATATTCATGAATGGCGACGTAGGAGGCGTTTGGTGAAAGTTTATATTCCAGATCAAATTTTGGCAGAATGGTTTGTTAAATCATTGTTACCCAAGATCACTGAAGATGTAGCTAAGGCTGGTGTTGTTACTGAAGAGAAAGTAATTTCTCAAGCTCAGTACCTTGACCTCGTTTATACGCAGTCAGGTACTCTACATGAAAAAATCCCAGACCTTCCAAAACAAGGTCAAATAGCTGCTCCTCCTTCAGGGTCTCATGCCGCTGACGGTATGATTGGTACAGTCAACTCTAAAAGCAAGAAGAAATCTTCCAAGAATTCTTCTCCCATTATAACTTTACCTGATTCCCCGAAAGGAGAATCTTCCCCCGAAGTTTCTGCCGACATTCATGTCGTTGAAACATCTACGACAAAATCAAAATCCGGTGGTAAAAAGAAGGGGAGGAACAAAAACAGAAAGAATTCGAAAGAGAAAACTGATAAAGATGAATCCAATGACGAAAAACATAAACCTCGCTATCCTTGTTTCATTTGTGAACAAGATCATTTCACGAAAGAATGTCCATATCGAGACGAAGTTACGAAATTCGTTAAAGGATCGCATCAACCTGCTGTCTTGAAGGATCCTTTTCCAGTTCAAGATAGTAAGATGATTGGTTCTACCTCGACTACTTTGGAAGAACCTATTATGATGATGTCTCATGTAAGGATTGCGACACAATCGCAAGATTACGGTAGTAAGAATCCTGTTGATGGTAAAGAAGCGGAGTCTTCTAATGCAAATACATCAACTACACCTCCTCTTGTTTCTGGTCCGCTACAGATCGAGAAACAAAATCCAGACTTAATAATCAAACCGCCTGCTAAAGGTGTTCTTCGTAAATCAGCTTTCAATCCACATGCGAGAGCTGCTCAGAATTACAACATTGTTGAAGACTTAGCCGTTTCTCCTTCAGCAATGTCGGCTTTGGAAGTGCTGCAATCATGCCCAGCACAGCGTAAATTGTTATTGTCTGCCATAGGAGCTGTCGATGTTCAAGATTCTAACCTTATAATCTTCGATTTAGAAAATAGTACACCACGCCTTCCTCATCAAATGGCTTTCCAGATTCCAGTGTTAGTAAAAAACAGACCTATTTTTCGGACTGTGATTGATGAGGGAGCTTCAACGTGTATTATGTCGATTCAGTGTTGGAAATCACTTGGTTCTCCTACACTTAACCAATCCCTGACAATTCTAAAGGCTTTTGATGGTCGAGGTTTTCAACCTTTTGGTATTTTGCAGGATTTACCCATAGGGGTCGAAGGTAAAATCGTTAATCTAGATGTGGAAGTGGTTGATGCCCCTCTAGATTACAACCTTCTTCTGGGTCGTAGTTGGTCCTATGTTATGACTGTTGTTGTTTCTTCGGTCTTTTGACTCACAAAATTTCCATATCAAGGAAAGATCGTGACAATAGATCAGTTAAATTATTTCTCATCCGACCCAGCCTCTACAGAAACACTCCAGCATGTTGGTAAAATGGCTATCCCTTATAAGGATGTCGGGGTGGGTTTGATTAAAGATTCTGGTTTACTAGGAACTTTTTCCTTTCCTCCTCCTAACGTATCGCCTTCTACTGCAAGTATTCACATGATTTCGTCAGACACTGTTATGTTTGATGATCCTTGGATCGTACCTTCCGAATCCGAGATTGATTCATTTGATGGCATGATGCCCTTGAGTCCATTTGAAATTGCGTACCAGGCTGTACAGTCATTTTCCGACCCCTCTTCAACCGAAATTGATCCAATGAATGGGATCCAAGAGGAATCACTTTCTATATCTAGTTCAGTTACAACGACATTTCCTGAACTTGTTCAGACAAATGAGAAAATTCGTGAGTTTTTGTCTGTTGATGATTTACCATGGGAAGATCTACATCACCGATCTTCATTTTTACCCGAATTAGATCATTTTGAAGATGATTTCGCTTCAATTTTTACTGCTGAATATGTCAAGGAACCTTAGAATCCATTGCAAAATTCTGATTCTGAGTTAAATTTGGAAAATATATCTAGAACGGTTCCAATTGACATTTCAGTAAAACCAGGAATAATTGAAAACATTCATATAGGTGCTTGTTGTACAAATGAAGAAATTCAGACTTATAAAGCCCTATTTCAAGAATTCCGTGACGTGTTTGCTTGGTCTTATGAAGAAATGCCAGGAATTGATCCATCGATCGTTGTTCATGAAATTAAGACTTACCCGGATGCTAAACCTGTTCGTCAACGATTACGTCAAATTCATCCTAGAAAAGCTGCTGCTATAAAAGCAGAAGTTGAAAAATTACTTCGCGCAGGATTCATTTATCCAATTCCCTTAACAGATTGGGTATCGAATATTGTTCCTGTGACTAAAACACAAGGAACGATAAGAGTATGTATCGATTATAGGGATGTTAATCGAGCGTGTCCAAAAGATAATTATCCAACTCCCTATATTGATCAAATAATCGATGATTGTGCTGGCAGTGAATTGTTTTCCTTCATGGATGGCTTTTCCGGCTATAATCAAATAAACATACTCCCTGCAGATCAACCGAAAACAACTTTTATTTGTCCATGGGGAACGTTTGCTTACTGTAAACTACCTTTTGGATTAAAGAACGTTGGAGCAACTTTTCAACGGGCTATGTCATATGCATTTCATGACATTAAGCACATTGTTCAGCCATATCTCAATGATTTACCTGCTCATTCATTACGTAGGGCCGACCATCTCACTCATTTACGAGAAATTTTTATGAGATGTAGGCATTATCGGATAAGGCTGAATCCGCATAAATGTGTTTTCTGCGTAGAATCGGGTCGATTACTGGGATTTGTTGTTTCAAAAGCTGGCATTCGCGTCGATCCGTCCAAGGTCGAAGCTATTGTTAAATTGCCTCCTCCTTCGACTTTACGCCAACTCCAAAGTTTGCAGGGGAAAGCAAACTTTTTACGTAGATTTATTCCTAACTATGCCGAGCTTGCAAAGGGTTTTACTCGGTTGTTGAAACAGGACATTCCGTTCTTTTGGGACGAGATCGCTGATCGATCTTTTGATGCACTTAAACACACGTTGACCCATGCACCGTTATTGCATCCTCCCAACTACAACCAAGATTACATTTTGTACCTCGCTGCTTCTCATTCCACTATTGGGATGGTACTAGTTCAGGAAGATGAATCTCACAATGAACATGTGATCTATTATCTTAGTCGAAATTTGCATCCGACTGAAATCAAATACACACATGTGGAGAAATTGGCCTTGGCAGCTGTCCAAGCTGTTCAACGTTTTAGACATTACATCTTGTTACGTAAAACCACGGTAATTTCTAATTGCAACCCCATGATGTATATTTTGACCAAACAATTGTTAGGGGGCAAATATTCCAAATGGATAGTTATCCTGCAGGAATTTGACTTGGAATTTGAAAAATCCAAGGCAAAGAAATCTTTGGTATTTGCGGAACTGATGTGCGATTTCCCCTCTACTGATACTGAAACAGTGGCAGAAGAGTCCATTGCAGACGAATCTTTGTTTCTCATCAGTACACTTGATCCATGGTATGGAGATATTATCGTTTATCTCCAAACCAAATCTTTTCGGCTTGACATCTCACGAACTCAGCGACGGAAAATACGTTTCCAATCCCAACAGTATAATATCATTGGTGATACACTTTATTGTCATGGAGCGGATTCTGTTTTCCGACGTTGTCTAACTCATGAAGAAGCTGAAAAGGTGTTAAATGACTGCCATTCTGGAGCATGTGGCGGTCATATGTCTGGGTATGTCACAGCCCAAAAGATATTGCATGTAGGTTATTTCTGGCCAACGTTGTTCAAAGATTGCATTTATGCGGTTCGGAAATGCCACAACTGTCAAATTTTTGATCGAAAAATGCGCGCGCCACCCGCTCCTCTTCACCCTATAATTGCTGTTGGTCCTTTCGCGAAATGGGGTATCGATTTTATTACATGTAACCCTCACTCGGTCGGGGGGCATGCCTATATTATCTTAGCAGTAGATTATTTTACAAAATGGGCCGAGGCGATGCCTACATTTTCAGCTGACAGCAAGACTGCTGCAACATTCGTATTTAATCACATAATTGCTAGGTTCGGTGTTCCCCAAGCTATTATTACTGATCATGGAAGTCACTTTCGGAATGTCATGATGACTGAACTGACAGACCAACTTGGCCTGCGCCATGATAGTTCCACTCCGTATTATCCACAAGCCAATGGTCTGGTTGAAGCCATTAACAAAGTTTTAGTCACCATGATCAAACGAATCATTGGTATTCACAAGACGAATTGGCATTCCATGTTATTTTCAGCGCTTTGGGCATATCAAACCTCAGTCAAAACATCAACGGGTTTCACTCATTTTCAACTAGTTTACGGTTTGGAAGTTGTGTTGCCGATTGAATGCGAAATACCGTCACTAAAATTAGCCGTAGAATTACTTCCAGCTACGTCTGAAGAGGAGAAACGTTTCTTGTACTTAGCCCAATTAGATGAGAATCGACAAAATGCTGCAATAGCAAACGAGGCTCATGTTAAAAGGATAAAAGCTCAGTATGATAGAAGTGTGACCCCTCGAAATTTTTCAGAAGGAGACCTAGTTTTACTTTATGATCAAGCTAATGACAAGCTAGGAGCTGGGAAATTCGTGCCTATGTGGCATGGTCCTTACATTGTTAAATGAAAGTTAGCAAAAGGGGCCTATGAGTTGATAGATTTTGACAGTATCCCTTTGGATAAACCTAGAAATGGGCTCTATCTAAAGCGATATTATGCTTAAAGGTGGTATGGAGATTCTGTTAGTTTAGATTTCTTTACTGCTGGTGTGCTTTAGATTAGAAAAGTGGGCCTAGTTTAGAGAGTGTGTTTTTATCATTATTCCTGCTTAATATCTGAGTTTTACTCTTGATATTGCAGATGTCGACGTCTCTTCAAACCTATATTGGTTTTGATGATGGTGCTTGTCGTAGTACACGGAACATTTCTTCCGCAGCTTGGGTTATCTATTCACCCTCTGACGAGTTAGTATCCATGCATGGGGTAAGCCTTGGTCAAACAACAAATAACATTGCCGAGTATAGTGCAGTGATTGAGTTATTGTCTGAATCCATATCATTTGGAATTTGGAGTTTGATTGTAAGGTTGGATTCTGAACTTGTTGTATTACAGCTTAACAGGGTTTATACCATTAGAAATCCAGTGTTATTACGGTTGTTTTTGAGAGTTCGTCTCTTGGAACGTGAATTTTATTACATTGAATATCAACATATTCCAAGACATTTAAATACATTAGCAGATTCAATTGCTTCTAGTATGATAAATAGACATTTGCAATAATCAAAAGCAGTAAATCAAACAACATTCATATATGTACACAGATAGCCGGCAAATAGTGAGATATCATAGTATAAG
Source organism: Pinus albicaulis (assembly GCA_034641835.2). Classification (NCBI taxonomy): domain Eukaryota; kingdom Viridiplantae; phylum Streptophyta; class Pinopsida; order Pinales; family Pinaceae; genus Pinus; species Pinus albicaulis. The sequence goes on from CM076572.1 coordinate 1,425,711,149, forward strand.
AGTGTTTTCAAAAAATATACATCGTCTTCGATCATAAGTTGGAAACACCTTATGATCGGCAAAAATGATAATACAAAAGTCAAAAATATGAGTCTACACGATCATCCCATCACTGATGGTGATCACGATAAGAAACCACTGCCCGAGCTACCCTGCATAGGAACCTCCTAAAAGGTCCTGGAACTCCAATCACGTATCTCTGCAACCTGAGTGGAATGTCATCTATGCTCGTCTCTGGAATATCTAGAGTCAAACACTCTAGATGATGCTCTAAATCAGTCAAAATCTCCGCTGATTGGCCTGCTGGGGCTGGTGCGGCTGCAATTGGTTGTCTTCTCTCGTAAGGTTGGAGATGGGCTGGTCGTTGTGGACCCACATCTGTATTCAAAAACTTTTGGTTATTAGTTTTCAAGACGATAAAAAATAAAAAATTAGAATTTAGCAAATGTTGAAAAATGATTTTACCTGAGTCATCCCACTGTTCCCCTGCTGGGAGAGCCATCTCTCGGTCGCCGCTGAAATCTATCCCAGCATATGGAAAGTCCTCTATCACAAAAAGTTGGCGATCCAGCCAACGAAAATATGAAGGTGGAAATCGGACAATCTCACTACCCTCGATAGCATGACGAGCCATCAATGCGGACCAACGAACCATCTTCGGTTCTCGAAGTCGACCGGCATCAACAGCAATACTTTGTGGAGCTAACATGGGGATCCTCTATAGAGAAAAAGAAACAACAATGGATCCGTATCCAAAGTTATTCAGTTTCCCATTTTTTTCTCTGGTTAGTTGGCCTTTTATATTAGCCAACACAGCTTCACACCAGTTAAAGATGGTGCCGCGAAAACAGTCCACGGCAATACGCATTTGGGAACCAGTAGCTACATGAAGCGCAACACTCCCACACAGTTTGGTAACAGTAAAAGCAATAACTTTCAATTCAGGACGGATGATGTGTTTTATGTCAATCCGTTTGTCCCGAGGATTTGCCTGGTCATTGCAGAATTCTAGTTGGAGATTAGCGACAGACTGGCCACCTGGCCTAGTCCCAAACAAAGAAACTTGTTCGCCCCTCTTGGAAAAACCAGTCAGAAAATATATATCCTCCAGCTCAATTTCGAGCCGGTGGCCACCAATAAAGAAGCACTGGTCCTGCACATTCCATCTGTTCACCAACCATGTCAGGAGTTCTACTTGTGCCCTCATGCCTGAGATGGCCCAAAATTTGTACAAGCCACATCCTCTTAATGCCTGTTGTGTGGGCAAATGGAGTATTGCGGCTTCATCCACTTCCTCGTGCTCACGTTCTCTCCAAATCAGCATCTTGTCAATCCTACAATGCATAAAAAGGCAAGTTAGAACAATCTTATTTGAAATTTTTTGGGAAACAAATGAGAAATAAGTGTTTTAAATTCAACCGCGCAGGTACCGCACCTACGCTTTGTAAACAGTGCGTAGATACGCATGCGTACTGTGTATCGGGTGCGGAACCCACGACTTTTTCCTTATAGAAAAAAGTCGGGGTCCGCAGGTAACGTGTGTTGCACCTGCGAACCCCGCGGGCGAACTTTTAAACCATTTTTTGCCCTAAAAATACAAACTAAAGCCTAAAAATGAATTTGAAACGGATGAAAAACAAGATTAAGAGGTCGTGGATTACCTAGGACTGACGATTTTCGATTCCAATGGACGGATTTTCCAGAATCTTCACAGGAACTTTCTTATCCAAAAGCTTTTTACTTTTCACTCTGAAATTGAACGGTAAAAATGAAATTGAAAAAGTCCTTTTTATAAGTTTTTTCGAATAGATGAATTTTAAATTTGTTTATTTTTCACTTCAAAAAAAGTATTTTTGAAAGCATTTTTAATTATCTTTAACAGGTATGTGTAATGTTTCAAGTTTTTGTGCAGAAATTGGATTTTTCAGGAGAACTGATCATTTTTCAACAAAGAGTATATTTTTATCCCTTTTTCGAACTCGATAAAACTTACCGAAAAAGAGAAACCCTGGAGTCCTCTTTTAAGCCCTTTTCAGACTCTCTAAACATGAAAAGATCGCCGAGTACTTGATTATTCAAACTCGTTAAAATAAATGAATGATCGTCCTTTCAGTATAAGTTTACCCCTTTTCCGGACTGAAATGGACTATTTACGAAAAATGTATACGTTGATTAATTACGGTCAATAGAGTTCTCTCCTGCATTATTTTATCCTTTTTCGGGCTCGAGAGACTAAATTTACGAAAAAGTACACCCACGGAATTTTCTTAAGTTTTTCTTCTAACTCCCTAAAACTGAAAAACACCGAGTTTCTCCTATACTGGACTCGTTAAAACTTAACAGTAAAGGACCTGTTCAATTTTAAATAGGAACGAACCACTCCTTCTTAGGGTTCGAATCTTAAACTAAGTTGGACTCATCCAAAGGATGAGCTTATAAACAAGCAAATGTTATCCTCCTCAAGCTTGTAAAAAATAAAGAGGTACTTGCCAGAAATGGTGGGGGAAAAAGAGAGAAAAATGGACGTGTTTGTTGTATTTTAAATTTTTCGAAAATTCAGTCAACCACTCTTAAACATGACACTTTCATTCACCTGGGTTAGGAAATCCTTTGCCTAACAGTTAATCAAACCACATTGAAATTCTTCAGCCGATTTCTGGGTATTAGCTTTGGGTCAATTGTCACCAAGCCATCTGCAGTGTCATTATGTGTTCAAGAGGACAGTTCAAATAAACCATTCATCTGCAAAATATCTGTCATCCATTTTGACCATCCCTGAGTCATTCCTTGCTAATATATTTTCAAAACTTGATCTATGATTTCGTGTTGTGGGCTTGCCTACGACAGATCACTTTCTATCGACATCAGCACATTATCTAGAAAGTTGATCCAGAAATTTTCAGTACCTTGAAATCTGCATGTCTCAATGGCAGGTTTCTCGCCTTCGACGACAGGTTGCATCATTGACCTTCGATCGAATGATTCCGTGAGATGTTCGACTTCAGCTCATTTATTCACATTTCATGGATTGTATTGAGTACTTTGAGAGCCATTGACATTACTGGTGGTTACTCTCACACTTGTTAACAATTTTCATCATTGACTGGTAATCAAGTGGTTTCTACCATGTTCGACTTCAACACATTTATTCACATGGATAGAATCGTACTAGTTCGAGATGCGGAAATCAAGACCCTGGATCTAGTTTCCACCATCCAGGCTGGGAGGAATTTTATTATTATACAGTAGACTATTCATTACAGATGGCTGCGCCCATGCTGTGTCTACACTATTAATGTAATATTAAAATCATTCCTGTATCAGAACGATTTGAGTTAGTTTCTAGTTAGTTTTAATCTGAGTATGGGAATGCCTACCTCAGTGATGACATATATATGTATATATTTTGCATTGAATGTTTTTACAGGTTCTGACTGGGGTGTCCACAGGATGATCTTTGAAATGATAAAGTACTGCACTCTTCATATATGACAAACTTCAGCTTCATCTATTCCAGACTTTGCACTTTAGGGGGCAATTTGTTACACTAAAAACTGTCATCCTGGCATTTTGCTATGAGTATGAGCTCATTATTACTCATACTTCCTCCTTTTGCAAGTCTAACATATCAGTTCCTCATGTCAAGCTTTTAAAATCAGAGAAAAGTTCCTAAAAATCCCCTAAACATTGGTATCGCACTTTCTCTATTCATTACCTGCGGTCTCGCACCTAAAGTTCAGCTCGCCTGCGGAACCATACTGCACGTTCTTTGTGTTATGGGTGCGGACCTCTGTAAAACTCAAAAAGGCAAGAAAGTAAAGATAAAAATTTGATCTCAGATGAATTATAGAAGATTCTAGATGGGAATTTTCGGGAATGGATTCGCTTTGAGAAGGTTCATGCATCCCTCACTTGATGGAGCTAACCCCTTGATGTAAGGAGCTAATCCCTTTGAAGGAGGATTCTATCCCTTCATATTTGGAATAGAAAAACCTCCTCTTTTCCACTATAAAAAGAGGCCTTGGGTAGCCTCAAAGGGAGTTCAAGCTTTAAGATATTTGAGGTTAAATGCTGTTGAGATTCAGACTTAGTTAACTAAGACTTTCTGTGAGGTTAAATCACTCACCTCTATCCGTCTTGGTTCAAAGAGTGCAATGCTTGTCAAAGTAGAAGAGATTCCTGCTTCGGACCCCAGGAGGACCTGCACGACATCAAGGCACAGGTTGTAAAGGTTTTCTTTTATTTTAAGTTAATACAAATATACTCATTTCTCTCATTAAACTGTCTATTCATGGTTTATTTCATAAATTCCTTGATCATTATGATGAGTATGGTTTATAATAATGTCTATATAGGTGCTGTGTAATCTTTTTTCTTGTTTGTGACTGCAGATTCATGAGGAACGTTCTTTCAAGTGCACAGGAAGGACTTCAACGAGATCAAGCAAGCGCTGGACATAAGGTAGGCCTTACACCTATATAGCATTTTTATGAATCTTGTATGCTTAGAGAGAGATTAGTATAATTGGCTGTTTGGTGCTAGTTACTTTTAGTACTAGAGAGATCGGTCTTGTCCGCAAGACAGATTAATCTACACAACACTCATCTTTCTTTTCGTCCCCCATGGGCGTCCGTCGAGGTTTCCAAGGCTGATCTTGCAAAGGTTCCACCAGATCAAGCCCTAGCTCCTTATACCCCGACCTCGTTGAGGACATGCAAAGAAGGATGGAGAAAAAGCAGACCGCTCTGATACCACTGATCCCGATTTATGCAGGAACGGAACAGAATAAACATATAACCATAAATATAGAGATGCAGTGGAAATAACACTTCATTTCATTAATATCAAAGAACTGAAATTTGCTTACAGACAGAATGGAAATAAAACTAGCTAGGGCACTGGTAGCTATCTCTGAGAAGAGATGTGGCGGCTACAGGCCTCTGAACTTAGTTACAATGAGGCTCGAGGGCCTATTTATTATTTAGAAACAATGGAGAACCCTAAACATCCAAAAACCTAACCCTAGGAGATGAAGCGCCAAAACTATGGGCCCCGTTTGGGTAAATTGGTGTTTCAACTTCCCGGGGACGTAACTTTGGCATACTATCTCCGTTTGACGCTCATGATACATCATTAGAAAGCTCTATCCGAGGACTAAAACTTTCACCATGAATATCATTCTGGAATGGAATGATATTCTCTGGAGGTGCGATGCCCAAAAAACGTCGTTTAGGGCCTCAAACGGCTCCGAAAGTTAAGGACCCGAAAAACTGCTAAAAATAGTAAGTTATGCCGAAACTAAAAAACTGAAAGAGACAATGGTGGGGGCCCAAGTGGAATAGGCGGGTGGCCACCAATATCCACCTGGATCATGTTTTTATGTTGTCATGTTGGTTTTCTTCTCAATAGGTTGATCATTGTAAATACTGCAACAAAATAAGTTATACAACTCCATGGGCAATATGTTTTTCTTTTCCCAGTCTTATTGGTTAACGTGTGTCATTGAACACCAAGGACGGCGTTCCCCCAAGGGGGAGAGTGCTGTAACAACCATAGTAAAAATTCCATGTAAATAAAGTTAATAAAGGAAAAATAATAACCACAGTTATGGGGCACTTATTCCAAGCTAAATGTAGGGCAAAACATCCTAGTGTGGTTGTTCATTTGGTTTATTATGGCTAAGGAAAATTGGCAAAGGCAATGGCAAAGGTTTTGGAAAGGAAAAAAGAAATTTTTGGCAATTTATTTATGAAAATAATGGAAATTATGAGAAAAGGAAGGTGAAAGGTTACATGTTGCTTGTGGGGGGGGAAATGAAAGAAAAATAATGGAAAATGAAGAAAATGTTGAAAATTTGCAGCCAAGGGATGAATTTATAAAAATAGAACTTTTAAAATTAAAAAGTCTAAAAATAGAAAGTCTAAAAATATAGTTTCTAAAAACAGAAAGTCTCAAGTATGACTTTCCAAAAATAGTAAATCACCTTGCATCAATTGGTAATCAAGCATTGTTGATGAAAATCCATTTTGATCATCAATCAATCCGAGTACTTCAATTTCGACTTCATCATCAGTATTATCATTAATATTGTTATTATTATTATTCTTCTTATGATATTATTATATTATTATTAAAAAGGAATTCAAGTCTCTCAATCATGACACTGAATCATGTCATATGTAACTCCCCTCAATTAAAAAACATATGTTACTCTCTCTCTCTCTCTTATTTTATTCATTCCTCTCTCTCTTTAGTGCTCTTACACACCTCTTAAAATCTCTTACACACTTTAATGATTTATCATAAAAATATTCCTCTTACAACTCTTTAATGCATAAGTTACACTTCTCTCTTAAATGCATAAGTTACACTTCTCTCTTAAATGCATAAGTTACACTCATTTCCTTTATGATATAAGTTACAATCCTATTTTGGCATATGTCACTCCTCAAGGCATGCATATCGCTCCTCCTTTATGTCAATAATCCATTGCCCCTCTTATATGTAACTCCCCTCAATTAAAAAACATATGTTACTCTCTCTCTCTCTCTTATTTTATTCATTCCTCTCTCTCTTTAGTGCTCTTACACACCTCTTAAAATCTCTTACACACTTTAATGATTTATCATAAAAATATTCCTCTTACAACTCTTTAATGCATAAGTTACACTTCTCTCTTAAATGCATAAGTTACACTCATTTCCTTTATGATATAAGTTACAATCCTATTTTGGCATATGTCACTCCTCAAGGCATGCATATCGCTCCTCCTTTATGTCAATAATCCATTGCCCCTCTTATATATATGGGTCTCATATCATCTCACCTCACTTGTGCATTGTGATTCAAACTTGAGATAAAGTTGGAGAGACTTGATGGAGATTGTGAGAGAGAGAGAGTTGGAAAGTAAGAGCAGATATTGGAGAGACAAAGTGATTAAGTGTTTGCATCAGCTAATGTTATCAAAGATATTCTTCATATTTGGGTGAACTTCTTTATTCTATCATTGTACTTTGTATCTCTGTTGAACAATTGATTTCTAATAAAAGAAGAATCTTGTTGGGTTTTCCCCTTGTGGGTTTTTCTCTGGTCATTGACCTAACTTCTCTATGTCTCCTTGAGTTCTTGGTTGTATTTCATTTTTCATACGGTGTATATGGTTTGTGTTCTATCTACAATTACTTAACTTATTTTATAGCATAGATAAGTTACGGGTTTTAGTGATTGTAACAACATATGATATCAAGTTTTCAACATGGTATCATAGCTTTGGTGAAGACAAACTCCTTTTGAAACTCTCTTTTTGTTGGAATATCTCTGGCTGTCTGCTCCATTTGCAACTGTCTTTTTGCTAAAATATCTCTTGTTGTCTCCTCCATTGACAACTCTTTTTCTGCTGAAATATCTTGTTGTCTGCTCCAATTTGCAACTCTTTTTTTGCTGAAATATCTCTAGTTGTTCCTTCTGCTTGCTGCTCATTTTTCTGTTGAAATATCTCCTCTTTAATTGTTGAAATTTATAGCTGAAATTTTACTACTGAATTCTATAGCTGGAATTTTACTACTAAATTTATAGCTGAAATTTTACTACTGAATTTATAGCTGAAATTTTACAGCTGAAATTTATCGCTAAAATTTTACTGCTGCCGTTCTTCTAAGATTTCAAGGAACCCAAGATATGATAGTAATTTTGCAAATAATAATTAAGGTGTTGCATGTGTTTAATAGTTTTGGTTTTGTTACTTGTTAATGTATGAAAAAGTAAAGAGTAGTTTTATTTATTTTTATGCATGTGCAAGAAAGGGTTGTCTTGAAAATAAGTATAATGCATAGAAGATTATGAAAAAATAACCGATAGAAATTAAATGCTAAAAATAGGGGGATTTTGATTCTCTCACATTATATGAGAATGATCATAATCTTATGGGTTTTGGTAATTTTAATATTAAAGTTTATTAACAATAATGGTTGTAGGTGAATCATGATTTTTTCAAATGATGGAATGATATTGTTCTAAATTAAACTCTTTTGTAACGATCAAAGATGGGTTATAACTAATATCATTGCAAACAATGAATTCAATGTGTATAATAATTATTACACTCTAGGATCAAGATTTGGAAATCTATATAAAATCAATGGAAGACCTATCCATGCATTGATTCGTGACAAGTAATTATCAACATAAACTGTGGCACCAAAAGTTCACTCATCTTCATTATAAAACATTACCTCATGCAAGAAAGATAGTTTCTGAAATACTTGAGATTAGAGTGGATCATGATGGAGTTTGCCAAGTTGTGATAAAGAAGATGCATTTCTCTACCAATGACATATGACTTATGGAAAATGGTAACCTATAGAGGCCAGATCAAGAGGGAGCTAAGAAATTTCTTCAATCACAAAGCATTTTCAAGTCTTATGTTGTTTCTTTGTGTCAGTGTTCTTGTATATATTTATCTTTATAGATCATTTGTTATTTTTCCCGCATGAGTATTTGAATGATTATTTCACTAAATTCTTGATGAGAATGCATTCAAGAAAATCAAATCTCGAAGATCATCAGGGTGAAAAATAGTGCAGGAAGAGTAAACTCCAAGAGGAAGCTGGTGCAAGGATAATGAAAGAGCCACTCTCACATCTAGAAAATAAAGAAACACCTGCCTCATCACCATTTATACTTTCATTATGTTTATTTACTTTGCTACTATTTCTCTTTATATTGTTATGGAATCAACAAGTACATTTTATGAATGTGAGAACCAAGTCCTTTTACATCAAGATTGAGGAAGGTGTCGAGCCATCCCATGACTTGAGTGGACATGAAATGGAAAAGAGCTGAATACTTCTGCAAAGAAGTTGGAATCATGAAAGAGAACCCAGAACAAAATGGACACTTAAGGATCTTTGATTTCTCTGTCTACTTTCGTGTTTCAAAGGAAAAGAGTACCAAGATGAAAGCTTTAGGTAAGAAAGGTATGATTTTTTGTTATTGTGAAAGTTTTAAAGCTTATAGAATATATGTACCTAGAAAAATAAATATAGAGTTTAGAAAATCTATAAAATTTGATGAAGATGTAACTCTTTGAAAAGCCACAAACACTCGTCCTTCTAATGTTGAAAGATGGGATGATGCCTTGGATGCACAAGAATATCCAAAGCCTTAGCTTGATCTTGCTGATGAGCCCATGGATCCCATGGAATCCTTGGATCCTTCTCCATGTGCTAGAAAAAGATGATTATGGTTTCGTGACACTTTATAGGATGCTGATAGACATGATGCTCCCAGAGGAACCTTCAGAGAAAGCAATAAACCATGCCGATTCTAGGAATACTTTGTAGCTATGAGCAACATTATTCAAGTTGAACCATACACTTTTGAAGAAACTGTGAAGGCTCAAGTGTGGAAAGATGTAATGACTGAAGAATATGAGTCCATCATTCACCAAACGAATGAGAAGATTGTTTTTTTGCATGGATTCCTTAAAGAATAAGTATTTGTGGAGCAACCATAAGGATTTAAAGTGCATGACTGGAAAACTCATGTTCAGACTGAAGAAAGCCTTCAATGGTTTGAAGCAAGCTCCAAAATATTGGTATGCCTGCATTGGTAGCTTCGTGATGAAGCTTGGTTTTACTAGAAGTAACATTGATCCGAATATTTACTTCAAGATGGTCCAAGGTATGCCTTTTGATTTTGGTTTTATATGTTTATGATTTATTTCTGACTAGTGGTGAACCACTTATTATCCAATGTAATAGGGAGTTAGCTTCTGAATTTGAAATGAAAGATATCCATTTGTTGCACTACTTTCTGGGTCTTGAAGTATGGTAGAGACCCGGTGAGATTTTCCTTCCTCAAGGAAAACATGTTGTCAAGCTACTGTTATGATTTGGTATGACATAATTCAAGTCCATGAACTCTCTAATGGAAATGAATTTCAAGAGTTTTTGTGGTGAATCTGTAGGTATTGATTTGGAAAATCCTTCTAATTATCGTCAACTGATTGGGGCACTAATGTTTTTAGTGAACACTAACTAGAGATATGTTTTGCGGTTAATACTTTGAGCCAATATATGATTAAACGATCATATGCACATTAAATTGATGCAAAGTATGTGTTGATATACCTGCATGGGACCATCAATATTGGATTGAGATATACTGCTAAAAATGTAAGACTTCATGTATATACTGATGTTGATTGGCTTGGTAACTTTGTTGATAGAAAGAACACTTATAGGTGTTGCTTTAGCTTTGGATCTGTCAAGATCTCTTGGATGAGTAGAAAGCATAATTATGTTGCACTAAGTATAGCTGAAGCTGAGTACATTGCTGCTAGCATCATTAGATGTGAGGCATTATGAACGAGGAAGATCTTTGGAGAGCTGTTTGAGAAAGTTCCAGAAACAACAATTATATATTGTGACAATATGAGTGGGATTTGTCTTATGTTCCATGACAAGTCCAAGCACATTGAGATCAAATATCACAATATACAGGGTATGGTGCAGGGAGGAGAAGTGAGGCTCCATATTGTGAGTGATGATTATATAGTTGACATTCTTACCAAGCCTTTACCAAAATGAAAGTTCTTGGTTTTTAGAGAACAACTTGGACTTATGGATGCGACCCTTCCAGGAAGCAATCACAACTGATTGAGAACATTGAGCTGCCTTTCCCCCTTGTCAGAGTTCATAGGTTTAGGGAATTATGTCGAAAATCTCCTGAGGATGAGGGACCTCTTGTGTAGTGTGTGCCACAAGAGTAGGCCTCAATATGCATTTGAACCACAATTTGGTATGTGGGAAGAGCCACCTATCTGGCCAATAGGTGTACTGAGACTTGTCTATGTGACTTGTCTAGGATGTAGGTATTCCACCACTTGACATTTAATGAGACTTGGATGTGTGATATCCTTGTCATGTGTTGACAAGTGGATCCCCCCAAGTAGTGATGAGACTTGGATGTGTGAGATCTATGTCATGTGTTGACAAGTGGATCCCCCCATGTAGTGATGAGCCTTGGATGTGCGAGATACTTGTCATGTGTTGACAAGTGGATCCCCCCAAGCAGTGATGAGACTTGGATGTGCCGTATCCTTGTCATGTGTTGACAAGTGGACCCCCCTAAGCAGAGATGAGCCTTGGATGTGCGAGATCCTTATCATGTGTTGATAAGTGGATCCCCCTAAGCATATGTGAGACTTGGTTGTGCGAGATCCTTGTCATATGTTTGCAAGTGGTATTTCCCCCAAGTGAATATAGGGTGATGGATGGATCTCCCCTATGGTGATTCTTCTTCATTAGAGTGAGACATCATTGTTCCAAATGACACAAATATAGATGAACAAAGATAAGCATAGAAAGCAACGATATTTTTTTTTTGCATAAAGAAATTCCTCCCTAGTCGAGAGGGAGTGTCAAAAATTGACGCTCAGGGATGGATTTATAAAAATAGAATTTCTAAAAATAAAAAGTATAAAAATAGAATTTCTAAAATATATAGTCTAAAAATAGAATTTCTTAAAATAAAAAGTCTCAAGTATGACTTTCAAAAAATATTAAATCACCTTGCATCAATTGGTAATCAAGCATTGTTGATGGAAAATCCCTTTTGATCATCAATAAATCCTAATAGTTCGATTTCAACTTCATCATCAATATTATCATAATAATAATAATCATAACAATAATTATTCTTATCATATTATTTTATTATTATTAAAAAAAATTCAAGTCTCTCAATCGTGAGACTCAATCATGTCATATGTAACTCCCCTCAATTAAAGCATATGTTACCTTCTCTCTCTCTTAATGGATTCATTCCTCTCTCTATTTAATGTTCTTACACACCTCTTACACTCTCTTACACACTTTAATGATTCGTCATAAAAATATTCCTCTTACACTTATTGAATGCATAAGTTACACTTCTCTCCTAAATGTATAAGTTACACTCCTCTCCTTTATGCCATAAGTTACAATCCTATTTTTGCATATGTAACTTCTCCTCAAGGCATGCATATTTCTCTTCCTTTATGTCAATAATTCATTTCCCCTCCTATATATATGAGTCTCATATCATGTCACCTCACTTGTGCATTGTGATTCAAAGTTGAGAGAGAGTTGGAGAGACTCGAAGGAGATTGTGAGAGAGATAGACTTGGAGAGACTTGAAGGAGATTGTGAGAGAGAGATATTTGGAGTGTAAGAGTAGATATTAGAGAGACAAAGTGATTCAGTGTTTGCATCAGCTACTGTTATTAGAGATATTCTTCAGATTTGGGTGAACTTCATTCTCTCATTGTACTTTGTATCTTTGCTGAACAATTGATTTCTAATATAATAAGAATCTGGTTGGGGTTTCCCCTTGTGAGTTTTCCCCTTGTCATTGGCCTAACTCCTCTTTGTCTCATTGAGTTCTTGGTTGTCTTTCATTGTGCATTTGGTTTACATGGTTTATGTTCTATCTACAACTACTTAACTTATTTTTCAACATAAAGAAGTTCCAGGTTTAAGTGATTGTAACAACATAGAATATCAAAATTTCAATAGAAAATAGAGGCGTCATTAATAAAAAGGCTTTAAAGGATCATTTGGTACCTTTTGTAAATTTATCTTTTGGTCAGTTTGGTTTTGAGCTCTCCCTCTATTATCTCTCTCACACACACTCTTGGACACTTAGATTTTCCTTGGAGAATTTCAGCTTTGGATCAAGAAAGGAAAAGAAGGAAAAGAAGAAGCAAAGATCAAGAAAGGAAGGGCAGGATCAAGCAACTACACCAGGTTTACTTGTAGGTATCGATTTTCACGTGTGATTTCCTTGCTAGATTTGGCATGGATGGTTATGAATGTGTGTTCTTGGTTCTCTTGTTGTCATTGGCATGGGTTTTTCTAGGTGTAAGAGTGTTCTTCAACCTTGCCTTGCCATTTTTGGATAACCATGGTGTGATGGGGTTCTCACGTTTTGGTTGAGCTGGATTGTCGGATGGATTAAAAATTGAGTGAGGCTTATCTATGAATGAAAGAAATTGTGGCCTAGTGATCCCTGAACCAGACTGTGGATTGCGGTAAAGTCACTGGCCTAGTAACTCTTGTATCGAACTGTGGGTTGCGGTAATGGAATATATTGTGTGCCTCGGTGGGCCTAGGAATCCTCGACCGTTGAATGGTGGGATATATGGTAAATCCTAGAGGTGGTTTCCCTTGATCAGGCTGAGGAATCCTTGCCAATGAATGGCAAGATATACGGTAAAGTTTGGAGGGTGGTGTCTCGATTATGGCCTAGTGATCCCTGGATTGGAATGTGAACTGGATCCCATACTGGGTTGGCTTTTGCATTCATCAATAAGAGTTCCCTTACTTGGTATTTTATGCGTAAATGTTCTGGATTATATGTGACATTTATGGATGTGGTATCCTCATTATTTTTGTTGATTATATGTTGGTTATGACCGTGTTTCATGACAGTGAAAATGTATGGTTCTCATCATGTTTTGATTTGTAAATGAATGAGAAATGAATACATGACCTAATAGATGGTAATGCAACTAATTATATAAGGCATAAATGCTTCTTAACGATTCTTAGATAAGTATAGGACCCCTATTCTCATATCTGTTATTATGACCTGTAGAATGCATCTTTGTGACATGTTTGACAGAATTCTTGTCATGGCTAGTAGGGGTCCAGTCAAGTCTTTTTTCAATAATTTGCGTTGGCATCATTGTCTCTATGTTTCAATTCATTTTTGTAAATCTCATGATGTTATGGGCAGTTACTCGGTCCTAGCCCTGGAATTACGCTTTAAATCTCGTAGTCGTTGGCACAACATGTTACAAGTCAAATAACCTCCTCATCAGCTCAGAGGAGAAGATAAGTATGGAAGGAATAAAGAGGCCTAAACTAAACCTACTTCTGCCAAGGTAACGCACCCATATAATAGCAAAAGTGCGTTATAACGCACCTGATCCATGAAAAGGTCGCGTTAGTGGCTAGGGCAACACTCTGTTTAGCCTAGAGGGCATTGTTACCCGTGTTTTGAGTTTGAAACAAGAAAACCCATGGAGAATGATTTGAAACTACAGCTTTTTCTCATAGAGAGTCAGTGCAAAATAGAAACTGCAAGGCACTAATCTCTTATTGGGTCTTGCCAAAAACAACTAGATTCTCAAGAAAGGCAAAAGCATGGAAAGTTGAGGAAACATCTTGGTTTTTCTATTTAGAACTGGTGGAAGGAGAAAGGCAAGGTTTGCCCTCTCCATCTCCTATAAAATGGAGCTGTAGGCTCTTGGTCCAAGTTCGAAGGTTTTTTGAATACATGTGAAGCAGAGCGTTTATTGTTGTAGTGTAAAGGTCAAAGATCAAAGAGGTTCATTGAGAACTTGTTGATTAAGACATCACCACATTCAGAGAGAGAGAAAGAGAGATTGGAAGACTGAGGAGGGCTTGGTACAACCGACGGTTGTAATCCTCCTTTTTATAAATCAATAGAATTGTATCTATTTTGTCCATTCAATGCGTCAATATTGTTATTGTTCCTCAATTACTTATATAGCATGAGATGAATGGCTTAGACGTGCATTATTTAATATTTATCATATGTTAACTTAATTGATAGGAAATGTATATTGTGGTAGAGATTACACGGGTGCTTTGATTGATCACAGGGTCGAGATTTGGAGCTGGTGAAGGAGGATCCCCGCTTCGCTGCTTAGTGCTCTCCAAAAAGACTTCAAGATCTGGAAAGAGGTAATCTTCCATCTTATTCCATCAAGTTGTTTAAGTTGATATGAACATATATGCATCTTCTTTGTGAACTATACAACTAATCTTACTGTCTGCCTCGGGCACCGGAAGGCCCTGAGAGGGATATGCGAGAACCAACAACCCAAACATTTTACCCTATAGCAGAATTGGCGACTCCATTGGGGAGTTTAACCCCAAGTTTTCGGATTATTTATTTTATTCCTCCTTCTTTCTTCTGTTCACATATCCTTCTGACCAGCTTTTATGCCTAGTAGACATTTCAAAAGCTCACAGAGTTCAGTCTTGTGCCCTTTTGGCCATCTGAAGAACTTTACCCTGGCTAACGCTACCTTTGTTAGTATTCTAGAGCGTTATAATGCAGCCTAGCTTTGATTACAGTGCGTTAGTATCTGCATTAATGTGGTCTTTGCTCAGAACCAATGCGTTACTCAGCCAAAAAATTGCTATTCACCCCTTTGTTGTGTTCCTTTTGTTTGTAGAGTTTTTTGGCCATCAGAATCACTCCTTGACTGAATCCCTGTGCTTGTTTACTAGCTGGAAGTGCTGTTTGTTTGTTCTTGTTTGAAAAGTTAGTGTCGAATACATTTGCTTTTTAGAAGATTTTTTTTTTTTTTTAGTTTTTTGCATTTAACTGGATTAATTCTAAAAATTTCAGTTAAAAGACTGTTAAGACGAGATAAATAGATGTCTGAATCTTTAAGGTTGAACTTTGCTATTTGAATGTTGGTGCATAGATGTTGAAAAGAAACCTCTCCTTGTAGAAATACTCTTCATCGAATTGAATATTTAGAGCATATTTCTGCATGGTTTTTGAGTCAGAGTCTCATCACATTTCATACGTCCACTCCCCCTCCGCAAGACTAATAATCAAGTACACTAATAATCAAGCGATAATAAAATCAATCACATAAATTTTTCTGAGCTCACACCAACAGTAGTTCAGCCTAGGATCTTGGGTTAGGAAAAGTGAGAAAATCACCCAAGATCTCAAAACTTGAGACTAGAGTCATTAACAAGAGAAATCCTACTGCACTCATATTATCAGGACCACTCCTTTACTGGAGCTAAGCGCGAGACAACACTTGGGTGCACAAGAAGGTAGCCTGCCTTCGACTGCATCTGGTGGGCATTCTATATATTGGCGTTCCCTTCGGGGATGTCGAAACTAGATAGGGGATCTAGGTATTTTGCCCATATAGCGTGCTGTCCTAGACCGTGACCCCCCTGATGATGTCTGTGATTTGAGGTATCTTTAGTGGCCATACTTTTTAGGGACTTACACAAGGTGACTGGGATGGCCTGTCCTGGTACCTGAAATAGACGGACCTACTCTGTCTTCGGTATTTAGGAGGGTACTCGTCTTCATGATAGTACTTACACCTATCGTCTGAGGTTCAGGTGAAGCTCTAGAGTAACCGTAACTGTACTTTCGACCACCCCTCTCTGTATACTATTGTGATACTGGGTTTCATCTCCAGTAAATGGTAGTACTCAGACAGGGCACCCTATTCTGGCTATTTGCTGACTGATTTTAGAGAGTCCTTTTTTATTTTTTATTTTTTTAGGTGTGTGGTTACTGTCATTGAGACTTATAATACATCACAATTTATTAAAATTTGTTAAAAATAAACAGGTCACCATGGCATCATCCGATCCATGCCGTCTGTCTCGACAACATCAAGGTCTACCTCCTCTGACTCCTGAGGAAGAATTGAACCTTGGTGAACCCGTGCTTTCTGCGGAAGAGCAATCTCCATTGACGATCCCTGATTTTCACATAGTCTCATATCATATGGAATTTCCGGAGGACCCTTTCATGGAAGGTGTCGTACCTCATTACAATCCTCTACTCATTGATCTGTCGGCAACTGTGATAATTCAGATTCCACCACGCCAAGATATGTCTTCGGCTGCACAAACATCCATTTTGCAATTGGCATCCATAGGGTCGATACCAATGGCAACCATCCCAGGTTCGCCACCATCCTCCCCGCCAGTTGTTAGTTCTATGCCATTACTTGGTAACCCCAGTAATCAAATTATGCCTAGTCCCAACCCTACAATCATCACAATTGTGAGTAACTCGCCGAGTCCTTCGGGATCTACTCCTACTGTGACCATGTCGGGACCTACGGTTTCCCCTCTCACGAGTGGGACTACTTGATGCAGGGGCATTAGATTCGGAAAATACCTTGCATTTTATTAAACGTAGGGGGTCTTATGTTTTTTTAAAGAATATTGATTTTTATGTAAATATTAATGGGCTTTTGAGTGATTTTAATTAATTATTGAGAGATATTAAGTGTTGTGAGGATTTTGTAAATGTTCCCGAATGATTGGAGAACATGAGGGAAATCAGTTAGTTTAGATTTGAGATATTTAGGAATTGATTATAAATCCTAAGTTAGATTTAGTTTCAATATTTTAGTGATAGAATCTAGATTTTAGGAGTTTGCAGATTTTGAGGATTTTATTGAGTTATTGAAGGATCTGAATCTAAATTGGTTCATCCTAGTTTGTATAAATTAATAAGCCTCAAAAGCAAAAGAGACAAGAGACAGAGTTAGATAGGATTTCGGGCAAACAAAG
This sequence comes from Pinus albicaulis, assembly GCA_034641835.2. Lineage (NCBI taxonomy): Eukaryota > Viridiplantae > Streptophyta > Pinopsida > Pinales > Pinaceae > Pinus > Pinus albicaulis. The sequence continues at coordinate 1,425,728,509 of CM076572.1, forward strand.
TTTTGTTTGTCAAGCCCTTGGGCAGTTGTAAAAAGGGACAATGATTTGAAAATCAAGCCATAGACCAGAAGGTCTTGTAATTTGATTTCATACATATATGAATGAGTCTTTTCTGAAATAGTTGGCATTCACTGTTTGAATTATGTTTGAAATTACTCCGAGTTTATGAACAAAGCACTCCTATTCAATTGATATAATGAACGAGTTTAGGAGATTTATTGTGGTTTTACAAAGGACTAGTATTCAATTGTAAATTGGGATTTGTGTGGACTGTTTCCACCAGGGATCGATCATTGATTTTAGTATGGTCGAACAGTGAATCTAAATTGGGGTTTAAACAAGGGTTAATTGTAAACTGATATCTACATATCGGATTGTTTATATCACACTGATATATTATTGAACACTATGTTTGGCATGAATCAAAGGCGCAGAGTGGTATGCAATCGAATGGGAATTCGATAAGGCAGAAAAACAAAATCGTGAGCGATGGCGCAAAATTATAAGTCAATGATGGAGTGAATTAGGCAAATTTGCATGTGGAAAATGTGATTGGAATGACATTCCTGTAGAGCTATGAAATTGAATGGAATTCGATGATGCTAAGGAGCGTAGTCTTATAAACACAGTTTTGGAACGAGTATGACTGTGTTCGAACTATAAAATAACCAAGAAAATGAACTGCGATCGTGAGGGTTAAACGAAACCATGAATAGGGAAGTTGAGTCAAAAGAAACTTCTTGGCACAGTTTTGAAAGGAACAAGCGAGGGCAAGAAGACTGCATATACAGGAATGTGAGTTAACAACAAAATTGAATGCGAAGTCAAAGGAAGGTAGAACCATGAAGATGAAGCAGAATCGGGGTAAGGAACCGTGATTTTGATGCAATGTTGAAGCGGTTTTGGCAATCCAAACCGGTGGTATCGAACGACCTCAAGACTGGTAAGTAGTTTTGAAATTTGGAATGTGATAGTAGTCATCAGATGACATGTAGAAATTGATGGGTTTGAAAAACCAGTGATTTCACATGGCTTGGAGTAGATAAGTCACAAGGCTTAAATAAATGCGATATCCATTCGATGAATACTCATTGGGAATCGATGCTTATCACATTGCCAAGTTATGGAAGTGTTAATGGGTGAAGAGGTAAGAGTTAAGTTGTTGGGGCTCGAACATTATTATATGTTGGCATTTGGTTTTTTTAATCAAAGTCTGAGTTATGTATGGTTGAATATTCATATGTGGTGGCGCTTTAAGATTTTAATCAAAGTTGAACTTTGATTATGAAGCCAATGTTATTTGTTGATGTTGGATTGATTAACATCTATATGCATTGGTATAAATTATCCAAGTTCGAACTTTTAAATTGAAATTTCCGCATGGTTCAAATGCTATAATAAGCCTTGGGGTTTTATAAAGTCTGGGTTTTTAGAAATAAAACCGATAGTTGTTTAACCAAATTATTTTTGTAAAACTTTTCAAAAAGGCTTTCGTTTGTGAGAGAAACCCTGGTATGAAGGTTGTTTGGGTTTTAAAACAAGTTTAAACTTTGAAGGAGTATGTTATGTGGAGTGAAATAAGTTGTGGCCGAAGATGAATATTGAATCCATAAATGGAATTGGATTGTTGGGTTCTAACTATATTGTTAAGAACAGAAAGTAGCTTCCGCATTAATTATTGAGTTTGCCCAAGTTTTGAAATTTATTTGGGCATTAAATTTGGAAGGCATTTTTATATGCTAAGTAAGTGGAGAATGTGGGTATAAGCAGGGTAGCCTGCTATCAAGTGGTATTGGAGCTGGAATAGCTCTTTTTGAAGGTTCAAGTTTTTAACTGAATTAATTGCATGTGTGATGAAAAGAGATCAGATTTTAAAACTAATAAATTGTAGCATACAGAGATGCAGTGCAGGTGAGAGGTGAAGCAAGATCATACAGGGATCTTGAAGGTGAGTTGAAAAATATTATTTTAACTCTAGTTTGAAGAATTTGTTTGCAAAATTCAGATTGTAGGCAGATTGAATAAAATCTCAGCAAAGGAAGATCACAAGTTTGAGAGAAGTGATGAAGGAGTCCAGCAAAGGATTCTAAGTGGAAGAAGAATGTGGCAGAACCTTGAGGAAATTCAACAGAAATTGGATTAAAAGGACAAGTGTGTTCTTAAAAGTTGCAGATGAGTAAAGCTTGGAAGGAGCAGAGAGAATGCTCAAAAGGTTCCAGCAGATAGAGAACCAGTGCTTGCCAAAAGACCAAAATCCAAAGAGGGATTTGGTGAGGTAAGTGGCAGCAAGAGAGCTTGTTGTTGCAGAGGCTTAGTGCAACTCATGGGTAAGGAACTCATGGAGAAGAAGATGACTACTGATAGTCATAGAAGAGATAGCAGAGGTTCAAAGAGAGGCCACAACAGAAAGAAGGAGAAAGCAGATGCCTAGGAAAATGGCATAAGGAAGCAGTTAGCTGATGCAGAATATGAGAAAGAGTTAGCTGAGATCAGGGAACAATTTAATAAATTGAAATTGATGATAGAGGAAAGGTAGAGATTTGGTTGGATCATGAAGAAGAGAGTGAAGTGGCAAAGGCTACAATGGAAGAGAGAACAACAAATTAACATACAGTCAGCAGAAAAGATGAGAAAGCTTGAACAGAGGATGAATGTACAGTTGGGGTGTGCAGAACTCAGAGCAGTTGAGTTAAAAAATGAAGTTTCTGTTTGTGAAGTGGAACAGAGTGAAGCCATGGGTACAGATGAAGAATGGAGATCTGTAAAAGATATTATGAACCATGGTGAAGATTTAAGACAGCAAGAAGTTTGTCTTGTTGAATAGGAAATTATTAATGATTTTTTAAACTATTGGGCAAGTCCAGATCAGTTGGATGATGTAAAACCTTGTATTTTTGAATCTAATGATTTTGATGTGATTATAGGTTTTGCAGAGGAAGATGAGCAATCTTGTGAAGCTGTAAAGATTATGGGAAAATATCTTTTAGAAGATAAATAATCTGAAGTAGAAAGTAATGATGAGGAATGTCCCTTGAATAAAGGAAGCAGTGATACATTTGAAGCTGTTACAGTACAAGAAGAAATTCTTGTGAATGAGGAAGAAGTGGTTCAGTCTGAAGAGCTGATATATGAAGCAACAATTGATACTGTTGAACATTTTGATGTACAAACTGAAAATTTGTGTATGAATGCAGGGACTATAAGTGATGATGAAATACTTCAACAATGCCAAAAAGAAATTGCATTGTTGGAATATTTGTTGGAACATTCAGAGTATTAAAGAGAGATTGCAGAAGGCAGAGTTCACTACAGTGGACAGGAAAACATCATGGGAGCAGATGATGTGAAAGAAAGACTAGTTGATAGTCTTGAGAATTCTTTGAGAAGTTTGAATCAACATACTGATGTGCTGATAGATGAAGAAAATTCAGGGCAGCATATTGAAATGCTGACAGAGGAAAGAAAGGCACTGAGGCCTTATGATTTTTGTTTTAATAATTGTTTTAAGAGTGCAGGTGTTGTTGCGAGTACTAGAGAACATTTGACACAGTTGGGCAGTCAAATGAGGGAAGAGGAAGAAAATTCTAGGGAAATATTTAATCCATGGAATGAAGAAATTAAGTTGTTGGAAATTATGCTGAATAGTTAGAATTCAGTGCAGGAAGAGAAATCTCAATTTTAGAATTGGGAATTGTAGATGCAAAGAGATGAAGAAAGTAGAAGAGAGTACACTATGTACCAGTCCAGTAAATTGCTGATAGGAGAAGGCAGAGAAATTGTCTTAAGTGACAATTTAGAAGAATTTTTCAGTTTCAGAAAACAAGAGGGTAAGGATTATTGGGTGGCAACTAAAGCAAGAGCAGGAATAAGAGTAAGAATGAAAGTTCAGCAATCAAGAGGATTAAGAAATTAGCAATCAGAAGATTTATTGGACAGATAAATTGAATTAATCAGAAGAATAATGATGAAAGTGTCTCAGAGGAAGACATTAGCAGGAAAGAAAAGCAGCAACAACAACAAAAGGAAGACAATGACAGATTGTGAAAGTGCAGCCAGTGGAGCAAGGCAGCATAAAGTATGGAGACCTGGAGAAAAGTAGCAAACAACAACAGATGATCAATTATAGAACAAAGTGTGGGATCCAGGGGGACAAAGACTTAAAACACATGATCAAGAGATCATGATCATTTTTTACCTTGGGAGTCTGATGTAGGGGCATTAGATTCAGAAAATACCTTGTATTTTATTAAACATAGGGGGTCTTATGTTTTTGAAAGAATATTGATTTTTAGGTAAATATTAATGGGCTTTTGAGTGATTTTAATTAATTATTGAGAGATATTGAGTGTTGTGAGGATTTTGTAAATGTTCCCGAATGATTGGAGAACATGAGGGAAATCAATTAGTTTAGATTTTAGATATTTAGGAATTGATTATAAATCCTAAGTTAGATTCAGTTTCAAGATTTTAGTGATAGAATCTAGATTTTAGGAGTTTCCAGATTTTGAGGATTTTGTTGAGTTATTAAAGGATTTGAACCTAAATTGGTTCATCCTAGTTTGTATAAATTAATAAGCCTCAAAAGCAAAAGAGATAGGAGACAGAGTTAGATAGGATTTCGGGCAAACAGAGTTTTGTTTGTCAAGCCCTCGGGCAGTTGTAAAAAGGGCCAATGATTTGAAAATCAGGCCATAGACCAGAAGGTCTTGTAATTTGATTTCATACATATATGAAGGAGTCTGTTCTGAAATAGTTGGCATTCACTGTTTGAATTATGTTTGAAATTGCTCTGAGTTTATGAACAGAGCACTCCTATTCAATTGATATAATGAACGAGTTCAAGAGATTTATTATGGTTTTACAAAGGACTAGTATTCAATTGTAAATTGGGATTTGTGTGGACTGTTTCCACTAGGGATCGATCATTGATTTTAGTATGGTCGAATAGTGAATCGAAATTGGGGTTGAAACAAGGGTTAATTGCAAACTGATATCTACATATTAGATTGTTTATATCACACTGATATATTATTGAACACTGTGTTTGGCATGAATCGAAGGCGTAGAGTGGTATGCAATTGAATGGGAATTCAATAAGGCAGAAAAACAAAACCGTGAGTGATGGCGCAGAATTATAAGTCAATGATGGAGTGAATTAGGCAAATTTTCATGTGGAAAATGTGATTGGAATGACATTCCTGTAGAGCTATGAAATCGAATGGAATTCGATGAAGCTAAGGAGCGTAGTCTTATAAACACAGTTTTGGAACGAGTATGATTGTGTTCGAACTATAAAATTGCCAAGCAAATGAACTGCGATCGTGAGGGTTAAACGAAACCATGAATAGGGAAGTTGAATCAAAAGAAACTTCTTGGCGCAGTTTTGAAAGGAACAAGCGAGAGCAAGAAGATTGCATATACAGGAATGTGAGTTAACAGCAAAATTGAATGCGAAGTCAAAGGAAGGCGGAACCATGAAGATGAAGTAGAATTAGGGTAAGGAACCGTGAGTTCGGTGCAATGTTGAAGTGGTTTTGGCAATCCAAACCGGTGGTATTGCACGGCCTCAAGACTGGTAAGTAGTTTTGAAATTTGGAATGCGATAGTAGTCATCATATGACACATAGCAATTGATGGGTTTGAAAACTGGTGATTTCGCATGGCTTGGAGTAGATAAGTCACAAGGCTTAAAGAAATGCGATATCCTTTCGATGAATACTCATTGGGAATTGACGCTTATCGCATCGCCAAGTTGCGGAAGTGTTAACAGGTGAAGAGGTAAGAGTTAAGTTGCTGGGGCCCGAACATTATTATATGTTGGCGTTTGGTTTTTTTAATCAAAGTCTGAGTTATGTATGGCCGAATATTCATATGTGGTGGCGCTTTAAGATTTTAATCAAAGTTGAGCTTTGATTATGAATCCAATGTTATTTGTTGATGTTGGATTGATTAACATCTATATGCATTGGTATAAATTAGCCAAGTTCGAACTTTTAAATTGAAATGTCCGCATGGTTCAAATGCTATAATAAGCCTTAGGGTTTTATAAAGTCTGGGTTTTTAGAAATAAAACCGATAGTTGTTTAACCAAATTCTTTTTGTAAAACTTTTCAAAAAGGCTTTCGTTTGTGAAAGAAACCTTGGTATGAAGGTTGTTTGGGTTTTAAAACAAGTTTAAACTTTGAAGGAGTATGTTATGTGGAGTGAAATAAGTTGTGGCCGAAGATGCATATTGAATCCATAAATGGAATTGGATTGTTGGGTTCTAACTATATTGTTAAGAATAGAAATTAGCTTCCGCATGAATTATTGAGTTTGCCCAAGTTTTGAAATTTATTTGGGCATTAAATTTGGAAGGCATTTTTATATGCTAAGTAAGTGGAGAATGTGAGTATAATCAGGGTAGCCTGCTATCACTACTTCGGTTCCTTTTAGCAACCCTTTCGGTTGGAACCCTTTGCTGAGTTCAAACCCCTTGGCCTCCATACCAGGGGGCAGTGTCACTAGCACACAAATAACAGGGAACATTTCACTACCCCTGCAATCGTTGGGACAAACCGGAAAACCTATTGTTAACACTATTCCCTTAAGTGGTTTAAATATCGGTGTAGGATCTATGTCGTTGCTGAACTATGCAAGTAGTAGCATGCCTCCAGGCAGCTCTATTGCATCCATATGGGCCAACCCACCCCAACCTCCATTTGGACTAGGGGGGCACTTTTATGCTGGGGGCAACCAACCATTCGCCCCACAATACAATATGCCCTGTGGATAGAAACCATATATCTCTACACCTCCACCCATAGGAAATTTTTATCAAAGTCCCACTTATCCTTCTGGTAACACATTTATGGGCGAACCTTATGGTCTAAATAGTCAACTGAACCTTCCTTGGCTAGATTCGGGGGCAAACCCGCAATTGCCATTTTTGGCAGCTCTAGACATCCCCAACATCTATAAACTGACTAATGACCCCATCAATCACAACCCGCTCTGGCCTCCAGTACCGCACAAGATTCCTTCTGACATCCCAAAGTTCGATGGGAAACAAGGGGAAGACCCAGCCGCACACATCACCACCTTTCATTTATGGTCTATATCTAATTCCATGGTGGATGATAGTATCCAACTTCGACTATTTCCCCGCACCCTTACAGGCAATGCTGCCAAGTGGTATATTGAATTACCACGCGCTGCCATCAACACTTTTGGCACTTTAGCTACAGAGTTTCTAAAGAACTTCCAATTACCGATCAGATATGAAACCGGAACGGAACTGTTAACCTCGCTGCACCAAGACACCACCACCCACATCTCCGATCACATTCATGAATGGAGGCGTAGGAGGAGGCTAGTCAAAGCGCCAATCCCGGATCATCTTCTATCTAATTGGTTTTGTAAGTCTCTCTTACCCCACATCTCTAAAGGCATTGGCCTATCCGGTGTAGTTACAGAAGATCAATGCATTCGTTGTGCCCAGCATTTAGATTTAATCTACTCACAATCTGGCACACTTTATGATTTACTCCTCAATGCCCCAAGTAACCCAAATTCTCCCGCTACTCAGAAACCTAGAGTCCATGCCGACGGTCTCGTTGGCACAATCTCTGGTGTAGCCACAAAACAGTCTTGAGGGAAAACCTCCCAGCCATCCTCGGCTGCCACTGCCCCTAACCAAATGACTACTCTTCCTACCGCTGAGGTAAACTCTGTGCAAACTTCACAAAAACCTAGTGGAAAGAATAAGAAGAACAAGAAAAAGACATCTTCTTCGGAAGAGCAGTCAGATCATCAGAATAATCCTAATAAAAAAAACGCTACTAAAAACAACAAAGGGAAGGAGAAACCCATGAAATTTCCTTGCAATATCTGTGCGGAGGACCACTTGACATACAAATGTCCTCGGCTATAGGAATGCATCGATTTTATCGCAAACAAGGAATTTGGGAGAACACCTGCCATTCTTCATAATCCTTTCCCTAATCAACAGCAAAAACAACAACACATGGTTGCAAACCCACCACAACCCCCAAAAAGGGGAAATGGTAGTTCACTTCCTTCCGGTGAAGGATCATCTGCCATTTATGGCATTGAAAGTGTTGAACTTCAAACACGAGCCAAGCTTTATGGAAATCCTACCATAGACGCTCAAGAACTTGGTACTAGTTTGAATCCACCGCCGCCCAATGATCTGCATATCGAACGGCCTACTGCTGATCCCGTGATTCGTCCCCCCAAAGGGACACTTCGACGCACGACTCATAACACCTCTGCATGTGCAGCCCAAAACTACAACATTGTAGAAGATTTGGCACAGGCACCGTCAGCTATGTCTGCTCTCAAAGTATTGCAAACCTGTCCAACACAAAGGAAAGCCTTGCTTTCAGCCATTGGTGGAATAGACCCCCAGGATTCCATGCTAGCTATCTTTGATATGGAAAAATCTCAGACTCGCCTCTCACACCAGCTCGCATTCCAGGTGCAGGTTGTGTCGAAAGGGATACCAATCCATCGTATTGTCATCGATGAAGGTGCTTCGACCTGCGTATTGTCACAAGCTTGCTGGCTCACTTTAGGTTCTCCTACTTTGTCACCGCCGTCGAATTCCCTCAAAGCTTTCGATGGCCACACATTCCTCCAAAAATGATACCTTGCTAGCTTTCCCATCACTTTGAGTGGGAAAAATATAACCGTGGACGTTGAAGTCGTAGATCGCCATCTCGACTATAATCTATTGCTCGGTCGCAGTTGGTCTTACGCCATGACCACCATTGTTTCTTCGGTCTTCCGACTCATCCTATTTCCATTGGATGGGAAAATAGTCATAGTGGATCAGTTATCCTTCTTCACCCTTGATTATACCACGTTACCAAGTAGCACTGTACCCCTAATAGGAGGCTTTCCTGACTCTTACGTCAGTATTGGTACCGGTCTTCTGAAGGCATCTTCCCTAATGGGTTGCTTTCCTCTCCCGCCACCAGAGGTTCTAAATAAAGTTGCAATGATATCCACCACTTTGGATGGCTCTATCGACCCATGGATCCTGCTAGCACCTTCAGACATTGATTCCTGCGGAGATCAAATGCCGCTCTCACCAGCTGAGTTGGCTTACCAAGCCATCCAAATTACATCTGAACCCTCCACTGCTATGGTTTCAACCAAAGGTACAAACCTCCCACCCATCACAATTCTCTCTAAGTATCTCCTCAATGAAGTCTTGCCTATAGATGAAGCTATTTGAGAGATCATGTCTCTAGAAGAATGACCTTGGGGAGAGTTTCACCGTCGTGCTTTGATGATCGACTCGGACGTGATAAATACTCAAGTCCCATCCTTTGATCCACCTGAGATGGTTCCCTCAGCTTACACAACTGTTCAAACTATCGATTTAGAAGGGAACATGGGTAATATTTCTAAGACAATGCTCATTTATATCTAGGTCAAAACGAGTATCGTGGAAAACATTCAGATTGGAGCAGATTGCAATCCTGAGGAAATTGTGCGCTTCACATCCCTTTTCAAGGAATTTCGCGATGTGTTTGCTTGGTCTTATGACGAAATTCCTGGCATAGATCCATCTATAGTTGAGCATGAAATCAAAGTTTATGACAATGCCAAACCAATTCGGCAATGACTACGACTTGTCCACCCACGCAAAACGGCCGCCATCAAAACTGAGGTAGAAAAACTTTTAAACGTTGCTTTCATTTATCCCGTTCCTTTGACATAATGGGTTTCCAATTCGGTTCTCGTAGACAAAAAACAAGGCACCATCCGAGTTTGTGTTGACTATCGTGATCTGAACGTTGCTTGTCCCAAAGACAATTATCCTACGTTGTTCATAGATCAGATTTTCGATAGTTGCACCAGATGCGAATCTTTTTCCTTTATGGATGGATTCTCGAGCTATAACTAGATTGCAATTAAAAAAGAAGACCAGCATAAAATTGCCTTCATCTGTCCTTGGGGCACATTTGCGTATCGTAAACTCCCATTCGGTCTGAAGAATGTTGGAGCAACTTTTCAGCGGGCTATGGACTACGCCTTCCATGACATTCGACATATTGTACAGGCTTACTTGGATGACCTTCCGACCCATTCCAAGAAACGACCTAATCACCTTGCTCATCTGAAAGAAATTTTTGCTAGGTGTAGATTCTACAATATACGTCTGAATCCTCATAAGTGCGTATTTATGGTCGAGTCCGGGCATCTTTTAGGTTTCATTGTCTCCAAGCACGGGATTAGGGTTGATCCTGATAAGGTTAAATAAATTGTTGAATTGTCAGCGCCACAATCCATCCTCCAACTCCAACGTTTGCAAGGGTAGGCAAACTTTTTATGTCGATTCATTGTCAACTATGCCGAGATGACGAAAGGATTTATGCGATTATTGAAGAAGGGAACACTATATTTGTGGGATGACCAAGCTCAATGGTCATTTGACACTTTAAAACATGCACTTGTTTCATCCCCACTCCTTAGTGCCCCCGACTACTCATGCGAATTTCTCCTCTACCTGGTAGCCTCACCATCCTCGCTTGGAATGGTTCTGGTTCAAGTTCACAATGACGATAGTGAACATGTGATATACTACTTGTCAAAAGGTTTGATCGGACCCGAACTACGTTATTCACATGTGGAGAAACTTTCTCTGGTGGTAGTTTTTACTGTCACCCGACTCCAACACTATATATTGCTGCGACAGACTACTATTATTGCTTTGGAGAACCCCATGCGACACATCTTGTATCGACAAATTATTGGAGGAAAATATTCCAAATGGATTATAATCCTCCAACAATTTGATTTGGTCTTCACGGCTGCCAAAGCAAAGAAATCTATAGTCTTCGTTGAATTGCTATCGAACCTTCTCAGAATTGACCCAGAAGAAGTAGCTCATGATCCATTTCCTTATGAATCTGTATAATTGGTCGATTCTTCGGACCCATGGTATGGAGACATTTTGGTCTACCTACAAATCCAATGCTTCTGCCCAACTCTCACTTCCGACGACCGTCGTTGTATTCGCCACCATGCAAAACACTATCTCGTGATGAATGATACGCTATCTCATCATGGTATTGATACTATTCTCTGACGTTGTCTCACTCTTAATGAAGCGGAATGCGTTTTGAATGACTACCACACAGGGGCGTGCGACAGTCATCTTTCGGGCATAGCTACTGCCCAAAAAATCTTGTGCGCAGGGTATTATTTGCCCACTTTGTTTAAAGACTGCATTGCAGCGATCCAAAAGTGCCATCCTTGTCAAATTTTCACGAAGAAAATGCTGATCATCCCACCCCTCTTCATTCGATTGTCTCCATTGGTCCTTTCACTAAATGGGGAATTGAATTCGTTACCTGCAATCCCATTTCGGAAAATGGACACAACTATATCATGGTTGCGATCGACTATTTTACGAAATGGGCGGAAGCCATTCCCACTTTTAAGGTTGATGGTGAAACTACCACTCTTTTCCTGTTCAATCAGGTGATCTGTTGGTTCAGCGTACCCCTATCTATTGTCACAGATCATGGATCACACTTTCATAATCATATGATGATTGAATTAACCTCCCAGCTAGGTTTTCGACAAGATCAATCTTTGTCCTACTATCCTCAAGCTAATGGTCAAGTCGAAGCCATAAATGGTGTCCTCAAAACCATGATTCGTCGATTGGTTGGAAACCATAAAACCACATGGCATCGGAAGTTGTATTCCACGTTATGGGCATACCGAATGTCAGTCAAAACTGCCACAGGCTTCACACCATTTCAATTTGCATTTAGCCTAGAAGCAATACTCCCAATCGAGTGTGAAATTCCATCACTCAAACTGGCTATTGAACTCATGCCCGACACTAGTGCCACAGAAGAGTTCTTTCTCTCGCTCAATCATTTGGACGAAACTCATCGAGATGCTACACTAGCACTCGAAGCTCACCAACGCCGAGTCAAAGCTCAATATGACAAATCTGTCAAGCCTCGTTCTTTCCAAGAGGGTGATCTTGTTCTACTCTATGATTAGAAACACGACCTCTTGGGGGCAGGAACACTCCAACCATTATGGCTTTGTCTTTACATCGTCACTAAGGTCCTTTCCAAAGGAGCTTACACACTTCAGGACTGTAATGGAATTCTGCTTGCGGAGCCCCGCAACGGGCTCTATCTGAAGAAGTATTTTTCCTAGTTCACCACTAAGCATATGCTTTGTAATTTTATGTATATAATTTTTGCCTATTGTTTTGATGTCTCTGGATATTTTTGGTTTTTGAGGTGTTTTTTTCTCATATACAATATTTTTCTTTCACACAGATGCCATCATCCTCCTTATCATACGTTGGATACGCGAACGGTGCTAGTTGTCACACTAGACACATTGCTTCAGCTGCTTGGGTTCTCTACACACCTGAGTCGGAACTTCTTGGTTATGGGGGAATCTTCCTAGGTAGCGCCACCAATAACGTTTCCGAGTACATGTCAGTAATCCAACTCCTCACGGAGGCTGCATCTCGCACCATCTCCAATTTAGTGGTCAGGTTAGATTCCCAACTCGTAGTTATGCAGTTGAAAAATTATTATCGTGTCCGTCATCCAATCTTATTACGTTATTTTTTAAGGGTGCGACTTTTAGAACGTCAGTTTCAAACCATCTCATTTGAGCATGTTCCTAGAGAATTTAATGCATTGGCCGATTATTTGGCAAACTATGTATTAGATTGGCATTTGTCACATTTGTTATAAAATATTTACACATGAGTATATATATTTTTCCATAGAAAATACATAACAAATTAAAAAACACAAAATCACCAAAAGTATGTATCTATATATATGTCGTGTCCAGTACAATAGTTACATAAAAAAATCTCTCAAAACTCGGGTGTTTTACAAAAATTTGGCTGCAATAAGCCTCGCTATGACATTTATGCAACTGCTCTACCAGCTAAGCCTAATGCTCAAAATAACATACAACTGCCCTGGCTATCCTCCTCAGAGGCACTAGGTATCTCTCCGGTACACCTACAGTATGCCATTGTAGACGGACTGGAACCTCCCACATAGGAAGAGGTGGTATACCCATGCTCAAACCCTCCAAGTTTCTGGAGAGTTCATGTAGGATCTGGGTATCATCATCTCCGGCGGCTTCTGCATCCTCTGCCACTACGCCAGCCCCGGGTAGCTGCAGTCCTCGCCATGCATAACGAGGGGCCCCAGCTGGGCGGACAGGTGCCACATATGTGTCAAGCAAAGAAGCTTCATGTAAAAACATTTTTTCACCCTATTTAAAAAAAAAAAAAAAATTGCATAAACATTCAAAAGACAAAAAATACTTCCTAAAGTACGCTGATCATTCCTTTCTTACCATCGAGCCCCCACTGGGTGCCAGGGGGTAGCACTAGCTTCGAATCTCCGGTGAAGTTCATCCCTGCATAGGGATAATCCTCAATCACAATGATTTGAGAGTTAAGCCAATCAAAGAACCCATCATCAAAACAGTGTCGGACTGGACCCTCTCCAGTCTGCGAGATCAAAGCTACCCATCGAGCCTGTCTTGGCTCGCATGGGCCCAATTCCACTATAATAATCCTGGCTCTCATCACTGGCACCCGCTCCAGTAGGAAAGAAATGATCAATGTGCTCTACCCAAACTCTCTTTGGGTACGGGTCTTGCATGCTGTAAGCTCTGCCTGGACCCAATGGAAAACTCCGTCACACTAGTCAAATACCTGAGGCTGCATGTAATCTAAGGCTAGCAACATCTGGGCCTTGGTGGCCACATGTTGACTCTTGGCCCCGGTCAAGCGAACGATCATCCATAGTAGAGACCTCAGTGGTCTCGAAGCCACCTGTGCGATGGGCACCCGGTTGCTAACTACCTCTGTGTTGCGTGTACAATGAGCAAGAATAAGATCAACAGTAGAACGTGTTGAGATTGCAACAAGATGATGATCTTAGTGGAAAGAAGTCGCCTTCACTAACTGGGCCCGCAGGCTATTTTTGGCGCAAGTCTATTTTTAGACTATGTCTATTTTTAGACATGTCGCTCATATTATATGAATTGCAAGATCCTATTTGTGGATGGTTGGTCAAGTTGGAAAAATAGATGGACTTATATTTTTAGACATATTGGGCGGAATCTATTTTTAGATTGCTAGTCTAAAAATAGATATGTCGAATATTATTATCTCTTAATAATATTTGGACTATAAACATTATCTTATTCTCTTGGAGCACTTCAGTTAAGTGCACAGATGTGGCATAGGAGCTGACAGAAGGAATTATGCTATTCCCGAGGGTTAAGTGGAGCTATTGCATGGAGACTTTAGTTAGAACTCATGTGACAGAGTTTGGTGGAGTTATTGAGGTAGTTGGTGGAGTTGTGTTCAGTTTAACTTAGTTAAACATAGTTGAGCTAGTTGTATCTTGTCTAACTGATTGATACACTAGTGAGAGTGGTGTGAATTAATTATTAATTAACTCACTAATTATTAACTCATTAATCAACTGAAGAATACATCAGTTAACTACAGTGCATGGACAGTTTCAGTGGAGACCAGTGGAGAGGTAGGTGAAAGAGCAAGTAGACTATCAGTTGTGACCATAGTGGTGCATGAGTTTGCACCACACATTGATGGAGATGCCAATGAGGATTGCGCAGTGCAAGCCAGGTGGATTTGAGTTCATTCAGAGCCCATATTCAGCAGGGATTGCGCAGTAGAGGCAGGCTAGCAGGTGGCAGAGATCGGTGCATGGGATTTGCTAGATCGGACTTGATTAGTGTGTAGCAATTGGAGATTGTACTGAGAGCTTGTGAGGAGCTTTGTATGATGATTGTTACATGATCTCTATGACATATAATATACAGATAGTTTGGGGTTTTCAGCTTTAAGCTTTCCCATAAAATACTGTGTTCATATGTGTGATTGTTTATGGTTTTAATGTGCGCATGCAATTGTTTTTATTTCCGCAATTAATGATCAATGGTAGAAGAGATTTTGTATTGTGCATGAAGTTAAAATAGTGTGTGATCAGGAGAATCTCGGTGTATAACATATCAGTTATTCAAATTTCTATAGAACGAGGATCCGCTCTTGACCCTGTCAAGTTAGGCCTCGGTCCACGACACGATAGGCCTGTCAAAAAATAAATATCGTCCTTCTCAATTGAGATCTCATTGCCCCCAATACGAAAGACGAGGTGATGCTCATCCCATTGCTCAATTAGCCACCTCAGGTGGTCCTCCTGACCCCTCATCAATTCTAGTCGTGCATATTTTAGCAAACCGTACCTGCGGAGAGCCATCAAACTGGCAACATCAGTGATCATATCTCTTTCTTCACATTCATGTTTTCTCTCTCGCCAGATACTCATGATTAATAGTTGAATACCTGCCAATACAACATTTTCAACCGATGAGAAATTTCCTGGAATGCTTCAAAATTCTTATCAACGAGTTCTTAAAACATGCTTTGCACCTAACGCGGGATATAGAGCAAAACAGAGCGTGCTAATGCGCCCTTCCTTCACGGGAGGTGCGTTTAACGTGGGTCCAGCATTGCTGGCCCGCATTAGCGGCTAAAATGTTTTAGGGCCTGCCAAATTTCTCATTTTGAACCAGAAAAACTTCATAAAAACAAAATAAAATGATAGCAGGAGGTTCCAGCTCTTACCTGGATCTTGTAGGAAGAAGAATCGTTGCCCAAATTGACCACAATCGCCAGCTGAATTTTTCACACTTTTTCACTCTAGAGCTCCTTCACAACATTCAAAACAGTGAAAATGAAAGTTTTATGACCTTCTTATAGCCATTTCTGGGGCATGACTCTCTTAGCTAGTCTGCAAAAAATTGTGAATTCATGCTGCATATGTGTTGCAACTATTGAGTTTAGTTACTGATGTTCTGATGAGTGATCAAGATCGATATGAAGATATAACCATGTTCGACCCTATTTCGAGCATTCTTTTTATGGTATTTTTCTTGCTCGTTAATCCGAAAAACCTCGAGTTCTCTTCTTTGGACTCGTTAAACTTACACGAAGTTGATTTCGAGCATTCTTTTCATGGTATTTTTCTTGCTCGTTAATCCAAAAAAACCTGGAGTTCTCTTCTTCAGACTCGCTAAAATTGACATGAAGAAGCACTGAGCTTTCTTTTTAGGGACTTTTTATAGCTCATAAAACTGAAAAAACCCTGAGTTGTCTTTGTTGAGCTTGTTAAACTACCACAACAGAGAATTAGGAGCCATTCTTTTCCTCTTTTTCAAAGCTCTTTAAACAGAAAAAGTGACCGATTTTTCTCCGCGTGACTCGTTAAAATTTCACGGAGAGCACTGAGTTTTTCTCTGTTGGACTCGTTAAAATTTCACAAAGAATACTGAGTTTACTTTGTCTCCTCGTACTCATAACAAAATGAGGTAGACGTCCATCGAACATAGATTTCTCACTTTTCTGGCTTTGATGGACTAACTCACGGAAAATGAACTGTTTCGGGCTTACTATTCTCCCTTTGTCGTGCCCGGTTACCAAGACATGACAAAGGTACCCCCCTGGAGTTGTCTTTTACGACATTTTTCAGACTCTCTAAATATGAAAAATTCACCGAGTTTACTCATCTAGAATCGTTAAACCTAATCAGACGGGGAAAATTTTTGGACAAAATGGTACTACCTCTGTTACATTTAGGAAAGGTCGATTTGGCAGCAAAAATCTTGAACATGGCACTTCCCAGAAAACTCTTTTGTAGTTAGCCGAACCCTACCATCTATGAGTTTAGCCTTCATCTCCCAGTGTTCCTACACCAGTAAAATCCTAACAAACTCTTTGGTATTCATTAAGCCTCAGTTGCCTAGTACCCTGTTACATTGCCTTCTATCGTTCAAGAAGATCTCGCTATCTACTGCTCCTCATATCAACCAAACTGCTCATTATGCCAAAAATTATTTGTCGTCAGTTATCCCCATTTGCTCTTCATTATTTCCATAAAAAACAAAATCATCTATTTTCCGTTTCGTGTTGAATGATGTAGGCCACCTCAATGCCTACCTTTCAACATATCTCTTCCTATCGACTTCAACATCTTATCTAGGAAGTTGGTCCAGAAACTCATCAGTACCCAGATACTTGTAGATATCAGTGGTAGGTGATCTTTTGTTTGATTGGGGGTCTCCATCATTGGCTCCCAATCGAATAATTCTACGAGTGTTTGACTTCAAGTCCTTTTATTCACACTCGCTAGATTGTACTATGCATCTTAGGGATCATCATCATTATCGGTGGCCACCTTCATGTTTGTTAACAGTTTTCATTATCGACTGGTAATCAGAAGATTTCTCACATGTTCGACGACAGCTCCTTCATTCACATGTCGAGAAATATGCATTTTAAGTGAAGCGGCAACCAAGACCTTGGGGCAAAGGTTACATCATTACAGCTGTGTTTCCTTCCCCAAGTTGCGATATTGTTTATGGAGATAGCTTGTTCAGCCTGATCTTGTTATGACAGACACTTCCACATTATGCTTATTTGTGGACATATTCTTCATATCTCTATACTAGAGCAATCATGTTGATTAGCTACTGAGCATGGGAATTCTCGACTCAAGACAAATACTATATTTTCTGACATATGTTGTTGTTTCAGGTTTTCCTCAGTCCTCCAATCTCTTTAGCTCTACTACACATATTGTAAATTATTTTGGTCATCGTCTTCGTCTCTGACCTCACACTTTAGGGGGCATCTGTTACAGGTCAAATAACCTCCTCATCAGCTCAGCGGAGAAGATAAGTATGGAAGGAATAAAGAGGCCTAAACTAAACCCACTTCTGCCAAGGTAATGTGCCCCTATAACAGCAAAAGTGCGTTATAACGCACTTGATCTATGAAAAGGTCATGTTAGTGGCTAGGGCAACGCTCTGTTTAGCCTAGAGGGCAGCGTTACCCGTGTTTTGAGTTTGAAACAAGAAAACCCGCGGAGAATGATTTGAAACTCTAGATTTTTCTCATAGAGAGTCAGTGCAAAATAGAAACTGCAAGGCACTAATCTCTTATTGGGTCTTGCCAGAAACAACTAGACTCTCAAGAAAGGCAAAAGCATGGAAAGTTGAGGAAAAATCTTGGTTTTTCTATTTAGAACTGGTGGAAGGAGAAAGGCAAGGTTTTCCCTCTCCATCTCCTATAAAATGGAGCTGCAGGCTCTTGGTCCAAGGTCGAAGGTTTTTTGAATACATGTGAAGCAGAGCATTTATTGTTGTAGTGTGAAGGTCAAAGATCAAAGAGGTTCATTGAGAACTTGTTGATTAAGACATCACCACATTCAGAGAGAGAGAAAGAGAGATTGGAAGACTAAAGAGGGCTTGGTACAACCGACGGTTGTAATCCTCCTTTTTATAAATCAATAGAACTGTATCTGTTTTGTCCATTCCATGCGTAAATATTGTTATTGTTCCACAATTACTTATATAGCATGAGATGAATGGCTTAGATGTGTATTGTTTAATATTTATCATATTTTAGCTTAATTGATAGGAAATGTATATTGTGGTAGAGATTACACGGGTGCTTTGATTGATCACAGGGTCGAGATTTGGAGTTGGTGAAGGAGGATCCCTACTTCGCTGCTTAGTGCTCTCCAAAAAGACTTCAAGATCTGGAAAGAGGTAATCTTCCATCTTATTCCATCAAGTTGTTTAAGTTGATATGAACATATATGCATCTTCTTTGTGAACTATACAGCTAATCTTATTATCTGCCTCAGACACCGGAAAGCCCTGAGAGGGATATTCGAGAACCAACAACCCAAGAATTTTACCCTATAGCACAACACTGGCAGAAAAAGGCCACAGTTGCACTCAGGTAGGCTCATGAGAGTGGCTGGGACCCATAGTTGCTCGGAGGGCTTGGAAAGGGAGCGACTGGGACCCACAATCGCTTGGAGGGCTTGGAAAGGGAGCGATTGGGGCTCTAGGATCTTGAATTGTTGAGTTTCTTCAGGGGTTGGTCACTTGGAAAGGTGGGGTAGCTCCTGAAGGTTTTATTGGTTGTGTGGGCGATCATTTTCATTTTTTTTTGTCAGTTCCACTTCCTTAAGGTGACCTAGGAGGTTGAATAAGATCATTCGTCACATGTTTAACCCAGCGGATCAGTTAACTTGGATAAATGTGGGAGGAGGGTGTTACCTAATCATACTAAAACTTACAAAACACACAATAGCCATTTATGCAAACACTTTGTAGACAAAGTACATGCAACTCATAAATGATTAGTTTCATCAGAGGTTCATCAAGAAGGCTTGTTGCCCTCTTTTACTAGCTGCAACAATACACATATCAACTCATGCATTCATATAAGATAACCATAAGACTGTCAAACCATGGAATGTATCCATAATAAGATCACATCATACAATGAGAAATATACCATGTTTGCCAAACAACATTTAACAAAAATGGAACCATGAAAAACCAGTCATAAAATCATACATAAAATCAAAACTTGTGCTCATTAATCTCAATAAGAATCAACACATAATAACATATCCAAATTCCAACCAAGTTAGGGACTTCCATGTACCACTCGACCATAGATTGGGCTAAACGAAATATTTATTTCAGCTAATCAACCCCATGCCATATTCCAAGCATGAATATGGGATAAAAAAAATATAACCAAATAGGGACTCCAAAGGTTAAACCACCTCCACCCTGAAGCCATCGTGATCTCACCTAAACCGGTCCAAAGATCACCAAACCAACATAAGATTGGATTCTTCAGAATTTCTTCACCATACCTAGAGGAATTTTCTTATCTCCACCCACATGTCAAGGGTTTCCCAGAGAAAACCATCTCCACCCCCAACCCTTGGGATTTTCTTGAGACCACCTCACCCGAATTCAAAATCTTCCAGCAATCCAAAGCTCAACAAAAAATGAATCCCAACGCACCATGGCTATCCAAGAAATGGAAAGGAAAATTTGAACACACTGTCAATCTAGGAAATCCCATGTCAATGACAACCAAATAATCATGTAACCCATATTCATGCACCATGCATTCAAATCCCAGCAAGGAAATCACACATGCAACATGTTACTTGCAAAATCCTCCCGTTGTAGCTACTCTTCCCACCTTCTCCTTGTGCTCCATTTCTTTTCCTTGCTTGTCCTTTACTTGCTTGCTTGTGTCCAAGTAATCTCTTTTGTTCTTGTAGTGCTCTCCCTCTCCTTCTTATCCAAAAGTGCCAAGAGTGTGATAATGTGATTCCAGAGTAACGAAGAGTTTCCAAAGAGTTACTAAGAGAGTGTTGGAATGTTCTCTCTTTCCTTCATTTCCCCTCGCATGCATATTCTCGTCTCTTCATCTTCCTTTTCTCTTATTTTCCTTTATTTCTTGAATTAATGGCCATTTATTTCGCTTTTCCTTTTGCCAATGCCAATGCCAATTTCTGTAGCCAATAATTAACTACAAGTGATTCCCAATTTAATGTTTCCCCCACTTCATTCAACTTGGAATATGTGTCGCATGACCTTGGTCTTATTTTGTATTTATAATGTCCTTCCAATTACATGGAAAATCAACTCGGGGTTGTTACAAACCCCTCCTCCCTTGGGGGAACACCGAACTTGATGTTATTATGACATATGACCAACAAAATGTTGAACCTAACAAACATACTACTTATGGAGCTTTATAACATAGCTTGATGCAATATTTATAATAACAAACTGCTGAAAACCATGACAAACATACTGCTTATGTAGCTTT
The DNA here is from genome assembly GCA_034641835.2 of Pinus albicaulis. NCBI lineage: Eukaryota > Viridiplantae > Streptophyta > Pinopsida > Pinales > Pinaceae > Pinus > Pinus albicaulis. The sequence continues at coordinate 1,425,749,276 of CM076572.1, forward strand.
ATAACACAAATTGATGCAATATTTACAACATATTTCTTATTGGATATTTATTACGCAACACATTGCAATATTTTCAACACACAAATGCAAATATTAATATATATCAAACCCATTTTCTCAACTAGCAAATAAGGAAGGTTATAATGCCCACATCAGATCAACCATCTCCCATGTAGCTTCATCTGACCCAAAGTGTTTCCACTGCACTTTAAATTTCTCTATTGTTTGGTTCCGAAGCATGAGTTGTTTCCATTGCAATATGCATTGTGGATCTAGCTAGAACTCTCCCTCTGGTTCCACCTGCAATACAGACCAATCAATCACATGATCAATATCCTGCACATATATTTTAAGTAATGAAACATGGAAAACATCATGGAATTTTAGTGATGGAGGAAAAGCAAGTCAGTATGCCACTAGTCCAATCCTCTCATGGACCTCAAAAGGCCCACACTACAAAGTTTCCAACTTGGCACATGACCCAATCCTGAAGGAGCTCTTCTTAGGCTTGACACACAAGTACACATGCTCTCTGTTGGAAAGTGTAACAAGGTTCGATCTTCATAATTACTATGTAATTATGATTCTATGTAATGAAGAAGACAAAGATAATAAAATGTATTTTGTAAATACTTGCTTCATGGGTTTCATTAAGAAGGAGTTTTATTATTGGTCAAAACATCTCTTCTTGATGTCTTTTAGGGGTTTGTCATCTTGTCATAAATTTATAAATTAGAGTCATCTATTTGAAGTATTGTTACACTTGTAAAGAACTATAATAGATGTAAATAATGCCTCAAGACCTTGTCAATGTGCTTATGAAAACTTGGCTCAATGTGATGAATATACTCTTGACAAGTCGGCCTAAGAAGTTGCTGGAAGAAGTCGGCTCCTCTCAAGAAGACATGTTTGCCTACATACAGATAGACATGTTAGACTAAAATAAGGGAGACTATCCATATATATAGAAGCTTGGTGGCCTCATTTGGAACACACAAAAAGTTTGGATTACCTTTGAGGAAAAGTGCAAAGTCAAGGGTTGTAACTCAATGCAAGAAAAAAGTGACTTTCAAGCAAACATAAGTTTAGATATGCTCTTAGATTGCAGTGCAAAGAAAGGGTTAGTTTCTCGGTACATAAGGACGAAGATAATCAACAAAATATACAAGGAATTATATCTTTGTTTTGGGTCATATACACAGTGGTCATTTCAGGACTTCCAAGGGTTATTTCAGGAGGTGATAAGAAAATGACATAGTACAAAGGATAGTGCGAGGAAGAATATGAAATAATACTCATCTCAGAAAAATAAAGTAGTCCCATCAACTTTGTCCAAGTTTGTGTTAAGACTCTGAGCTTCAATACACAAAGAAGGCTACTTAATAAAGGAGGAGAACTGTCATGCACTTTGTATTACTATAGCAGTAAGGTAAGGCTATACATAAGTCTCAATTATATCTCAACAGTATCTACAATAGAAAGAAGATCTCTGTCTGTAGAACAAAGAAAGATAGGCTGAGGAACTGTGATTGGGTAACTAGGGACCGAGTCTCTCTAGTGCTGGTGTAGCACAGTGCAGAAAAGAATATCAACATAAGGAGCCAAGAAATATCAATGAAAAAATCTTGGAGGCATACTGGTGCCAAGCGTCTGTGTCATGGTCATTGTACTTGTCAATTGAAGATCTAGAAGAAGAATTACTTATGGGTTTTCCTCTCCAAGAGGGAGAGGTTTTGGCTTTGGCTTGAAGAGCCAAAATTTTGTGTCCCTTGTGTTTTGATAATTGACTTGATGAAAGACATAATAAGCTAATGAAGATAAGATCTAATTAATATAAGAATAATAAGTATAACACAAGCCTTTATCAAGTAAGAGAATTGAATTTAACTATGCCCTACCAAATTCTCAACATGGTATCAGATCTAAGGTTCTAGAAAGGGCTATTTAACAAGAAGACACTCAAGTAACAAGAAGATCAAGGACCAATTTTCTAGAAGGAATTAAAACAAAAGTTAGAGATCTACATTAAAGAATCAATCTTCAGATCTACTTAGATCTTCACTCATTCAAGAGGGAGCAGTTTGCAGAAATTGGAGAATCCCTCAAGACATTTCAAAGGGATCAAAGACCTTACTAAAAGGACTCACACAAAAGGAAAATCAAGATCAAGGAGGTGATCTTTATTTCCAAGGAATCTAAAGCTATCTCGTGATTAAAATCAAATCAACATTGTTGGAGTCACCATCAAGCCATCATCATCAACAAGGATTCAAGGTGATTTAACTCTCTTGAAAAAGCCAATCAAAGAGGGAGCTCCTACTGCTATCTACATCATCATCAACAAGGAAGTTGATAGAATAAGAAAAACATCTAGTCAAGTAAGTATACTTATAACTTCATCTAAATCTGTCAAAAATGTCTTTTTTCTAAGAAAGAAACAAACTAGCTGGGGTCTCAAACTTTCTTGCATGAAAGAAAAGGACAAATCTAAATCTTATTGAGAATGAAGTCATGAACTATAACAAAATGTCATCAACTATACCTTAAAAATAATATACTCAAGCTCATGCCAAATACATGAAGGGAGACATAAGAGCCCAGATGATTCTTATAGAATCCATAAAGGACTCTTTGATCCCCTATGTATCAATATATAATCTTCAAAATAAATACATGACAAATTGGTGGAGTTGTTCTCGATGAGTACTGCACAGGAAGTAATATCTCTAAGACAAGAACTATACATGTTGGAGATGTTTAGAGAGAAGGAAATGAATTCATACATTATGAATATTTCCAAAATACAAGATCAATTGCAAGAATTGGGAGAGTAAATTTCTGATAGAGAAATAACTACAGTCATTCTGAATTTTCTCCCAGAGGGATGGGAAAAATTCACTTCAATCATTTATGGGAAGAAATAAGCAACACAATTCCAGGATCTATGGTCTCTATGAGAATTAAAAGAGACAAGGTTAAAAGCTAAAGTGAATATAGGATCAAATGAAGAGATTCAAGCCTATGCTGCCATGGCAAGGAGAAAAGGAAGTTCGGTAAGGTTGGTCCTCAAGAAGAAAATAAGAAACATGGATAAGATACAATGCTATGGAATATTGTCCCGAATCTAATGAGGACAAGAGGAAAAAGGAAGAATCCCATATCATTGGAAAAATGGAAGAGCCAGATTCAAAGAAACCTACGAAAGAAGAAGTGAAAGATCTCTATTATGATTGAGATCATCTTCCTGTTTAAGAGGTATCTATCATGTTGTAAATAAGTATGTTAGGAAGCATTTTATATTACATAAATGCATCACTCCAAGATTGACATCATGATAGAAGCATCGAAGGAGGAGCACTTGTCATAGGAGGATGTATGCAATATCCTTATGCAACAACTATGCCATGAAAGGAGTGACTCCTGGGAATCTCACTAAATGGAAGGTAGTCATATAGATCAAGGGTCATCATTCAATAATTAATATGGAAACAGATGTTGACATTTTCTAATAAATTCCTCTTTGGACTCACTGGTTAGAAAGAAGGCAATAGGTTTCCTCGAGAATTCTAACTTGTAGAATTCTGGGATATGATGACATATTGATGAAGCAGGTCAAGGGAATGAAACTATTCATTCTAAGGAAACCTGTTGCAGGATTAATAAAAAATAATAAGGTACACACAGACATACATATGTTGACATTGGATTCTATGAATTCATGTGGTTGTAGGTAGTATACTGCTATCTTTATAAGTATGATCAAAATAGAAAGAAAAAACTCTTTTGATGCACATGTTTCCAAAAGTCATGTTCTACACTAGATGAAATCAACATAATATGTCATCATATGGAATATGAGTTGATTGTACATTATCAAGGAGCGACACAATGGAAGTTCCTGGGAATGAAATAAAAGTGTATGGAAAAAGAAAAAGAAGAGATCATGGGAAGTACAACCATGGAAAGAAGTAGTCAACATCCAAGGAAACCAAGAATACTTGACTAGCAAAATATCTTGGGATGATATGTAGAATCTGATAAGAAGTCTAGAAAAAGACCCTTGGAAATACACATATTTTGGAGATGTGTCAACATATACAAAGGATGTCGATGCATACAAAAAGGATGTCATGGTGAAAGATCATCACTGAGGTAACTTTTGATTTAATTATTCATATTTATAATTGAATTATATATGAATGAGATTATGCAGGGTTGCCAAAGGGAACTATATGTCTTCCATAGGTTAATAACCATATGGAAGGATGAAATATCCTTGGAAGATATATGGTTCGAAGGAAAAGCAACATGACATGAAGCTAGACTAGATAAGAAAATTGATGGGCACAATCTGAAGACATGTCTCATGAATGAAAGTGATGGATGATCTGTGCCCTATGAAGATTTGAACGCTCCTCAATTCATGACATCAACAAAAGGAGTCCTTCATGAGCAACTAAATGTTTTTCATCATTGCTGCTGTAGGTCCCTGATTAAGAGGGAGCTTGATATTGAATTTCTTACTTGGAATAAACTCTGTGACTCTTAATCCAAGAAGAAAGCTTAGGTGCATTCTTTATAAGTATATTCCTCTTTGGAATATGTTATCCCTAATTGAGAGGAGAGATAGACATGTCATTCTGATATTCACCTAGGAAGACAAAATGGAGGATTGGGTAATCATCTGGCATCTGATACTCTAATGGAGGATTTGGTAATCATCCGGCATCTGATAGAGTCCAATTCTACATGTCAATGTTAGCAACAATGCAAATTGCAGTAGGAGGAAAATTCGTCCAAGCAGGAATACCTTCGTTCAGGAGAATATTTTTTGTGTAGAAAGTCTCAGATTCAGGATCATCTGGCATCTTATACTCTTTGAGAATGTGATAATATGTTCTAATAAGAGTATTAGTGAAAAGATGGATATTCTTTGAGGATTATCTATCCTGATAAGAATAGTCCTTAGAGGTCATACTCAGTGAAAACCTGGGTAGAGTATGTACCTTGGAGATAATGATGAAGGTGTCTATAATCATTGCTCTCACTAGCATTGTATCTCACAATCTCATGGAGAGATGGAGCTGTTAGTCAATGCCTTACACTGTAACAATGCTGGTTAATATGATGCTATAATAGATGATTACCAATCAAATTCTTCTTATGAGATTATTTAGATTGAAAGTGACCATGTACCATTATGAATACCTCCCCAGTTAAGAGGGAGTGTTGGAAAGTGTAACTAGGTTCGGTCTTCATAATGACTATGTAATTAGGAATTTATGTAATGAAGAAGACAAAGATAATAAAATGTATTTTGAAATAATTGCGTCATGGGTTTTGTTGTGGCTTATCGCATTTTCCTTTATTTTATTTTCAAAATACAAAAAAAAAAACCTATATGGTAAAATGAAAATCCTTCATATGTGTGAAAGTCATTTTATATTCGCATATTGATCAATTAATATGTTTTCAGAGCATATGAAGGTGGGACTGAGATTTCCAACTAATACCCGTGCAAGTTAGCGAGCAGGTTTAAAACCTGTTTCATTTGATGAAGATCAGCGGGAACCCGCGGGCACAAAAAGCCTGCAAGTTAGCAAGGGAGGTGCCTCCACAGTTGACCCCACTGAATAACAACAGATCAAGGATCAACGATTCTCACATTAGGGGAATTTTGAGGTCTAAAATGGGCCTCCTAAGGAAATTATAAAATAATAGTGGAAAAAATCAAATAAGATTTGATGACATCATCAAATTTTAGAGGGAAAAATGAAAAAACTACTTTTTCAACTCATATTTTCAACTTATCTCGCAAAGTTTTTACTCAAATTTCGAGCGAGAGTGCTCGTTGGATGCGAAATTTAATTCCTCATCCAAGGAGTACCCATGTTGCATACTTTTGATGGGTCCTACTACACGAAAAATGAGAAATACATAAAAAATGTGATTGTAATCACGCTTTTTTTTTATGTATTTCCCATTTTTCATGTAGCAGGGTTCATCGAAAGTATGCAACATGGGTACTCCTTGGATGAGGAATTAAATTTTGCATCCAATGAGTACTCCCACTCAAAATTTGAGTAAAAATTTTGGGAGATAAGTTGAAAATATGAGTTGAAAAAGTAGTTTTATTATTTTATTATTTTTTAATATTTTTACCCTTTTATTTAAAAAATGGTAAATCATCCCCCATGGTTGACATCATCATCTTGAATCCTATTGGTTGTTATAAAGTTTATTTTTTTTGTACATTTTTCTTAGGAGGCCCATTTTAGACCTCAAAATTCCCCTAATGTTCACTGTAGGGGCAGGACCCCGACGAATGTTTCGTACCCCCGAGCGCTCCCGCAGTGACGTATGCATCCAGTTGGCGACAACTTATTTGTCATGTCATATGTACCGTTACTTGTCCGTTTAAGCATCAATTTAGCATCAATGTTTGAAATCCGCACCATCTATTTAAAGGATTCAAGTCATTCTTTTTCCTATCAGTCTTTTATTCGAAGTAATTTTAGTCATTCTATTTGCTTATTTCCCCATACCATTGTCCACCACCCTGCACTATTCTATGGCTAAGAAATCTTCTTTATCCGACTCTTCTAGCCATATCCCTCTCATGGATACTGAGAAAGATATTAGGGACACCGTCTGCACCATTGAGCATTTTTCATTCTACCAGCAAATTCTTTTGAATGAGAAAAAATACCCCATCTATTCAGCCATGGATAATTCTGGTGTTCTCTCTGCATGCATTCCCAAAAAATATATTTTTCCCGAATTTGTGCGTTGGTTAGTGTCTCCGTTGTATCCTGGTAAATGTTTTGTGATGAATTTCTTAGGGGAAAATGTCCTTCAGGTTTCAATCCAGTTAATTCGTCAAGCCCTGTGTTACCCTAAGTCTGAGTCTTATGTCCAGTTCACTGATGAATCATTCGTAGCATTCTATGATAATATTGCAGGACAGGAATTTACCCAGGTCATTTCCTTTTTGAAGCCGAATATGAAGCAATTTGTAGCGGATGATAAAGAATTCCCATTAGAGAATTTCGACGTAGAAGTCAGGCCAGTGCTACAATCTCTGTCAAAGATACTTGGAAAAGAAAATGCTGCTCAAATTGACAGGTCAGTGTTGGGATTGTTTGCCATGATGATGAAGTCTAAAGTAGTGTTGGATATCCCCTCCTACTGGAAAGAGGTTGTTAATACTTATCTCATGAGCTTGTCCCTCAACGGTTCTTTCAGGTTCCCCTCACTTATCACTTATCTATTTCTGTATCAAAATGTAGAGGAAATTTTACATTTGGGATTGAAAATAAGGGATGCAAATAAGAAAATACAGTTAGTAGTTTTATGGACTGATATAGTAATAAATGTTTCAGATGAGGGAGGGATGTTTGATTTTTCTACTCATTTTATGCCATTTTCTTATAAGGTTTTAAATGGGGTTCCTCCTCCATGCTTCCTGCCCAAAGATCAAGAGTATCTTTATTTAAGTAACAATTGTAAGTTTTGGGATTGGTTTGGATATGAAGATCATTCAGAGATTAGATTATATGGAGTTGGAATAGAACCTTATAGATTTGCCAACTTTTGTCCCTATGAGGTTGTTTGCATTGGAATTTATTACACAAAGTCTGAACGTAGATCAAGTTCATTTTGTTCCAATGAAGAAGGGTCATTTGTTTAAGCTGCCTATATCTGTGGGTCCATTTGTAGTAAATATGAGGCCAGCATTTAATGAAGCTAACAGGATGTTAGAAGTGTGAATTTGTTACTAGGTGAGAAATGGGCCTATGACCCTCACAAGGTGATTTCTAACAGAAGGGCTGAAAATGGCTATTTTGATTTCATTCATGACAGTAAGACTGAACTTGAAAAGTTGGCTAATAAAATTTTCGCAGACTCTGTTAGTGCCAACATACAGACTCCCATCATCTCTGAGAAATTGAGAAAAAGAAGTAAATAGACAGCGGTTGATTCTGAAGATGAGGAACACAAAGCTGAGAAGAGGGAAATATTGACTGAAGAAATAACAAGCACTCAGCCTTATCTCCTCCTTCAATTAGGAGATGAACAGAATGTACCAACTTCACCTACAAGACATGAAGATGTTCAAGATCAAGTCCCCTTGATCAAGCAGGTTTTTTCTCAGATTGCAGAGAAGAATCAAAAGATGAAGGCTAGTATGGAAGCGCAAGATGAATATCAAATTACTCCTGACACTGCTAGATTATTTATTTCCATGGAATTAGAAAAGGGCCAGAGGAAGACTTCCTTCGTGCTGGGATCTCAGGGGCAGTATTTTATCATGGGATTCCTATGAGCCACTGTTAGTGCTAGCAAAGAGTAAAATTGATAATACCCATGAGAAGACCACTATCCTGAAAGGAGCTACAATTGTTAATTTCTTGCAGAGGCATTTTCAAATTCTTTGGATTGTAAGGACTTTGTTTACAGAACGACCTACTTTCAGTAGAATCATAGCCTTCAGGCTAGCATATCATAAGTTGATCAATTCTCCCAAAACCAGCATCGAGATATGGAAGAAGTGTAGAGCATGGATGACCGATTCACCTGGTGACACCTTAGTGTCACAGAAGGACACGTCAGCAAATCCGGAGAATATAGTGGCAGCCAATCCAATTCAAATTCAACAAATAGATTGAGGCTTTAGTTTTTATTATCTTTTTAAAAGATCCATATTGTAATTAAGTTGTTAATTTCCATGTAATAGGTAGTTTCTGTAGTTTTAGGTAGTTTGAACAGTTACAATTAGTTTTCAGTAGTTACAACTGCTTTGTATTGTATTTAAAGAAATGAAAAGAAAGAGGAGGGTTTCAAGTTTTGGACCTCTAGACGACTGTAAATTTTGTACTGAATTTTATGAAAATTAATGAGAGAAGATCAAGTTTCTTGCACCTGTTGATGTTGATGTGTTTTTCCAGTTTCATCATATGTTTATTCTTCTGTGAATGAGGTGAAGTAATGTAGTTGCGGGTCTCTTTTTACATTTGTAAGTAAGAGTTAAATGTCCTTAATGGGCACTCCTTCACTCCAACTATTATTTCTCTATAAAGTTTCTTCTGATATTTAAAGTGATAGATTCTGTTATGCAGCATATCATTTTGAGTTTCCTTTCTAGTTTCTTCCTTCCATTCCAATTAATATCAGCAAATAATGGCATTATGAGAACTTTTATTATATCATATTATTGAGGGTTATAAATAATTAATTTCCAAAGGTGTTAAAAAAATACCATCTGATATCTTAATCTTGTGACATACATTTATAAATGTCTTGAGCATTGATTCCTTACCACAACCAAGGGATTGTTTCTTGAGGTACAACATTTTTGGGGCTGTTGCTGGGGAGCGAAGAAGCAAAGTTCATTTCCCTGGGTTTTCTTTCGATTTCCTCTAGTTTTTCAGTGAGGAGGAAATATCCAGCTGTCTTTATTCTTTTCAAAATTTTGGCTTTCAAAAGGCCACACACGAGGTCAGATATCTCGTAGCAAAAAGTTCCTACTTTGTCAGATCCAAAAAAATTGGTTTCTAAAAAGGCCCAGAAACCAAAAACCCCTTCGAAACCTAATCCTACATTGTCTACTCTTGGCAGCAGTTCTCATAATCCCTCATTTGAAGATATTTCCAAGGAACTCACTTTTTTGGAACAAGATTCTCCTTCCACACCCACTCATTTTCAAGAACCCAATTTAGAAGAAAATTCTTTCTAGTCTGTTTCTTTTACCTTTACACAAGCTAAACCAAACACAATTGCTGGTTCTTCAGCCATCATTCATCAACCCACTCCCATATCAACCTTCTCACCACCTTCATTCACTTTCACAGTAGGTACATCAACCTCAACTACCCAAGGAACAATTAACCAAGGTGTCAATATGACAACACCAGCTTTCTTAATGAATAGATATGAAACTTTAAATATTCCACAACCTATGAATTCCATGCCTCAAGAATACCTCAAATTACTTCCTCGTTTCACTCGAGAAGATGAATTAACTGCAGAACAAAATTTACTTTGTTTTTCACTTTTGCAAAGAATTTAAATGTTGAACACCTGGACTTTGTGATGAGACTATTTGTGAAGTCCCTAAATGGATAAGCTAGAAAATGGTTCAAAAGTTTGCAAAATGATTCGATAAATAACTGGGATGAGTTGGAAACTCAATTTACTCAGAGATGGGGAGGAAAAAGAGATCATGGTTACTCATTTACAGAGTTTAATGCAATTAAAAAAAAGGCCAATGAAAAAAATTCTGAGTTTGTAAAGAGATTTAACAAATTGTACAATATTTTACCTATTGAGATGAAGCCCCCCCCCCATTGGAGAAAAGGTAGTTTTTTCTAGGGATTTTGAAGCTGACTTTAGTTTTACATTGAGAGAAAGAAGAGCCCCAGCTCTCGAACAAATATAGACTGATGCATTGGAGATTGAGGCTAACATGACTGCAGCTGGAAAAATTAAAGAGAAGCAGTCAGTTCAAGATAAGGGAAAAGCAAAGGAAGAATCACCACAGGATCAAAGAATTGATGATATGACAAAGGTGATAAATTTTTATCAAACAAGCTAGTGAAGATGGAGTTAGAAAGTAAGAACTCCCAAAGACCTGCATAAAACAATAGAGAAGGATTCAATCCTCAATTCAGAAAACAACCCCTACAAATTTTGCAGAGGGAAAGAATAGATCAAGACCAAGCTTAAAAACCACTGTACATTGAAGTAACACATGCACAGTCAGTAGAGGATGATCAAAAAGAAGTTGAAGATCAAATATCTGCTATATACATAAGAGAAGATGAAGAAGAGGAAGAATGTGAATGAGAATATTCTGAAGCAGAGGTGTCTTTTGATTAGGATGAGATGGATGAGTATTGTAGGAAATTTACAGATTTTATGCAAGTTGAGTTGCATAAGAAGTATGATTTGAGATCTAGAAAAATATCAAGGGTACAAGATGATGAAGGTGGACAACAAGATTCTATTCCTTCTTTGAATGGCGAATCCACCACAAAAGAACTTGGTAACACAAGCAGACAAAGGATAACAACATGTGAATTCAGTGAACAGAACAGAAGTGCAACAGGCTGAATCCTCCCAAAGCAAGTCCGTTTATACTAATATTTTGGAGAAGTTAGTTCCTATACCTGAACATGTTTCAAATCCTAGAAGAATTGAAGAAGAACCCGAGAAGAATGTCAGGTAGATTCAAGCTTTCAGTCTATCAAAAGAACTGGAGAAGGTCAAGATTCAGGTACCTCTCCTTGAATTAGCTAAGACACTAGGTTACACAAAAGAAATTGCTGAATTCATTAATCTCTCACAGATTGAAGACCTAGGTGATATTGTAAATTTGCAAGAATAAAATCCAGTAGTCACTTTTGGTCCTCACATTGAAGAAGTAGATCCTTCTGTTCCTTCATTTTGTATTTCATTGCTTCTTCATGATTTTCTCCTCCACAATTGCATGTTAGATTCAGGTGCTTCTCACAACCTTATGCCATTTTTTGTTATGAAAGAGTTGAATTTACAGATCACTAAACCATACAGAGATCTGTACTCATTTGATTCTAAGAGGGTGAAGTTTATTGAGCTAATCAATGACACGGTAGTATCTTTGGCTCAGATTCCAGCGAAGAGTATTATGATGAATGTAGTGGTTATTGATATTCCAGCCAGATTTGGAATGCTCTTGTCAAGATCTTGGGGAGCAAAGTTGGGAGGAGTTTTAAAACTGGACTTCACTTATGCTATCATTCCTATTTTCAACGGGGAAGAAAGGAGGTTGTATAGAGAAACAAGATTTGTGAAAACTACCACAAAGAAAGATGCAGGAAATTCCCCCATTTACAGTCAGGAAAAAGAAGATATTTCTTGCTTTTTGCTGCATGAAGATGCAAAATTTACTGAAGACATAGAAAAGAAGCTCTCTTCAGCAATTGTACATAAGAAGCTATATTCAAAAAATGTTTGGAAATGCTATTTTGATGGTGCCTACTCAAAAGATGGCACATGAGTTGGATTCTTATTGATATCTCCAGAAGGTAATATTATGCCTTTTTGTTTTAAGTTAGAATTTGATTCAACAAATAATGTGGTTGAATATGAGGCTTTGATCCTAAGTCTACAAACTGGCAAACAAATGGGAGTTCAATGTATGTGTGTTTTTGGTGATTCTGAATTAATTATAAAGCAGATTAAAAATCAAAGTCAGAGTAAGCATCCCAGGTTGAGATCATATAGGGATGAAGTTTAGGATTTGATTGAGAATTATTTTGAAGCTTTCAATCTGCAGTTTATTCCAAGGGAAGAGAACAGGTTTTCAGATTCATTGGCAGTAGCAGCTAGCACCTTCAAGCCACCTATAAATCGAAGATTGAGGTATGAGATTGAAATCAGACATAGGCCTTCCATTCTTGACAATGTGAAGCATTGGCAGATGTTCAAAGATGATGAGCAGATAAATCACTTCTTGACCATGGTCGAAAGTTTTGGAGATGCCAAGATAGATCAAGAAGAAGAACAGATGGAGCAGGAAGGAGAAATAAGAAATTTGAAGCAGTCAATAGGTGAGCAAATATTATCCAATTAAAAGATAATGTACTTCCTAAGGGATTGGTTTCTCTTAAAAGGTTATTTGATTCCAATGATGTTGTTGTCAATTCAAAGAAAATACATCAAGAAGGAGATATGGAAGATTATAATTTGGGAACCCAGCAGGAGCCAAAGATGGTGAGATTATCCAAAGGTGTTCCAAAAGATTATAAAGAGAAGTACATTGATCTCTTCAATAAGTATATGGATTTGTTTGCCTGTACGTATGAAGACTTAAAAGAATATGACAAAAGTATAATTCAGCGCAAAATTCCGTTGAAAGAAGGAATTAAACCTCATAGATAGAAACTCAGATAGATCAATCCATTGTTGCTAGCTCCAATTGGGAAAGAAATGAAGAAATTGCTACAGGCAAAAATTATAGTCCCTCTCAGATATTCAGATTGGGTTTCAAATCTGGTTCATGTAAGGAAGAATAATGGAGAGATAAGGTTGTGTGTAGACTTTAGGAACTTGAACAGAGCATTCATAAAGGATAATTATCCATTGCCGAAAATGGATTATGTATTACAGAAAGTGACAGGGGCTTATAGGTTATCTATGATTGATGGATTCTCCGGGTATAATCAGGTAGCAGTGGAAAAATAAGATCAGAAGAAGACTGCTTTCACAATGCCCTAGGGCACCTTCATGTATGCAAGGATGTCGTTTGGCCTTATGAATGCAGGTGCAACATTTCAGAGGGCCATGGACATAATGTTCATGGATGACAAGTTTGTAGTTATATATTTGGATGATGTAACCGTTTTCTTTGCATTAGATGATGAACACTTGGAACATTTACATAAGACTTTTCAAAAATGCAGGAAGTTCAGTCTATCATTAAATCCCAAGAAGTCTTTATTTGCCTTAGAAGAAGGTAAATTATTGGGTAATATAGTGTCAAATCAAGGAGTAAAAATTGATCCAGCAAGGGTGGAAGCCATTCAGACGATTCCTCTACCCATAAGCAAGAAATAAATCCAGAGATTCTTGGGAAAAATAAAAATTTTGAGGAGATTTGTGCCCAATTATGCTGAGATTGTGAGAAGCATAACAAATATGTTGAAGAAAAATGCAGAAGTAAAATGGGATAAAGAAGCAAGAGAAGAATTTTCTAGAATTAAGGAATCACTGCAGGAAGCTCCAGTTTTTATTAGCCCGGACTATCAAAAAGCCTTTCAGGTATTCTCCTTTTCATCCCCTACTACTATTGCTACTGTAATGTTGCAGAAAAATGACGATAGTAAGGAGCAACCAGTAGCATTTTTCAATAAAGTTCTCAGAGATGATGAGCTCAAATACAATATTCTGGAAAAAGAAGTATATGCTTTGGTCAAAGCATTGAAAGCCTTTAGGAATTATGTGTTACAGTCTCAAATAATAGCTTATGTCCCTAATTATGTTGTAAAAGACATGCTGGTTCAGAGTGATGTTGAAGGAAAAAGGGGCAAATGGATAACAAAAATTAAAAAATATGATTTGGATATCAAACCCACCAAGTTGGTCAAGGGACAGGGTTTAGCGAATTTTTTGACAGAAACAAATTTTCAAGCCCTAGGAATTAATCTGTTGGCACCAGTGGATGGAGTTTTTAGTGAAGAAGGTCAGAGCGAGTCCAAGACAGGTATTTAATACAAATTTTTGTGCTCTGATTGGTATAAAGATATTGTGCATTACCTGTTTTTCTTTTCTTGTCCAACTTCATTAAATAGAACAAAATATAGAGCGCTCAAGCTCAAATCTCAGCGATATGTTATAGTGGAAGGAAAACTATACTGGAAAGATCCTACTGGTATTTTGCTGCTATGTCTGACCGAAGCAGAATCTACTAAAGTCACCAAAGAATATCATGAAAGTCTGTGTGGAGGAAATTATAGCTGGAAGGTCACTGCTCATTAGATTCTCAAGTCAGGCTTCTATTGGCCAATCCTGTTTGCAGATGTTTTTAGACTGGTCAGAAGTTGTTAGAAGTGCCAGTTGTTTGCTAAAAAGAAAAAACTTGCTCCATTACCTCTTGTCCCAGTATTCATTGAAGAGCCTTTCAGGAAATGGGGATTGGATTTTATTGGAGAGATCAATCCACCATCAAATGGACAGTTCAAGTGGATTCTAACTACCATTGATTACTTTACAAAGTGGGTTGAAGAAATCCCCACCAAGAAGGCAAATGACCAAGTAGAGATGAAGTTTCTGGAGGAATTTTTTTTCAGTAGATTCGGATGTTTAGTCAAAATTGTGACTGATAATGCTTAGGTATTCAACTCTGCTCATTTCATTAATTTCTATCAAACATATAATGTTATTTTATCACATTCCACAGTGTATCATCCCCAGGGGAATGGATTGGCAGTGTCTTCAAATAAGACATTGGTCAGGATCTTAAAGAAGACAATCACTGAGAATCAGAAGGATTGGGATATGAAGTTGAAGTTTTCTCTCTAGGCCGCTCGAGTTACTTCCAAAAGATCTACTGGTAAGTATCCCTATGAATTGGTTTATGGAACTCAAGCATTATTTCCTACTCAGTTGGCTAGACCAGTGATTTCTTTCCTTCAAGAAGCTCAAGAGGAACCTAATGCTATGATAAGAAGATTGAACAAAGTAATTGAGTTAAGTGAAAACAGGAACAAAGTCAGGGATAACTTGATTACTTTTCAAGAGAAGATGAAGTCTATATTTGATAGGAAAGCAAAATAAGTTATTTTTCAAGCGAGAGATTTGGTACTAAGATGGGACACTAGACAAGAAGAAAAGGGGAAGCATGGTAAATTTGACTCTCTCTGGTCTAATAGCACGTTCATTTTGGAAGACCTAGATGGAGAGTCAGTACAACTGCCTATGAATGGGCAGTACCTGAAGCACTATTTCCAGCATTAAGAGTTCAACGATTCACCATTGTACATACCAAGTTTGTTCATTGTTCATATACCACCAAGAAATATTTGACTCCATGCCCGAAGTGAAGGCACTAATCTGCAGTTCTTAGTGTTTCATGGCAAAAAATACTATCCCCAGGTGGAGCCAGATGTTGTGGCTCATTCGCATTTTCCTTTATTTTATTTTCAAAATACAAAAAAAGCATATATGGTAAAATGAAAATCCTTCATATGTGTGAAAGTCATTTTATATTTTCATATTGATCAATTAATATGTTTTCAGATCATGTGAAGGTGGGACCGAGAGTTCCAACTAATACCCGTGCAAGTTGGTGGGCGGGTCTAAAACCTTTTTCATTTGATGAAGATCAGCGGGAACCTGGGGGCACAAACAACCCACAGGTTAGCAGGGGAGGTGCCTCCGCAGTTGACCCTGCTAACTAACAATAGATCAAGGATCAACGATTCGCATTCACTGTGGGGGCAGGACCCCGACGGATGCTTCGTACCCCTAAGCGCTCCCGTAGTGACGTATGCATCCAGTTGGCAACAACTCATCTGTCATGTCATATGTACCATTACTTATATGTTTAAGCATTAATTCAACATTAATGTTTGAACTCCGCACCATCTATTTAAAGGATTCAATTCATTCTTTTTCCTATCAGTATTTTATTCGAAGTCATTTTAGTCATTTTATTTACTTATTTCCGCATACCATTTTCCACCACCCTGCAGTATTCTATGGCTAAGCAATCTTACTTTTCTAGCTCTTCTATCCATATCCCTCTCATGGATATTGAGCAAGATATTAGGGACACATCTGCACCATTGAGCATTTTCCCTTCTACCAACAAATTCTTTTGAATGAGAAAAAATCTCCCATCTATTCAACCATGGCTAATTTTGGTGTTCTCTCTGCATGCACTCCCAAAACATATATTTTTCCTGAATTTGTGCATTGGTTAGTGTCTTCATTGTATCCTGGTAAATGTTTTGTGATGAATTTCTTAGGGGAAAATGTCCTTCAGGTTTCATCCCAGTTAATTCATCAAGCCCTGTGTTACCCTGAGTCTGAGTATTATGTCTAGTTCACTGATGAATCATTCGTAGCATTCTATGATAATCTTGTAGGACATGAATTTACCCAGGTCATTTCCTTTTTGAAGTAGGATATGGAGCAATTTTCAGCAGATGATAAATAATTCCCATTAGAGAATTTCGACGTAGGAGTGAGGCCAGTGCTACAATCTCTGTCAAAGATACTTGGAAAAGAAGAGGCTGCTCAAATTGATAGGTTAGTGTTGGGATTGTTTGCCATGATGATGAAGTCTAAAGTAGTGTTGGATATTCCCTCTTATTGGCAAGAGTTTGTTAATACTCAGCTCATGAGCTTTTCCCTCACTGGTTCCTTCAGGTTCTCCTCACTTATCACTTATCTATTTATGTATCAAAATGTAGAGGAATTTTTACATTTAGGATTGAACATAAGGGATGAAAATAAGAAAAGACAGTTAGTAGTTTTTTGGACTGATATAGTAATAAATGAACCAGATTAGGGAGGGATGTTTGATTTTTCTACTCATTTTATGCCATTTTCTTATAAGGTTTTAAATGGGGTTCCTCCTCCATGCTTCCTACCCAAAGCTCAGGAGTATCTTCAGTTAAGTAGCAATTTTAATTTTGGGGATTGGTTTGTATATGAAGATCATTCAAATATTAGATTATATGGAGCTGGAATAGAAACTTATAGATTGCAACTTTTTTCCCTATGAGGTTGTTTGCATTGGAATTTATTAGACAAAGTCTGAACGTAGATCAAGTTCATTTTGTTCCAATGAAGAAGGGTCATTTTTTTAAGCTGCCTATGTTTGTGGGTCCATTTGTAGTAAATATGAGGTAAACATTTAATGAAGCTAACATGATGTTAGAAGGTATGCACTTGTTACTAGGTGAGAAATGGGCTTATGACCCTCACAAGGTGATTTCTAACAAAAGGGTTGAAAATGGCTATTATGCTTTCATTCATGACAGTAAGCCCGAACTTGAAAAGTTGGCTAATAAAAGTTTTGAAAACTCTGTTAGTGCTAGCAAACAGACTCCCATCATCTCTAAGAAGTTGAGCAAAATAAGTAAAGAGACAACGGTTGATTTTGAAGATGAGGAACATAGAGTTGAGAAGAGGGAAAGATTGACAAAAGAAATAACAAGCACTCAGCCTGGTCCCCTCCTTCAATTAGGAGATGAACAGAATGTACCAGCTTCACCTACAAAACATGAATATGTTCAAGATAAAGTCCCCCTGATCAAGAAAGTTTTTTCTCAGATTGCAGAGAGGAATCAAAAGATGAAAGCTAGTATGGAAGCGCAAGCTGAGTATCAAATTACTCTTGAACAAACTATATTATTTACTACCATGGAATTAGAAAAGGGCCAGAGAAGGATTGCCTTCGTGCTAGGATCTCAAGGGCATTCTTTTATCATGGGATTCCTATGAGCCACTGTTTTTTTTTTTTTTTTTTTTAATTGAATAAGACTAAATCTATTAAGAAAAGAAATATGGTACAATCATAGCTTGCAGAGAAGCAAAGCTAAAAAGAAAGGGAACCGGAAATGATAAAGTATCAACCTCGGTCCCATAGAGCATCTACGACATGAGCGAAAGATAACAAAGCGAACAGAAAAGAACGAGCTAGACAAAGGAGTCTACCCAGCATGGGCCGAATCTCCCATTCGACATTTTTTCCCTTTCTTTTTGCTGAATTTGACCCAACCATTCTGATCTGGCTGGACCGGAACCACTTGCAGGCTATTTTGAGCTAAAGGAGGAGTCTCCTTGTCTGAATTAGAAGAAGAAGACTCATGAGAGCGTTTCTGCGAGATCAGAGGTGCAGAAGAATCATCGGGGCGGGCTGAGGGCGGGTCCTTCGGATGCTCCAAATTCTCCTCTTCCACTTCAGTATCCTCCTCATCAGAGCTAGAGAACTCCATATCATCCATAGGGGGTCTATCACAAGGTTTCCAGCTCTTGGATTTGGATTTGCGATTGGGGTTCTTCTTTTTGTCGAGGAACGATGTGCATGTGTTCTGGAGATGCCCCGCCTGATGGCAATGGCGACACCTGAAGGCTGTGTTCTCATAGTCCAAAGTTTGCATCCAATGGAAGTCCCCAACTTTAAGGATGATCTGATCTGGCAGCCCTTTGCTAATATCAATTTCCGCCCAAATTCTGCCAAAGGTGTATATTCCTTTCTCTCCCCTTGATGTGTCTGTTGCCAGGAAGCTGCCTAAGGTGTCTCTGATTGCTTGAAAGACAGCAAAATTCCAAAGATGCGCAGGGAGATTTGGAAGCCTGACCCAGATGGGAAGCTTGGTGATGACAGCAGTAGAGGGGTCGAAGTCTGGGAACCATGGGGTGAGAAAAAGTCCAGCTGAACCCCAGAACCAAGGGCCTCCCTTTAAGGCTTTCTGGTAGTCTTCATTGAAGGCAAAGACTACAATAAAGAAGCCTTTCGAACATAAGAATACTTTGTTGTTGTTGGTCCAATTGGAGTGGATCCACCAGTATAGATCGGCAGTACGGGGCCATAGTCCATTAAATCTGCAGATGATAGCTGATTCTGCAAATGTCTGGTATTGATCATCCAGAGATGGATGAGTGATTTCAATGGCAGGGGTTTCGTCCATTTTTTCCACCAAGAAAGGTTTGGGAGCCTCAGCTGGTTGGGCAGACTTCTTGGTAGGTTGAGCATGCACCGCATCTTTATATGAAAAACCCTTGGCGGTGGAGGGTTGCCCTACGGCACCTCCCCTTAGCCGAAGTGATAGGATCACTGTGGCATTTCTTTCAATCTTGTAAAAGGAAAGAGGCATATTGTTGTCAAGTTGCTTACCTGCAAAGAGGAGCCGCAGAAGGGAGAAAGGGATTCCCAGCCTTTGCTCGAGGATCTCTGAGAGATGGCACACTGTAGAAGAGGGCTGGACCCCAAGGAGCAGGGTTTTGCCTGTCAGAAGAATTATTTGAATCTGAAAAGTCGTTTGCTGTGGAAGAGAAGGATCCTGTCTGCCAGAGTGAGAAATCGAGGTTGGTTCAGTGAGTTCACTGGGGTTCAGAGCTAGCTCCAGATCCTGGCGAAACTGCTTCTACATGTGGAAGCACAATGTAGAAATAGCCATGGGTGTAAATCTGCGGGCAAAGGCATGGAGAAAAATGAGCCGGCGTCCAAAAAAAATAAAGGCCCGACTGCATCTTCGTGCCTCCACGCAGATAGTCGGCCATGGAGCTTTGGCTGCCGTATCTGTCACCTGCTGTAGAGCGCACCATTCCTGCAATGGCACACAGTCAGAGAATGATGGACAGCGTCTCGCACAGGTCGTTCGCTCGGCAGGTTTGCAGGGGACCCAAGAAAATACTCCCACGGGAAATCGTTCCCAAGCAACAGATACCATTTCGTTCTTTACATGGCTGCGTATGAGCGTAAACCCATTCCTTCTCCCCGAAGAATCCTCCTTGCATTCGAATCCATGGCAGCAGCACCAAGACGGCGCGATCCAGTGAGCGGCGGCAACGTTTGGGAGTAGAAACCCTAGGGCAAGGGAAAGTTCGCTAGCGCTCTCCATTTTCATTCCCCCAGCGGTTAAATTTCTACTACTGCAATAATTAAACTCCTATGAGCCACTGTTAGTGCAAGCGAAGAGTAAAATTGATAATACCCATGAGAAGACCGCTATCCTGAAAGGAGCTACAATTGTTAATTTCTTGCAGAGGCATTTTCAATTTCTTTGGATGGTAAAGACTTTGTTTACAGAACGACCTACTTTTAGCAGGATCACAGCCTTCAGGATAGAATATCACAAGTTTATCAATTCTCCCAAAACCAACATCGAAATATGGAAGAAGTGCAGAGCATGGATGACTGATTCACCTGGTGACACCTCAGTGTCACAAAAGGACAAGTCAGCAAATCCAGAGAATATAGTGGCAACCAATACAATTCAAATTCAACAAATAGATTGAGGCTTTATTTTTAATTATCTTTTTAAAAGATCCATATTGTAATGAAGTTGTTAATTGCCATGTAATAGGTAGTTTCTACAGTTTTAGGTAGTTCGAGCAGTTACAAGTAGTTTTCAGCAGTTACAACTGATTTGTATTGTATTTAAAGAAATGAAAAATAAAGAGGAGCCTTTCCAAGTTTTGGACCTCTAGATGGTTGTAAATTTTGTACTGAATTTTCTGAGAATTAATGAAAGAAGATCAAGTTTCTTGCACCTGTTGATGTTGATGCGTTTTTCCAGTTTCATCATATGTTTATTCTTTTGTGAATGAGGTGAAGTAATGTAGTTGCGGGTCTCTTTTTACATTTGTAAGTAAGAGTTAAATGTCCTTAATGTGCACTCCTTCACTCCAACTATTATGTCTCCATAAAGTTTCTTCTGAGATTTAAAGTCATAGATTCTGTTATGCAACATATAATTTTGAGTTTCCTTTCCAGTTTCTTCCTTGCATTCCAATTAATATCAGCAGATAATGGCATTGTGAGAACTTTCATTATATCAGATTATTGAGCGTTATAAATAATTAATTTCCAAAGGTGTTAAACAAAGAGCATATGATATCTTAATCTTGTGACATACATTTATAAATGTCTTGAGCACTGATTCCTTACCACATCCAAAGGATTGTTTATTGAGGTACAACAGGTTTCATGAGTAAGGAGTTTTATTATACATCAAAAGACTTCTTGTTGATGTATTTTAGGGGTTTTTCATCTTGTCACAAATGTATAAATTATAGTCATGTATTTGAAGGATTTTTACACTAGTAAAGAAATATAATAGATGCAAAATTATGCCTCAAGACCTTGTCAATGTGCTTATGAAACCTTGGCTCAATGTGATGAATATACTCTTAACAAGTCAACCTAATAATTTGCTGGAAGAAGTCGACTCCTCTCAAGAATACATGTTGGCCTACATACAGATAGACAGGACAGCCTAAAAGAAGGAAGACTGTGCCTATATATAGAAGCTCTACAGCCTAATCTGGAACACATAGAAAGTTCAGATTACCTCTGAGGAAAAGTGCGAAGTCAAGAGATGTAACTCAATGCAAGAAAAAAGTGACTTTCCAGAAAATATAAGTTTAGATATGCTCTTAGATTGCAATGTGAAGAAAGGCTTAGTTTATGGGTACATAAGGACAAATATAATCAACAAAAGATATAAGGACATCTATCTCTGTTTTGGGTCATATACATAGTGATCATTTCAGGACTACCAAGGGTTATTTCAGGAGGTGATAAGACAGTGAGATAGTATGAAGGATAATGCAAGGAAGAATATGAAGTAATAATCATATCGACAAAAGAAAGGAGTCCCATCATCTCTGTCCATGTTTGTGATAAGACTATGAGCTTCAATACACAAAGAAGACTACTGACTAAAGGATAACTGTCATGCACTTTGTATTACTACAACAATAAGGTAAGGCTATGCATAAGTATTTATTATATCTCAGAAGTATCCACAATAGAAATAAGATCTCTATCTAGAGAACGAATAATGATAGGCCGAGGAACTGTGATTTGGTAACTAGGGATGAATTCTCTCTAATGATGGTGTAGCATGGTGTAGAAAATAAGATCAACATAAGGAGCCAAGAAATATTAGTGAAAAGGTCTTGGAGGCATACTGGTGTCAAGGGTCTGTGTCATGATCATGGTACTTGTCAATTGAAGATCTAGAAGAAGAATTACTTTTGGGTTCTCCTCTCCAAGAGGGAGAGGTTTTTTCCTTGGTTTGAAGAGCCAAAATTCCGTGTCTCTTGTGTTTTGATAATTGACTTGATGAAAGACATAATAAGCTAATGAAGATAAGATCTAAGTAATAGAAGAATAATAAGTATAACACAAGCAATTATCAAGTAAGAGAATTGAATTAAACTATTCGCTACCAAACTCTCAACACTATCAAACCTTAAACTCCTTGAATGCTCTATGTTGATCAACATAACTCTTCTGCATGTTCTGTTCTACCATTAAATTCCTTTTAATAACCTGCATCTCCTGCTCCATCTCTACTGACATATCCGGCCCAATCAATACCCTATTCACATGATCACTCCAGTTGATAGTAGTATTACAACTCCACCCATAGAGAGCCCTAAATGGACTCATCTTCAAGGATTCCTAATACCCATTTTTATAAGAAAAATACATCAGTGGAAGAAACTCCTCCCGCTTCCTCTGCTAATGCATGACACACATCCTCAACATATCCTCAAGGATCCTGTTAACCTTCTTTGTCTACCCATCTATCCGCGGATGATAAGTTGTAGTGAAAGCTAACTTTGTCCTGAAGCCTGCAAACAACTCCTTCCAAAACTTGGAAGTGAACTTGGCATCTTTATCTGATATGATCTTCTTGGGAACTCCATGCAACCTCAATATATCCATGATGAAGATATGAGCCACTAGCCGTGTTAGTAGAATTCACCACAATGAATGATCTACCTTGCTCAACTTGTCAACCACAACCATAATGGAGTCGTGCTACCTCAATGTCCTATGCAATCATGTAATGATTTCCATGGAAATGAACTCCCATTTCCATTTCGAAATTGGAATAGGTTGCAATAAGACAACTAGATGTTAGGATTCAAATTTCACCTGTTGATAGTCCAAACACTTGGCAACAAACTCAACCACCTCTTTATTTAAATTCAACAAATAGTAGAACTTCTTAATAGTTTTCAAGGTATTCTAGTATCCTGGGTGGCTTTAATATGGATTGACATGAAACTATCTAAAAATGAGCTTCTTCAACTCGTTGTTATCTGACACATAAATCCTGCTCCTAAATCTGACCAAGCCGTTTGTTGTGAGGTGATACTTCTCATATGAATCACCCTCACCCTGTTGCTGCAATCTCCACTTTAGTTGTTGGTAGCTCTCATCATGTTTCCCTGCATGTAAAATCTTCTCCTTCAAATCTGTCCCATAATAGCTCACAACTGAAATATACTTGATCTCAAAATAAAACTCACTGAGTGTATCCAACCATCTAGCTTGCCTTGAATTCATATTGTGATGGTAAAACAGGTACCTCAATCCACTGCGATCACTCATGAAGATGAACTTCCTGATAAGGAGATAATGTCTCCACATATTCAATGCATGAATGATAGCTGCCAACTCAAGATCATGAACCACATAATTCTGGTCATGTTCATTCAACTTCCTTGATTCATAGCAAACCACATTCCCTTCTTGCATCAAGGCCCTACCAAGTCCTTAATTACATGCATATGCACAACCCACAAACTCCTTATCATGATTTGCACTCTTCAAAATTGGAGCATTGGTAAGAAGATTCTTCAACTGATCAAATCTAGTTGCAGACTCACTATTCTATTCAAAATTCTTTCCCTTCCTCTGCAAGGATGTGATAGAATAGCCAATATTTGAAAAGTCCCTAATGAACTGCTTGTAATAACTTGCTAGTCCCATGAATGATTTTACCTCATCCACATTCCTTGGAGTTGGCCACTCCATGATAGCCTTAATTTTTTAGGGATCCATTGTTATCCCTTCCTTGGAAACAACATGTCCTAAGTAATGAATATGAGACTGAAAGAAACTACACATGATGATCTTGGCATAAAACTTATGCTCTCTCAAAAATCTCAACACTGTTTCCAGGTGCTTTAAATGCTCCTCCTCCTTCTTTGAATAGACTAATATGTCATCAAAAAATACTATCACAAATTTATCCAGATAAGGGCGCAACACATTTTTAATCAAACAAATTAAAATGGTTGAAGCATTGGCAAGACCGAAGGAAACCACCACAAAATCATAGTGTCCATACCTTGTACAAAATGTAGTCTTGTAGATGTCTTCTTCTTAAATGTGCACCTAATGATATCCTGATCTCATTTTGATATTTGACAATATTATTGCTCCCTTTAACTGATCAAGAAAAAAATCAATCTGTGACAATGGATACTTGTTCTTGATAGTCACCATGTTCAGTTCTTTGTAATTAATGCACAATCTGAGAGTACCATAATTATTATTTACAAAAAAAAATGGTGCACCACAAGGAGGAAAAATTGGCCTTATGTATCCCTTATCAAGCATCTCTTTAAGCTGCAACTTAAACTTTTCCACCTCCAAAGTGCTCATACTATACACCACCTTACATGCTAGTGTTTCTTCTGGTACCAACTCAATAGAAAACCCACCTCCCTATGAGGTGGAAACTCTGGAATCTCTGCCGAAAACACATCCTAAAATTGCTACAGTACAAGACACTTCCTCAAGATTTCTTCATCCTCATCCTCCTTCCCTTTATCACTGGAAACATGAACTGCAAACAATACACACCCTTTTCTGCAGTTGTTCTTAGCTTTAGCTGTAACCATTCTCACTGATGTAGGCTTCTTCTTTCCCTGTAAGACTCTCTTTTCTCCATCATCATCCAATCAGTCAATGGCCTTATCATAACAATCCACCCTGGTCCTGTGAATAAAAAACCAATCCATGCCCAAAATCATGATACATGCACCCAAAGGAAGCACATTTAGGTGTGTTGTTGTAGTCATGCCATTAAGCTCAAATGCACAAGATATTACCCAATGGTGAACTCTTCTCTTGATCCTTGTATCCAATTGAACCAACCAATATTCTACATGAACTTATTTATTCAAATGGCACTTATCCACCACGTTAGGACTAACATAGCTACAATTAGATCCATTATCAATCAAAATGGAAACAACTTGATCACGAAGCTTAGCTTCCATCTCGATAATAGATGTCTGATGATCTACATGTCTGTTATTAAGTGTTGCATAGATCCGAGGAATTATATGACCTACATCCCCAACTGTTTGCGCCTCCTAAACACTATAGATAGATGGCATACCACCCTATGTATCACACGAGCATGAAACAAATTCCTTGGGGTGGGTTAGTTGCATTGATGGATAAACTTATAACATTAGGAGTGTGGCCCAATGGAAATTCACCTCTAAAGATGAAATCTTTTGACTTCTTGTTACATCTTGTTGAATGCATCTCCAAACACCAAAGCCAATTATTACATGTATCCCCATCTAGAGCATATTGACAAGAAGATACATAGCTCTTATGACCACTATGAATTATAGAAATAGGTAGATGTATGTCTATGTCAAACTAGGAGCTAAGCTGAAAATAGAGCATACACTATTAGGCTCAACACATGCAACTAAAAACTGTTGCAAAAACAACCCATCTAAAATTGCACTTTAAAATTTTCCACATCACTTCTAAAAATATCTCAACCCTCGATTTTTGTGCATACATATATGGACAACATACACCATCATTGACTTTAATACCTTTTGCATACTGTTTATGTCTTCCATAAAAATATGGCACCATGAATGTTGTTGATCTAAGCCCTGGAAAAACAAATTTTGGTGGCCTAGGGATACTGAGATTCAACCTTAAGCAATTGTGGTAGAAGATTCAACCTTAAGCAACTGTGGCAGAAGCAGAAGCATTTCTTCAGAAATTGTGTATGTATTATAATTATTCCAAATGCATCGTTTGTTGTGGAACAAAACACAGTCAACGGTGAATCACCAATATTGATGCGATAATTGGAACGATGGAAGAGGTGGGTAGATCTCCAAATGGACCCAACTTCGAACACTTTGTAGTTTAATCTGCTAATTTCGCCACTAGAGGGGATGGGAAACGACCCCTCCCTACAAAAAAATATGTGATTCTCTTCATGATTTCCAGCACCCATGCCAAAATTCTGAAAGAAATTAATTCAAACAACACCTCTTACTATGGAAGTCGTTCCTTACTAATTACTTTGAACAAAATACATCGCCTTCTAGTGAGACAAATCTGCAAAACAAGAATTTGGGTAAAAACCAAGGAAGTTGAAGGTATGACTTAATGGTATCCAATCAATAGAATAGAGTGATAGGGTAACGTCCTATGCACAAAGAGATGGCACGAATGCTACTTGGGACTTGGGTTGTTAATTTTGGACAACTAGGTCCAAACTCCATGTTGTGATGCCCAAATGAAGATGCCTATATTTTTATTGGACTCTTTTGGAGAGGTGCAAGATCGATCTAAAGATCATCTTGATCCGATGAATAGAACATTTATTTTAAATTTATTCAAAATATGTGTCGGTCTGAAATGAAATGTAGGCTTGAAGCCCCAGAAGTTGTGTCACACACCCTCATTGATGGATATAAATTGATCAACGTTGGAGGACATTTTAACTCATCCATCACATCACATCCTCTCTCCTCATCTGATTGGTTTGAGCATTAATTGGAGTCTCTTCTTCACTCACACGTGGGAAAAAGAAACAACTAGGGTTTCAGACTATCTAGGGTTTCCAGCGCATAAATTGACCAATGCTGACTTTGGTCAATGCTTGGTCAAATTGACCTGAAACTCTCCCAAAACATCGATCTCATCAATCTGTATTTTTTGCCACAAATATCGAGGCTGGACGTTGAATTTGACTTGGATGCGTTGAATTTTTGGCTGTTGTTGTTTGCGTTTGTCATTGACTGTGACAACATTGACTTTTGTTGACTTTTGTGGTTGAATGATCTAGTTGTCCTAGAGGGTTGTGTGACACTTCTGGTTGGTTGACCGTATTGAGACTTTGCTGGTTGAAGCATCATGTTGATTTTCGTAACGCACCAACACACTTATATATTTTGGCTTGTCTTCTGTCGATACACTGGTATGTTCTATCAACATTTTACTTTCTTGTTTATGTGATTGTTGACTGATATTGGGATAAAAAGTAAAGTTTCATCAAGCATAGAACATCTAAAAAAATTTACATGGTATCAAAGATGAGGTGAAGACAAAGCCCTAGTTTGTAGCAATCACCAAAGAAGAGCATGGGTGCCTCAAACTATAATGGATTTAAAGATGATGACAAATTCACTGGGAAGGAAGACTTCCATGCTTGGAATATGAAATTGGATCTTAACTTGGAAGAACAAGATGTCATGGACTATGTGCAAGGTAAAATCCAAGGGCCTCCATCCATTGCATTTGCTTCCATCAAGACTAAGTACAAGAAGAGGGAAATCAAAGAAAAGCTGATCATCAGGGACTCAATTCATAAGAGTTTGGTTGCCTACATCTTTGAGCTGGGCACATCCAAGGAAATGTATGATAAGTTGGTCAACATATTCAAGGCCAACAATGCAAATCAAGTCTTATTCTTCAAGAACCAATTGAAGAATCTGAAGAAAGGCAGGGATGAGTCTGTTCAATCATATTTTCTGAAGCTAACCACAATCAAGAATAATCTTCTGGCTATTGGGGAGACAATAGTTGATCGAGAGATGGTTCTCACTGCACTTGGAGGTCTCTCATCCGAATGGCATGTATTCAACACTACCATTCTCAATAACAATGTCATACATGATTTTGATGAAGTATTATCGAGATGCGTATCAGAAGAGACAAGGATGAAGGAATATGAAAATGAATGAAATGTTTCCTTCACTGCTCGTACTAAGAAGAAGAACTTTGGTGGTCTGAGGAAAAAAGGAAGAGCAGGGGCCCAAGGAAAGAAAGGAAAATGTTACACTTGTCACAAGCCAGGTCACTATGCTAGAGAATGCCCTTTCAAGAAGGGTTCTCCTGATGATGATGACAACAACAAAAACTGGAGGAATGGAAATCAAAGGAACAACGGGTTCAAGGGGAAGAGGAAGGCTCCCTCTGGAAGAAATGGGAAACCTTTCAAAAGGTAGAGAAATTCCAAGTATGAGGAATCAAATGTTGTTGATAAAAGAAATGAATTCATTCTCTTATCTGCCCTCTCTGCTGCATCTCCACCCGACACTATGGATATCTGGTTGATAGATAGTGGTGCCTCAAGGCACATCACTGGGTTCAAGGAAGAAATTTCTGATATGGTTGAGAAGGATGTTAATCTGAAAATTATCCTTGGAGATAATGCCACATATCCAGTGAAATGGACAGGGACTGTGACCCTCCACTTGTCTCAAAGTCAAGTCCTCCGTTTGCAAGATGTACTATACATACCTGATTTGAAGAAGAACCTTGTGTCTATATCAGCCATGGAAAACAAAGGTTTCAATGCGGCATTCATTTATGGGAAGGTGTGCATCTGGAAGAATAGTTTCAAGGAAACTATCATGATTGGGTTTAGAGTTGATACACTCTACCAGGTTGGAGGAAGTCCACTAGGAGCGGTGACGTGTGATACTATCCGACAGACTAAACTATGGCACCGGAGGTTTGGACACCTTCACTACAAGGCCCTTCCCGAAGCAAGGAAGGTGGTGACAGGGATGCCTGAGTTCACTAATGATCATGAAGGTGTATGTCAGGGTTGTGCCGAAGGAAAGCATACAAGGGGACCTTTCCCCTCAAGTGTCACAAAGACATCTGATGTCTTGCAATTGATACATTCTGATTTGTCTAGTATGCTGCCCGTGACATCCTTGGAAGGATGTTCTTATTATATAGCATTCATAGATGAATTCTCTCATAAAACTTGGATATTCTTCTTGAAGAAGAAGGATGAGGCTTTCATGTGGTTTCGTACCTTCAAAGCCTTGGTGGAAAATATGACAGGGAAGAAGATCAAGATATTAAGGATCAATAATGACACTGAATATGAGATGAACAAGTTCAAGAACTTTTGCAGAGAATTTGACATCAAGAGGGAGACCACAACTGTCTATACTTCTGAGCAGAATGGCGTTGTTGAACGAAAGAACAAGACCATTGTGGAAGTTTCCCGTGCCATCCTATGTGACCAAGGTCTTCCAAAGTTTTTGTGAGGAGAAGTTGTGAAGACTACTGTGTACATACAAAATTGATGCCCACATTCTGCTTTGGGCTCCAAAACTCCCAAAGAGGTTTTCTCTGGTAAGAAACCTGACGTCTCACATTTTAGTGTTTTTGGATGTCCTGTTTATTTTCATGTGCTGAAGGAGAAGAGGAGCAAGCTAGATGCTTCTGGAAAGAAGGGAATATTTGTGGGCTATAGAAAAATTTCGAAGGCCTATAGAGTCTATGTGCCTGGTCAAAAATTAGTGGAGATATGCCACGATGTTACCTTTGATGAAGATGCTTCCCTGAGGAAAGTAGTTAATATTCCGAGATCTGAGGAAGATCGTGAAACAAGGCCTGGAAATCAAGAAGAACCGAAGGATGAGACGATGCTCGATGTTGAAGGACCGATGGATCCGATTGATCCACCTCCTTCAATGAAGAAAAGACCATCATGGCTCATGGAAACTCTCGAGGATGCCAAGAATCATATGGCCCCAAGGGGGACATTCCGTGAAAGCAAGAAGCCGAATAGATACCAAGGGTATCTAGCAGCAATGAGTACAATCATACAATCTGAGCCTGGATCCTTTGAGGAAGTTGTAAAGCATCAAGTTTGGAAGGATGCTATGCACGAATAATATGAATCCATTATGAAGAATGATGTCTGGGATGTGGTTCCAACACCAGAGGACAAAGAAGTTGTCACCTTGAAATGGATCTATAAGATCAAGCATGGCTCTGATGGTAGTGCTGAAAATTTCAAGGCAAGATTCGTTGCATGTGGCTTCTCTCAAAAGGAAGGAGTAGACTATGATGACATATTTGCACCTGTGGCCCGATATACCACCATCTGATATATCATAGCCCTTGCTGCTATGAAAGGATGGAATATTCATTAGATGGATGTGAAGACCACATTTCTGCATGGTGCGATAAAGGAAGAGGTGTATGTGGAGCAACCTCTGGGGTTCGAAGTCTAGGATCAGGACATCCATGTTTGTAGGTTGAAGAAATCCCTCTATGGGTTGAAGCAAGCACCCAGAGCTTGGTACGAGAGGATAGATAGCTACCTGATGAAGCTGGACTTCACTCGTAGAAATGCTGATCCAAACCTTTACTTCAGGTTGATAGAGAAAAGGCTCTAATTCTAGTGCTGTATGTGGACGACCTCTTCTTGACATGTGTTGACCCTCTCATTCATCATTGCAAGAGGGAGCTCATTGTTGAGTTCGAGATGAAGGACCTAGGACTGATGCATTACTTCCTAGGCCTGGAGGTCTGGTAGAGACCTGGAGAGATTTTCTTTTCTCAAGGAAATATATTGTGAAGCTTCTAGAAAGATTTGGTATGGTGGACTGTAAGTCCGTGTTGACACTGATGGAGCTCAAATTTAAGAAGTTGAGTGGCAGCGCTGCTGGGACCGTGCTAGCAAATCCTACTAAGTATCGTCAACTCGTAGGGGCCCTGATGTTCTTAGTGAATACCTGTTTGGACGTATGTTTTGCAGTGCACACTTTGAGTCAACATATGGTTGAACCTCATCACTTTCACTGGGTTGGTGCCAAGAATCTGTTGAGATATCTTCAGGGCACGATAAACCATGGGTTGAGATACACTGCCAAGAGCATGACACTCCATGGATATACTGATGCTGATTGGGCTGGCAGTGTGGTGGATCGTAAGGGCACATCAGGATGTTGCTTCACACTTGGTTATGCTTCGATATCATGGATGAGCGGGAAGCAGAAGTCGGTGGTTTTGAGCACCGTAGAGGCTGAATACATTACAGCGAGTATGGCCTGTTGTGAAGCAGTTTGGTTGCAAAAGCTCTTCAGTGAGCTGTTAGGGCATGTGCTAGATACCATTGTGATACTCTATGATAACCAGAGTGGGATTATGTTGTCTGAGAATCTCGTGTTCAACGATCGATCCAAGCATATTGATATCAGGTACCACTTTATTCAGGATATGGTACAGCGAGGCACCGTAAGGTTCGATCATATAGGAACTGATGAGAAAGTCACAAATATTCTCATAAATCCCCTGGGGAAGGTCAAGTTACTAACCTTCCGTGAGAATCTTGATATCGTGGAATGACCCTATTCTAAGGGTCCTGTTGGACGATGAGCTCTGGGAGCTCTAGGGGGCTTTGGGGATAGCTTCTCGGAGCTATAAGCACACATGGGGCTAGGATTTCCGAACCTTGTGGTGCTTCTACCCCACCATTATGATGATTGAGTTGGTTGACCTCTCATGATCTGTGCCCCGTATGCATCCTACCCATTTGAGTCCCAAACTCATGGGAAGTACCTCTCATTTGGCCAGTGAGGTGGGAAAAGCTAGTGACTAGTAGCAAAGACTGATGGACGCATCAGAGATTACCATACTCTCTATCTAGGATGGCACGTTTCCAACCACTTGATCTGGGATCAAGCATAGTGAGGTTTCAGAGCTCCTACTAACTTCTGGTCAGATAAACCAACTTTAGGTTGGTATGCGACTCTTTGAGTCCTATAAAGGTTTCAGACCTATGGGCTGATTTTTTCAGCCGAGGATGATGTCTTTGTGATTGACCCACTTCTATTCTAAAATAAAGAAGCCAGCAAAGCAAGTTACGGCAGGATGACGCACGATGTTTGGATTGCACAAGTGGATGGAGTTCTCCCTAGTTGAGAGGGAGTGTTAATTTTGGACAACTAGGTCCAAACTCCATGTTGTGATGATCAGATGAAGATGCCAATATTTTTATTGGACTCCTCTTTCGAAGAGGTGAAAGATCAATCTAAAGATCATCTTGATCCGATGAAAATAACATTTATTTTGAATTTATTCAAAATATGTGCAGGTTGGCTTGAAATGAAATGTAGGCTTGAAGCCCCAGCAGTTGTGTCACACACCCTCATTGATGGATATAAATTGGTCAACGTTGGACGAAATTTTCACTCATCCATCACATCACATCCTCTCTCCTCATCTAATTGGTTCAAGCATCTATTGGAGTCTCTTCTTTACTCACACATGGGAAAAAGCAGTAGCTAGGGTTTCAGACTGATTAGGGTTTCCAGCGTAGAAATTGACCAATGTTGACTTTGGTCAATGCTTGGTAAAATTGACCCAAAAATCTCCCAAAATTTCGATCTCATCAATGCACATTTTTTGGCACAACTACCAAGGGTGGATGTTGACTTTTACTTTTCTGCGTTGACTTTTTTGCTGTTGTTGTTTTCATTGACCATTGACTGTGACAGCATTGACTTTCGTTGACTTTTGGGGTTGACTGATTTGGCTATCCTAGAGGGTTGTGTGACACTTCTGATTGGCTGACCGTATTGAGACTTTGTTGGTTGATGCATCCTGTTGACCGCTGTAACGCACCAACATACTTATATATTTTGGCTTGTCTATTGTCGATCCACTGATATGTTCTATAGGCATTTTACTTTATTGTTTATGTGATTGCTGACTGATATTGGGATAAAAAGTAAAGTTGCATCAAGCATAGAACATCTACAAAATTTTACATAAATGAGAGCCATAAAAGGGAAGGCAACTTAGTAAATAACAAATGACAGAAATGAAAAAGCTTTATCGAGTGTGCACACAAACTATGTGGATTACTAAAATCATTTATAAGTGTGTGACAATAAACATTACCCTAAAAAATGGTTACGAAGAAAAACGGGTTGTGATTATTACTGTGGATAAGAGAAGTCATAGAAAAAGGGCTAGTGAATTTTAGAAACAACAAGTCAAAGAATATGACAGAGAGTTGAGACCATAAAGAATATGCTCCACACACATGCAAAGAGTACCAGTGTAACGCCTGCATAAATATTTGGCAGGCCCATCTCAGAGATACCCAGAAGAATGACAGAGAATTAGGTCAAGAGTGGCAGGTAATATGGACAAAGCTAGAGGAGGAAGGAAACGCCTATCTAGTATCTATTATACATACTCCCCTAAAATGTGAGTTGTCAACAAACGGTTTCATTGCTTAGGGTTATTCGAAAGGTACGTCAAGGTTCCATGAGAATGATCATTTCATATTGCATATAGAACCTTGACATACCTTTGGTGGAACCATGACCATGATGGATCGTACTTAATAACTCGCATTTAAGGCGAGTCTGTATAATGGATAGACATTTCTAGAGGAGGAAGGTTAGAACTTGTTTCATACTTAAACACTCCTGACATCTGCAGAGTGCGACCAGATAAAAATGAAATCGTTGAAGAAATATTTGATCACTTGTACACACAAAAATGAACAAGAAGATGAAGAAAATTAAACACCGAGGATGATTAGACCACAAAACCTATGGTGGGATATGGACACACAACTGTGACTCAAACTTGAATAGGGCATGAATATGCCAGATCTAATACCATGTTAAACACACACACATTGATAGAAAACATTAGATAAACTCACGTGTTTCAATATTATTCAGAAGTTGTATATATAAATACATTTGTCTGGCCCTTGGTTTCATATTCCAAGAGGTTTCTTGGACTTCCAATAATTGTTGGAGTTCCTCCACACCAACCCTAATGGATTAGGTTTTCAACATTGATCACCCATCTCTAATTAAGAAAATCAAGGAGGACTGGTTTTCCTATAATCATGTCGTAGAATCCTCTCTTCTTATACAATTCTAGGAAAAATTAAAAAAGGTTAAAAAAACTCTCTCTCAATGGGAAAAGGTGAAAAAAATCCAGGATGAGCGGCTTATGTCTGAAATTTTGGAAAAATTGTAGGATCTCTTAGAAAATGGTGATCGTTCCTCTCTCTTAGATTGTTAGGATATTCCGACACATAGGAAATAGTTAAGTATAACTTGGTCTAGTGTAGAGTTCAGTAAAGTGTGTTTCTTTACTATGTACATTTGTAACTTATAATCTGACGGTCATGATTTGTATTGATCCGACAGTTCACTCTCTCCTCGATATTAACAACACTTGATCTATGGCTTAACACCTAATTGGTCCATGATCTCTATTTAAAGAGCATGGAGGGTCATTTGTCCGGTAACCATTTATGAGAGAAATATATGTAAACTTTCTTTTTATATTAATAAATTTCCTGAAGTGGCCGCGTTGGCTCAGGCCGTGGACTATTTCCTTCTTCAAGGGTTTTAACCACGTGATATACTGGTGTACTGATTTGTGATCTGTTTGTGAGTGGTGACCTTTGGTGTTTGATCTAAGGAACTTACCCTGTAAATTCCTACATGGTATCAGAGCCATTTTTAGGTCCGCATCTATTGTTGATCCAAATCCAAAGTCGGTTTGATTGCATGTGACTGTCATTTTCCAGATCTATTGTTTCTGAACTTTTTCGGGCCTGGAGAACTGCTCTGGTATGTCCAGAGCATCTGTTACAGTGAGGAACCCCTTTTTTTCCATGCAAAAAGGTTTCTGGTTTCCCAAGTTATGTCAGTTTAGATCTGGAGGTATAAAATATATATATATTTTTCAGTTATATTTGTTAATCATTATGCTTATTTCAGTTCCCTCTATTTATTTCGGTTTATATTTTTTATTTATTTTCCGGAGCTATACCCTCTTCTTTGTGTATTCTCTTTGCTCTGCACGGTGTGCGATCTGTTAGCCTATTTCATAAAGGAAATTATAAATCCAAAAATACATAAATTGAATAATGTAAAGTTAGGATAAATATATGTATTAAATTAGAATATTTAATAAATATTAGAAATACTTAGAAATAGTATTTTGTTAGTAAAAATAGGAATCTAGAATTGAGTCGTTTCCTAGGCTCTAAAATAGGAATAAAGTTAGTAGGATGGTTAGAAGCTCATTTATTGTAAATGGACACTTGTTGATTTTCCAAGTGATCCATAACTAGATTAAGTTAGAACATAGAGCTTATAAATAGGATTGTTTCCTAATTTCATTGTGTAATGTGAGTGTAGTGTGAGAATGAGAGTTTACGTCTGTAAACTCCTGCAATTTGTAATGTAATCATTTTTCATTATCAATAAAGTTATGTGTTTGAGGACACTTCTGCAGAAACAAGAAGAATGAATTTTTTTTTGCTACATATGCTCTTTCCCCACGTCTTTGTGCGATCTCGGGAAATTAGAAATAGCGGAAAAAAGGATAGTTGCGGGTAAGGCTAACCAAAAATATAACGTTTTTCTGCAAGGCTTGCATTTCTTTTTTTTTGTGCATGGATTTTGTGCTTTTTTGCAGGAAAAAGCATGCACACCGAAGAATAAAAAAAAAAAAACCTTCCTCCTTCCAAATAATTACAAAATCTTTCTACTAGCTCACTTGGTGCGAAGTTAGTTTATGAGAATAGAAGTCTTGGGTTCAAGTCTCTTTCTGAAGCTTCTTTTTGTTAAATGGGGGGGGGGGGGGGTTTAAAAGTAGAACTTCATCATCAATTTTCAAACCGTTCCCGTAACTATTTGGCATCTACAACTCTTTTTTTTCAAAAAGGCATAACTTTTTCATCCGGAAGTTGTTTTTCGAGCCGTTTTTTTTTAATTAGCCTAATTTTTCGAGATCTTTCCATTGGAGTAGTTAGTTTCAGCCTTTTTCAGCTTTATTTAAAAAAAAAAATGGAAAGTGCATGCTTATTCTTAACAGCACCAATTATTTCCAATGGCTACCTCACATGGTAGATTTACTTAGATGTAAAGGGCTTTATATAATAGCCACATGACAAGAAACTAAACCTGCCGATGGAGATAAAGCCACTAAATGAGAAAATAAACAAGATCAAGCACGAAGGTTGATAGGAATGTCCATTGCTCAAGATCTTCGACTTCATATCCTTGAAATTGGCACCCCTGATGCAGCGCTGAAAAAGATAAATACTGTTTTTGGCATTCAAAATGAAATCAGGGCCCACCAGCTTGAAAATGAGTTGCTTAATTTGGACCCCGATAATTTCTCCTCTATTGAAGATTTTTTTTTCCAAATTCAAGACCCTTAGACTTCTTTTAGAAGGTTGTAAGGTAAAAAAAGGAAGATGGTAGCCTTATCTATTCCATTATTGCTAAGCTTGGCCCTGTATACTCTATATTTGTTTCCACCTTCCATTCCACTAGAGAAGCCATCATTTCTCAAGGAACAGCCTACAAGAACCCCTCTTTTGATGCCTTTTGTGATTCTTTGATAAGAGAACAAGAAAAACTCTTACACCTTGGTCTTATCAATACTATAAACGCTTCTAAGAAAGCCTTAGCAGTCCAACAACAACCATATCAAAAGAATCCCAAGAAGCAGTATCTTCAAAAGTATGGTCCTAAACCAAACAAGAGTCTTAAGCAATTTCAGCCGCAAACTGAAAAAGCACCTCACCAAATTGATAAGGCAACTAAAAACAAAGGGAAGAAAATATATAGAAATTGCAACTTTTGTAATTGTGATAGCCATGTAGGGTCCAAATGTTTTAAGATGGAAGCCTTGGAAGCAGCAATGAAGAAGCACCAGATCAATTTGGAGACCTCTTTAACTTTATCTTGAGGAATGGCACTTTCTGCTTGTGGTTTTCAAGCATATGGTTATGCATTAAATGTATCTTCTTCTTCTCATTCTCATGAGTGGCTCATTGATTCTGGAGCCTCTTACCACATGGCCAAAAATAAAGCCATGTTTTCTTCTTTAGATGATTGTAACACCAAACATATTTATGTTGGTGATGATAGATTTCTTAGTGTTGTAGGATCTGGAACCATTCATCTAGATAATGGTCAGTTTAATGATGTACTATGTGTTCCTACCTTGTCATGCAACCTTTTATTTGTTTATCAGATAACTCATTCAGGTGAAGGGAAAATAGTAGAATTCTCACCTCATGATGTTGTAATCAAGGACCTGAAAGATCCTAG
Source organism: Pinus albicaulis (assembly GCA_034641835.2). Classification (NCBI taxonomy): domain Eukaryota; kingdom Viridiplantae; phylum Streptophyta; class Pinopsida; order Pinales; family Pinaceae; genus Pinus; species Pinus albicaulis. Next base: position 1,425,786,485 of record CM076572.1, read on the forward strand.
ACATATTTTAGCTACTAGAATTGCTAATGATTCCACAAGGTTGTATAAGTTTGACAAATTTGGGTCATCATGTCTTTCCTCTGTTTTTGTTGCTCATAATGATGAAGTGAGCAAACTTTGGCATGAGCGATTTGGTCACTTAAACTATCGCTCTCTTCAAACTCTATGTAAAGAAAATATGGTGACAGGTCTTCCTATGGTATCTTGCCAAGATGGTGTTTGCTATGGATGTGTACTTAGAAAACATCATCGGGATAGTTTTGACAAACGTGCCTCTTGGCACGCTTCAGCCCCTTTGCAGCTTGTGCACAGTGACTTATGTGGTCCAATTCTTGTCATTTCTTTCTCTGGTTGCAAGTAATTCTTAACTTTCATTGATGATTTTTCCATATGAACTTGGGTATACTTCTTAAAACTAAAGAGTGAAGTTTTTAACATGTTCTTGGCCTTTAAGGCCTTTGTTGAGAAATAATCTGGACATAAAATTCTTAAGTTAAGATCAGGCAATGGAGGAGAATATGTTAACAATGAATTTATCAAATTTTGCATTGAGCATGGAATTCAATTGCAACATACTGTTCCATATACTCCACAAAAAAATGGTGTAGCTGAAAGGAAGAATCACACCTTAAAAGAAATGGCTAATTGTATGCTTCAATCTAAAGGACTTAGTCTCAATTTTTGGGCAGAAGAAATTAATTGTGAAAATTACATAGTAAATCGCACTCCTACTAATGTTTTAAGGAAAGTAACTCCAGAAGAAGCCTAGAGCTCAATCAAACCAAATGTAAGTCAATTTCGTGTTTTTGGAAATGATGCTTCGGCCCATATTCCAGATGCCAAACATAAATCCTTAGAACCTAAGAGTGGAAAATGCATTTTTGTTGGATATTTTGAAGATGTCAAAGGATATAGACTTCTTCAACCAAAATACAAAAATATAATCATTAGAAGGGATGTAAAATTTATGAAAATATATTGGCTTGCGAGCCTAGTTCGGCAGGTGTGCCACCTTTGGCCTCTGAGCCTGATTTGGCATATGTGCCACCTCTCTCTATCTCTTTTATTTTTGATAGCATTCCTTTTAGTTTAGATGATGATAGCGAGGATGAAAATCCTCCTCCACCTCTTGAAGATATTCCTTTAGCTCCATAGCTTCCAAGATGGGTCCGTTCTACTCGGGATGTAGCAGATTCTCTTGCAAGTGACCCTGCAAATCGACAATGTACATGTTCTCAATTCGAAAGAGCCTCTTCCTTATTGGCTCAAGTTCTAGAAAATACTGATTGGGATGAAGCTATGAATGAAGAATATCGTTCCTTATTGGAAAACGATATTGGGATCTTGTTACTATTCCAAAAGGAAGAAGACTTGTCAAATGCAGATGGGTTTACAAAACAAAGTTTGGACCATATGGAAAAGTGGATAGACATAAAGCTCGTCTTGTTGCTAAAGGATTTTTAAAAGTTGAAGGCATTGACTATACTGAAACCGTCTCCCCTGTTTCCAAAATGAATTCTATCTACCTTGTTCTTTCCCTTGCTGCCTCCTTTAAATAGGAAGTCCATCAGATGGATGTTAAATCCGCCTTCTTACATGGAGATCTGCATGAAGAAATCTACATGGAACAACCCCATGGATTTATCCAAAGCGGCTCTAGCCTTGTTTGTTGCCTTGGGAAGTCTCTCTATGGTCTCAAACAAGCTCCTCAGGCTTGGTTTGCCAAAATGGATAGATTTCTATTAGATAATGGCTTTTCTAGGTGTCAATTGAGGGTGACTCTGGATATTTTGTACTTTTTCATAGAACTCATAGCATCCTAATTCTTGAAAATAGGAAACTATAGTAGGAGAGGTCATCAGTTCTTCAGTGCTTATAGGTTCAAACCTATTTGGCTTCCCACCCTTCCTCTGCTGCTCTTTAGGCCTTTGGTTTGTCTCACCACTGTCAACATTCTCCTCTTCAGACATTTTGTCCTTCACCGCTACCTCAAGACCTTTAAAAATAATTGACACTACTGGTGGAATGATGTGAAAAGGGTGGATGAGATGGTGAGGTTGCAATGATGTCAAGGTTCAGCAGTGTGGAGAAAAAATATTTTCTTTAGCATTTTACTTCCTTTTCTAAGTTCAACCTTCAATTTTCTTTAGAATCCTACCCTTAGAAAAATAGGAACATGTGGGAAAAGCTCAAATACCTCTCAAAATATCTCCACAGATGAAGAAACAGGCTCAAAACATATGATGCGCAAGATGGGTGCCTCCTCCATGAATGGTCGGGTAGCTCCTGAATGAACAGGAGCATAGCACGGGCACCTCATGCACGCGTTGTCGGGCAGTGCTGAACGGGTGGTTGTGTGTGTGCTCGAGCGGTTCTGAACGTGGTCGGGTCACCTCCTGCACGCAGTTGTGTGCCTCTTGGGTGGCCCTGAACGTGTTTGGGTCACCTCCTGCATGTAGCCGTGTGCCCCTGGGCGGCCTTGAACGAACTGTTGTGTGTGTCTAGGTGGCCTTGAATGCGCAGAAGCGTAGCGCGAGTTAGCCGGGCACCTCCTTAACGCGCTGTCAGGTGCCTTGGGTAGAGGCTACATGCATCTATTTCTACAGGCATGCAGCGCCTTTGTACAGGAGCGCAGCGCTGAATAGAAATTAGCACTGGGAGATGATACAAGAGTGCAGCGCAACTGCACATGAGCGTAGCGAGATAATTCCTTCACCAAAAACTCAACTAGAAACCCTATTTTTAGTGCTTGGAGCTTTTTCCCTCACTTTTTCATACGAAAATGATTTGAATGATAATTCTGTCTCTTATATCCTTTTGAAGAGATTTTTTTTTAAAGAAAAAACCCACTTTACTAAGGTTACTTTGGGCCTTTTTTCCTTTTGCTTAATATTCTCTTTTCCTTTTGCAGGTGGTGTTATAAGGAGAAGTGCTTTTTGACCCTCTCATTTCTTTTGGAGTTTTGGCACTTTTTCCAAAAACTCTTGGTAAACTAGTGATTCTTCTTGTTTTCTCCATTTTTACATGTTGAACCTATGCATATCTCTTTGACTACTTGATGGATGTTGACTTTATTCAAGAGTTCTGTGTCCTTCATACTGATACCCTTTTCAATCTTTTTTCAAATTTAGAGGTCTGCTTTCGAATGTCCTCTGAAAACCTTTTGGCCCTTTGATGGAGTTTTATGACCCTTTTTATCATTCCTGGAAAACTATGGTTTTACTTCATGGGGTTGATGCATCCCTGTATTTGTGATTTTTTGCATAGATCTCTCATTGGGCAGTCGCCTGTTGTGCTAAATAGCTGTAACTTCACTAATAATCTTTGTAAATTTTTCCTTTGCTGTAGTGAAATGATGTTGTCTTAACAAACCTTAGAGATTATTTCCTGACATCATCTTTTAATCTCTGTCTGCAGTCACCAAGGAGGCTTTTCACTCTAGCTTCTTGTTGATTTGAATCTTTTATTTGTGCATAGTTATGCTCATGTGCCACTGTCTTCAGGATCTTGTGCATGGGATCTTTAATGGGCAACACTTTTACAAACAATTTTCCATGAGACCATGATCCTGTTTGTGAAATTTTAGGCCTGTTATATCTTTTCTGTTGTGTAATGTCATTTATGAGTTTAGGCTTCTCTCTTTGCGTCTGTTCTGCTGTTGATAACTATAATAGAGCATTCCTGCAGAAATTCTTTATCATAGGTAGACTGTTCTTTTGCAGGCTCTGATGCTTGATCAAGGAGATACCTTTGGAGGCCTTTGATGTCTTTGGACAATGATAAGTTCACCTTTATCTTTACTTGACTTCACCTTTGAACTATTTGTAGAAACAGAAAATTTAGAACCATGACAATGCATAACCTAGGAGACCCTATATGACTTATTGGAATTTCCTTTGAATAGGTCTTTGACTGAAAAGCTTGAATCAGGGTTTGGAGGTGAAGACAAGGTTTTGACACACTTTTATGCATTGCCATCCTAGACAACTAAACAACTTTGATTTATCTAAAGGGCTTTAGAAAGGGATTTTTGAAATCACCACTGCTTGAGGCACTTAGTGAGTAGAGGAAAATGATTGGGTTACTTGGCGAACCAAGGTGTGAAAATAGAGGGTTTAGGCAAACAAAGACAGAGTGTTATATGCAGAGGTGGCAAACATAGTGAGAGTGAAGGAAATCAGTCCATGATTTGGTCTTCGGGGAGTGATAGGATGGCCATGTCTTGACAGAGTAGCAGGATAGTGAAAAAATTTGTCCTAAGGATAATGAAGGCAGTGAGATTTCTAGAACTCACAAGACTTCTATGAATTTTGGTTCTAGAAATCTTGGACAAGTATTTATTCATCTAAACAGGTAAAAATTACTGATGACTAACATGCCATACACTTTGTAGACCCTTTCGACATCCGAGGTATAGGCTCAACTACAGGCCTCTCGATATGGAGTGGCTCAGCATTATTAGGAGCACCTTTAGCTTGCGAAGACTCAACTTTTCCATAATCACAAGATCTCATAGTGATATTTGCGTGAGCACTCATCATATATACATTTGATGAATTTTCCCCTTCCTGGTTGCCCCCAGAGGGAGCTCCAATATTCGCATTCGTGCCAGTAAGTAGTTGTTGCCCTTGGGGAAAAAAAATTTTCAGTACAACCTGGGAGCTAGAAGAACCCTGCTAAGCTAACAAGTGCTGAGCATCCTGAATTTTCAGGCAGAGGTGAAAAAGATGGTCTTCGGTGCATAACTTGCATGGAAACTTAGCCTTATTCGTATTATCCCTCTTACCCTCTCCAACATGATCGTTGGATCTGTTCGCATTTCCCTTCCCATCCTTGTCTTTCTTCTTATTATTATGTCACTTTTTCTTCCCATCAGATTGTTTATTTCCTTTGGAGTTAGAAGCCTGAACGACATTAATAGTCAAGGGCTCAGAAGGAGTTGACATCGACGTCGTAGCCTGACCAGAAGGAGCAGATAGTATAGACAATTGTTGCAATTGATCTAGCAGTTTAGCTGTACCACTATCGATCGTTCAGAAACATACTAGCCAACTCACCAAAAGTAGCAAAACTACCCCTTGTAAGCTCAATATACCATTTTGCAGTGTTCCCAGTTAGGGTTTGTTGAAATAACCTCAACCTAATCGAATCGTCAATAAGGGAGTTCGATGAACACCATAAGTGGAAAGTGGTGACATGGTAAGCCGGATCCTCACCGGACTTCCCTTCAAACTTTGGAATGTCTAAGGAAAGTTTAGTAGGGACCGGAGGCCAACCCATACTATACCGAATAGGATCATTCATCAATTTCGATAGATCTGGCAAGTTTAAAGTTTCCAGGAAAGGTAAGCACGGAGGAGCCTAGGAATTCCATCCTCCATAGGAAGGACTCCCAACATTTTCAAAAGAATAGTCTAGATTTGTTGAGGCACCAGGTTTCTAGAGATTTTTCATAGAAAATTTTGAGCCATAAGAGAAGCCTTGTGACCCAACATTCGAAGAAGGACCCCCTCCCATCATAGGGTTACTATAAAAAGGGATATTCCCTCCAATCGAAATGTTAAAAGAAGAGGAAACCCCTTAATAAGGGTTCCAAGCATTGGTGAATGGAGAAAAACACTAAGAAGCACCTACGAAGGGAAAGGAACATTCCCTTGCTGACCAAAGAAAAACAGACTCCCAACTCCTAACCTTTTAAAAGCAGGGTTCCATCCTGAAAAAGCATTTGAGCTTTGACCTCCGATGAAAGGATTGAATCTATTGTGGCTCATTTTCATTTACCTTTGAAATATTTTTCAAAACCCCAAAAAATCATATATGTTAGAAAATGTAAAATTTTGTATGTCGAAGTAGAATTTTGATTTATATGTTGGTACATTAACATTTCATGATGAGATGTGAAGGTAGGTCGAAGGATTGGAGAACCAAAATAAAGCTCAGGAGAGTTTTAACACTGTGGAGAAAGATGGAGTTGCACGAGTTCAGTGAATGAACTATCGCAGGGAGTAGCATGGAGAATATGGAGTTGTAAAGCGGCAACAACTGACAAAACAGAGAAATTGGTTAAGGCAGAAAATCTTTAGAAGATTCCCAAAGGAGGCGATCTGACGGCGAGGATTAAATGGCAGAATTAAAGTCAAAGATGGACGGACCAGGTTGCATCGCAAAGTTAAGTTTGAAAAGTTGTGAAGTGGACACATGTCAGCATAGCGAGATTTCAAATCGGCGATTATTTAGTTTGTGTTAAGGACTTTGCAATTTAAACAAAATAACTTGTGATGTGGTAAGAATCGAAACTTGCGATGCGATAAAGGGAGGAGCCACATGTTGGCACATCGATTCAACGCATATCTCACATCAGTAGGTTTAGAATTTAACATTAAGACTTTGCAAGGTAAATTATTTTGGTGGCGATGCAAAAAACGAGAGATGGAGGTGTGAGACAGTATAGTGGGACTGTTGGATTGGGGCGCAGATCAACGGTGGAGGTTAAATCGAAAACAGACACGTTTTGCACATCGACATTATAATTGTTTACCATTTAAGCTATTTGTTATAGTTTCCGACGTGCGATATCGAATAAGTTGCGAAGTGTGATTTCTTTTGATTGGTCAGGTCGTGTGTGGGCCTGTAAACCAAAGGTCCACGGGGTTTGTATAAAGTTGTAGCCGTGTATGCGATAAGGTAATGCGAAGGGGCAACCAATGAATAAAGAGGCATAGGCAGAGTTAGGCAGAATTATGTATAGTGGCACTCTGGGAAGCACGACAGATGGGTCAAGTCGGGCACCAAGGCGTCATTACAGAACTGTGCAGCTGCTGCATCATAACCATAAAGGACACCTCGGCACTTCCGGAGGGCGCATCAGCAACATCAGATTCAATAAAATGAACAATATTTCTAGTTTTTATTTGTTTTCTCTGTATGATTGCATAAGTAATCTTAACAGTTTAGGTAGTAGAAGAGTTTCAAGAAGTTCAGCAGTTACGAACTACTTTGATGTATTTTAGTATGTAGAAATAAAGAAAATAGGTTTCAAGTTTTGGACCTCTGGAGGACTATTAATTTGGTATTGAATTTTCTGAGAAATTAATGAAAGAAGATCAAGTTTCCTACACCTGTTGATGTTGATATGTCTTTCCAGTTTTGCTTTGTGTTTATTCCTCCTTGAATGAAGTCAAGTAATGTAGTAGTCGACCTCTTAATTACATCTGTGAGTAAGAGTTAAGTCACCTTAATTTGTGCTCCTTCACTTCATCTCTTCTCTTTTCACAAACTCCTAATGAAACTTTAAAGTAATAGATTCTGTGTTTATAACATATTATTTCGAGTTTCCTCTCTCTCCATGATTTCCTCTGAAACTTAAAATGATAGATTCTGTTTCTCAACATATCATTTTGAGTTTCTCTTACAGTTCTTCTTTTCATTTCATTCAAGTATCAGCAGTTTATGGAATTGTGAAGGCTTTCATTATATCAGATTATTGAGGGTATTAAGTAATTAAATTCCAAAGGTGTTAAATAGAGGCCATTTGATATTGTAATTTTGACATACATTTATAAAATGTCTTAAGCATTGATTCCTTACCATAGCCAAGGGATTGTTTCTTGAGATACAACATTTTCTGGCGCCGTTGCCGGGGGACGAAGAAATGAATTTTATTTTTCCCTAGGTTTTTCACATTATTTCCTCTGGTTGTTCAGTAAGGAGGAAATATTGGGCTGTGTTTTTTATTTTCAAAATTCTGGCTTTCAAAAGGCCTCACATGAGGTTAGATACCTCACAGCAGATAGTCCCTGCTTTGCCAGACCTAGAAAGATTGGTTTCTAAAAAGGCTCAGAAACCTGAAATTCCTTCAATACCTGATCCTACATTGTCTGCTCCTGATAGTAGTTCTCATAAACCTTTGTTTGAAGATATTTCCAAGGAACTCTCTTTCTTGGAACAAGATTCTCCTTCCACACCCATTCATTTTCAAGAACCTAAGTTAGAAGAACGTTCTTTCAAGTCTATTTCTTTTACCTTCACTCAAGCTCAACCAAATATAGTTGTTTTTTCTTCTGCCATTGTTCATCAACCCACTCCCATATCATTTTTGCCTCCACCCTCATTCACTTTCATAGCAGGTTCATCAACCTCAACTACCCAAAGAACAATTAACCAAGGTGTAAATATGGCAGCACCAGCCTTTTTGTTGAACATATATGTTCCACTAAATATTGCACATCCAATGAATGTCATGCCTCAGGAATACCTCAAATTACTTCCTCGTTTCATTGGAGAAGATGAAGTAACTGCAAAACAACATTACCCTTGCTTTTCACTTTTGTTGAGAATTTAAATGTAGAAAATCTTGATGTTGTGATGAGACTATTTGTGCAGTCTCTAGATGAAGAGGCTAGAAAATGGTTCAAAGGTTTACTAAATGGTTCAATAAATAACTAGGAAGAGTTAGAAACTCAATTCACTCAAATATGGGGAGAAAAGAGAGATAATGGTTACTCATTGACAGAGTTTATTGCAATTAAAATAAGGCCTAATGAAAGCATTTCCGAGTTTGTAAAAAGATTCAACAAATTGTACAATAGTTTACCTATAGAGATGAAGCCCCCCTATAGGAGAAAAGGTAGTTTTTTTTGGGGCTTTTGAAGCTGATTTTAGCTTTACATTTAGAGAGAGAAGAGACCCTACTCTTGAGCAGATATAGACAGATTTTCTAGAGATCATAGCTAATATGACTGTAGCTGGAAAGGCGAAAGGGAAATAGTCGGTCTATGAGAAGGGGAAAGAAAAAGAAGAATCATCACAAGATCTAAGAATTGAAGATATAACAAAGGTGATGAAACATCTGACCAATAAGCTAGCTAAGATGGAATTGGAAAATAAAAACTCCCAAAGACAAGTACACCAAAACCGAGGGGGGTTTAACCCTCAATTCAAAAGACATCCCATGAAAATTTTGCAGAGGAAAAGAAGAGATCAAAACCAGGTTCAAGCACCATTGTATAAAGAAGAAACACCCATAGAGCCAGCAGAAGATGACCAAAGGGAGGTTGAGGATCAGATATCTTCTATGTATACAATAAAAGAGGATGAAGAGGAATATTGTGAGGGAGAATATGTTGAAGCTGAAGTATCTTTTGATCAAGATTAAATGGATGAATAATGCATACAATTCACAGATATCATGCAAGCTGAGTTACATAAAAAGTATGATTTAAGGTCTAAAAAGAGATCTAGAGTGCAGGATAATGAAGGTGAACAACAAGGTTCCGTTCCTCCTCCAATGAAGAATCCACAACAAAAGTACCCTGTGAAACAGGTCAGTAAGGGGAAACAACCTGTAAATTCAGTTAATAGAACAAATTTGCAGCAGGCTGAATCTTCCCAGAACAAATCAGTTGACACTGATATTTTGGAGAGAGTTGTTCCTCTACCCGAACAAGGGGAAAATTCTATAAAGAGTGAAGAATAACCTGAGAAGAAAATTAAGCAAACTAATACTTTCAATTTGGAAAAAGAGCTGGAGAAGGTTAAAATCCAGGTACCTCTTCTAGAATTAGCTAAAATTCCAGCTTACAAGAAAGAAATTTCATAATTTATCAATCTCACACAGATGGAAGATATAAGTGACACAGTGAACTTACAAGAAGAAAAGCCAGTGGTCACCTTTGGTCCTCATGTAGAAGAAGTATATCCTTCTGATCTGCCCTTTTATATTTCTCTGTTGCTTCATGATTTTACTCTACATAACTGCATGCTAGGCTAATGAGTGTCCCATAACCTCATTCCATTGTCTCTTATGAAGTAACTAAACTTGCATATTACCAAACCTTATAGGGATCTGATTCATTTGATTCCAAAAGGGTGAAATGTGTTTGGTTAATTAAATATGTGGAAGTTTTGTTGGCACAAATCCCTACAAAGAGTATAGTCATGGATATAGTGGTTGCTGACATCCCAGCCAGATTTGGAATGCTCCTGTCAAGATCTTGGGGAGAAAATTTGGGAGGTGTTCTAAAATTAGATTTCACTTATGCTATCATTCCGGCCTTTAATGGGGAAGAAAGGAGATTGTGCAGGGAAACAAGGTTTGTGAAGACCACCTCCAAGAAAGATGCAGGAAATTTCCCATTTATAGTCAAGAAACAACAAAGCTTTCTTGTTTCATGCTGCATGAAAATGTAGAGTTTGTTGAAGACATAGGGAAGCAGCTCTCTTTAGCTGTTGTAAATAATGAGCTGCTCTCAAGGAAGATTTGGAAGTGCTACTTTGATGGTGCCTACTCCAAGGAAGACGCAGGTGATGGGTTCTTGTTGATATCACCAGAAGGTAACCTCATGAATTTCTCTTTTAAACTAGAATTTGATTCAACAAACAATGTGGCTGAGTATGAGGCCTTAATCTCAAGCCTTCAAGTTGCTAAACAGATGGGAGTTCAATGTATTTCAATTTTTGGTGACTTTGAATTGATAATAAGGCAAATTAAAAATCATTGTCAAACCAAGCATCCGAGATTGAGATCATATAGGAATAAAGTTTGGGATCTGATAGAAAACTATTTTGAAGCCTTCAATCTTCAGTATATTTCGAGGGAGGAGAATATATTGGCCAATTCTTTAGAAGTTTCAACGAACACCTCCAAACCTCCAATAAATCCAAGGTTAAGGTATGAAATTGAAATTAGACATAGACCTTCTATCCCTGACAATGTGAAACATTGGTAGGTGTTTGATGATGATGAACAGATAAGTCGGTTCCTAACAATGATTGGAAACTTTGAATATGCCGAGATAGACAAAGAGGAATAAAAAACAGAGCAGAAAGTAGAAATAATAAACCTTAAGCAGTAAATAGGTGAACAAAAGATTATCCAATTGAAAGATAATGTGCTCCCTAAAGGGTTGGTTCCCCTTGAAAGATTATTCGATGCTAATGATGTAGCTGTTGATTCAAAGAAAACACATCAAGAAGAAGAGATGGAAGATTGTAATTTGGGAACTCAGCAGGAACCCAAAATAGTGAAATTGTTCAAATGTGTTCCCAAAAACTACAAAGAAAGATACATTGATCTTTTTAAGAAATATATGGATGTGTTTGCCTGGTCATATGAAGACCTGAAAACATATGACAAAAGCATAATTCAGCATAAGATTCCATTGAAGGATGGACACAAACCACACAGAAATAAGCTCAGACGGATCAATCCATTGTTGTTAGCTCCAATCGAAAAAGAAGTGAATAAATTGTTGCATGTGAAAATTATAATCCCTCTCAGATATTCAGATTGGGTTTCTAATCTGGTCCCTGCAAGAAAGAAGAATAGAGAGACAAGACTGTGTGTAGACTTCAGGAACTTGAACCGAGCATCTCTAAAAGATAATTATCCTTTGCCAAAAATGGATTATGTCTTACAGAAGGTGATAGGAGCTCACAGGTTGTCTATGACTGACGGATTTTCTGGGTATAATCAAGTAGCCGTAGAAAAATAAGATCAGAAGAAGACTTCTTTCACTACGCCATGGGGAACCTTCATGTACGCAAGGATGCCATTTGGCCTTATGAACGCAGTTGCAACATTTCAGAGGGCCATGGACATAGCCTTCGTTGGTGACAAGTTTGTAGTTATATATCTGGATGATGTAGCTGTTTTCTCAGGGTCAGATGATGAACACTTGGAGCATTTTCAAAAAAAAAATCAAAAGTGGAGAAAGTTTGGTCTGTCATTAAATCCCAAGAAATATTTATTTTCCTTAGAAGAACGTAAATTATTGGGTCACATAGTTTCTAAACAAGGAGTAAATATTTACCCAGCAAGGGTGGAAGCCATTCAAACTATTCCTTTACCTAGAATCAAGAAAGATGTCGAGATATTCCTGGGAAAAATCAACTTTCTGAGGAGATTTGTGCCCAATTATGCTGAGATTGTGAGAAGTATAACAGATATGTTGAAGAAAAATTCAGAAGTGAAATGGGATAAGGGATTAAGAGAAGGAAGCACTACAGGAAGCTCCAGTTCTAATTATTCCAGACTATCAAAAGGCCTTTCAGGTATTCTCATTTGCATCCCCAACTACTATTGTTGTTGTGTTGTTGCGGAAAAACGAAGATAGTAAGGAGCAGCCAGTTGCATTTTTCAGTAAAGTTCTCAGAGATGTTGAGCTCAAATACAATATTATGGAGAAACAAGTATATTCTTGGGTCAAAGCACTGAAATCCTTCAGGACTTATGTGTTATAGTCCCAAATAACTGCTTATGTTCCTAATTCTATTGTGAAAGACGTGCTAGTCCAAAGTGATGTTGAAGGAAAAAGGGGGAAGTGGATAGAAAAAATCCAAGAGTATAATTTGGACATCAAACCAACCAAGCTATTCAAGGGACAGGGGTTAGCGAATTTGTTGACAAAGACAAATTTTCAAGCCTTGAGAATCAATCTGTTGGCACCAGTGGATGGAATTGTTAATGAAGAAGGTCAAAACAGATCCAAAATAGGTATTTGTTGGGTGTGGAGCTTGATTATATTGTTTATTTTGTATCACAATGTTGGACCCCTGTACCTTAATGGGGCGGCAACGCTGCCTGTAATTAAACGCTGCCTGGGGGGTCTAGGGGGGAGCGGCTATGACTTTATGGAGCCCCCCCATGGCGGGGGGTTTCAAGGGCAGTGTCCTCGAAGCTAAAAACAGATGTAAAATTTCCTTGTAAAAGTATAGTACTTTCTAGTTAATCTAGGTCGTTCATTAGGTGGATGATCTAACGGTAGAAGTTATGTTTAGTTTAGGGTTTTTTGCCCTAGAAGGAAACCCCTCGCTTGTATGAGGGTATTTTATTTCCGCTGTGTATTGTATGTGTATTCTCAGAGCGAGAAACAGATAAGGAGATTGTGAGAGAGAACAGAGGATATTACAGCGGATCTTGTAGGTTGTGTCTCTTCATTTCGCTGGATAATAGAAAGGAAGGACTGGCTGTTCAAGGTGGACGTAGCCCAAACTAGGTGAACCACGTATATCTGTGTCTCTCTGGTTTTATGTGTTGTGTGTGCTTATTTTTTCTGCATATTTATGCGTTGCATTGCTTTGTAATATATAATTTTCTAACAGTATTCAATACAAATTTTTGTGCTCTGATTGGTATAAAGATATTGTGCATTACCTGTGTTTCTTTTCCTGTCCAACTTCACTAAATAGAACAAAATACAGAGCTCTCAAGCTCAAGTCTCAGCCATATGTTATCGTAGAAGCAAAGCTATACTGGAAAGATCCTGTTGGTATTTTGTTGTTATGTTTGACCGAAAGAGAATCTATCGAAGTCACCAAACAATATCATGAAACTCTGTGTCGAGGACATTATAGCTGGAAGTTCACTACTCATAAAATTCTCATGTCAGACTTCTATTGGCCAACCCTGTTTGCAGATGTTTATAGACTAGTCAGAAGTTGTCAAAAGTGTCAGTTATTTGCTGAAAAGAAAAAACTTGCTCCGTTACCTCTCATGCCAGTATTTATTGAAGAACGTTTTAGGCAATGGGGATTGGATTTTATTGGAGAGATGAATCCACCATCAAGTGGACAGTTCAAGTGGATTATGACTACCACTAATTACTTTACAAAATGGGTTGAAGCAATACCCACTAAGAAGGCGAATGACCAAGTAGTGATGAATTTTATGGGGGAAAACATTTTCAACAGATTCGGATATCCAGTAAAAATTGTGACTGATAATGATTAGGTATTCAACTCTGCTCATTTCATTAATTTCTGTCAGACATGTAATGTAAATTTATCACATTCCACAACATATCATCCCCAAGGGAACGGATTGGCAGAGTCCTCAAATAATACATTGGTCAGAATATTGAAAAAGACAATCACTGAGAATCAAAAGGATTGGGATATGAAGTTGAAGTTTTTCCTCTCAGCAGTTTGAGTCACCACCAAGAGATCTACTGGGAAGTCTCCCTATGAACTGGTTTATGGGACTCAAGCACTATTTCCTACTCAGCTGGCCAAACCAGTGATTTATTTCATTTAACAAGCTCAGGAAGAACCTAATGCTCTGGTAAGAATATTGAACAAAATAATTGAATCAAGTGAAAACATAAACAAAGTAAGGGATAAATTGATTACTTATCAGGAAAATATGAAGTCTGTATTTGACAGAAAAGAAAAAAAAGTTTTCTTTCAAGCAAGAGATTTGGTACTAAGATGGGACACTAGACGAGAAGAAAAGGGGAAGCATGGTAAATTTGACCCTCTCTGGTATGGTCCATACAAAATCTTTGAGGCAAGGTCAAATAACACATTCATTCTGGAAGATCTAGATGGAGAGTCAGTACAGTGCCTGTGAACGGGCAGCATCTAAAGCATTATTTACAGCATTAAAAGTTAGCATTCCACGATTGTAAATACCAAATTGCTCATTGTTCATGTCACCAAGAAATATTTGACTCCATGCCCAATGGATAAGGTACTAATCTACGGTTCTTAGCGCTTCCGTGGAAAAACGCACTATCCCCAGGTGGAGCCAGATGTTGTGGCTCATTTTCATTTACCTTTGAAATATTTTTCAAAACACCAAAAAATCATATATGTTAGAAAATGTAAAAGTTTGTGTTTCAAATAAGAATTTTGATTTATGTGTTGGTGCATAACATTTCGTGATGAGATGTGAAGGTAGGTCGAAGGATTGGATAACCAGAATAAAGGTCAGGAGGGTTTTAACACTGTGGAGAAAGATGGAGTTGCATGAGTTCATTGAATGAACTATCGCAAGGAGTAACGTGGAGAATATGGATCTGTAGAGTGGCGACAGTCGAAGAAACAAAGAAATCGGTTAAGGTGAAAACCTTTAGAAGATTCCCAAAGGAGGTGATCAGATGACGAGGATTAAATCACATAATTAAAGTGAGAGATGGACAGACGAGGTTGCATCGAAAATTTAAGTTTGAAAAGTTGCGAAGTGGACACGTGTCGGCATAACACGATTTCACATCAACGATTATTTAGTTTATATGTTTTAGGACTTCGCAAGTGAAGAAAAATAACTTGTGATGTGGTAAGAAGTGAAACTTGTGATGCGATAAAAGGAGGAGCCACGTGTTGGCACAACGATTTAGCGCATATCACACATCGGCAAGTTTAGAATTTGGCATTAATACTTTGCAAGGTAAAGTATTTTGGTTGCAATGCGACAAACAAGAGATGGCGGCATGAGACAGTACAGCGAGACATTGGGGTGCAGATCAACGGTGGAGGTTAAATCGCAAACAGAGCGGTTTCACACATCGACATTATTATTGTTTACCATTTAAGCTACTTTTTTATAGTTTCTGACGTGCGATATCGAATAAGTTGTGAAGTGTGATTGCTTCTTATTGGTCAGGTCGTGTGTGGGCCCGTAAACCACAGGTCCGCGGGGTTTGTATAAAGTTGCAGCTGTGTATGCGATAAGATAATGCGAAGGGGCGGCCAATGAATAAAGGGGCATAGGCAGAGTCAGGCAGAAGAATGTATAGTGGCACTATGGGAAGAACGACAGCTGGGTCAATTCGAGTACCGAGGCATCGTTACAGAAGTGTGCAGCTGTTGCATCATAACCAGAAAGGACACCTCGACACTTCAGGAGGACGCATCAGCAACATCAAATTCAACAAAACGAATAATATTTCCAGCTTTTATTTTTTTTCTCTGTATGATTGCATAAGTAATCTTAACAGTTTAGGTAGTCAAAGAGTTTCAATAAGTTCAGCGGTTATGAACTACTTTGATGTATTTAAGTAGATAGAAATAATGAAAAGAGGTTCTGAGTTTTGGACCTCTGGAGGACTGTTAATTTGGTATTGAATTTTCTGAGAAATTAATGAAAGAAGATCAAGTTTCTTGCACCTATTGATGTTAATATTTCTTTCCAGTTTCTCTCTGTGTTTATTCCTCTTTGAATGAAGTGAAGTAATGTAGTAGCCGGTCTCTTAATTACATCTATGAGTAAGAGTTAAATCACCTTAATTTGCGCTCCTTCACTTCATCTCTTCTCTTTTCACAAACTCCTAATGAAAATTTAAAGTAATAGATTCTGTGTTTACAACATATTATTTCAAGTTTTATCTCCCTCCATGATTTCCTCTGAAACTTAAAAAGTGATAGACTCTGTTTCTCAGCACATCATTTTGAGTTTCTCTTACAGTTCTTCTTTTCATTTCATTCAAGTATCAACAATTTATGGCATTGTGAAGGCTTTCATTATATCAGATTATTGAGGGTATTAAGTAATTAAATTCCAAAGGTGTTAAAAATATGCCATTTGATATCGTAATTGTGACATGCATTTATAAAATGTCTTAAGCATTGATTACTTACCACAGCCAAGGGATTGTTTCTTGAGATACAACAGAATCCTTTAATGTGAGAGGTGAAAGGCAAAGATCCTAAGGAAGGGTTCAAATGAGGAATATGCCCACTTCCAAAGGAGAAACCCTGAAATGAAGTTGATCCACTAGCCATAGAAGGCATAGGCACGGAGACAGCTAAAGTAGCGGTAAAGGAGAAAAAAGGAATTGCACTAGAAGGCATTCCCAAAGAAAATGGGCCAGAATGAGAAGCATATGCTTGGGTGCTTCCACTCGTAGATGGAATAGAGGCAGAGCCAAACATATTAGCACTAGAAGTGATTTTCGAAATGGAAATGAGATCCCCTCCTTTGAATGAAAGAGGAGTATGCACAGTTGCAGTGCTCATAGCCGAAGTTGTGTTCCCAGTCGTGGCCATCGAAAGAAAGGGATAAGAAGGATAGGGGCTAGCTGGTCTCTTAGACTCAGGCCCAACGTATAAAATAATGTATGGAAAACTAGCAGGAAGAGGAGATGAAGGAGTACCAGGAGGTTGAGGAACCTCTTCTACTTCAACTTCTTCTGCCGAAAACAAGACTCTAGAGATGAGTGGAGTACCCCTCTCTACAATACCAATAGTACTAGGAGCACCCACAGAAACAACAACCCTAGACGGAGGATCACTCTCCGTTGCATTCGAAGCTATTGGATAAAAATCACCCACTGAATTTCTCCTACGCCTTCTTGAAGAAGGCTCGGCACTCACAGGAGAAATCCCACGAAGCCTCCTCGATCAACAAGGTGATTGGTCAACCACTTTTGATAATTATGAGATTAATTAGACTCAAACAATTAAGAAGCTGGGAAATATAGGAGCAAAGAGCACACTCTATCAAAAGTCCCTAAGATACAGTCAATCAAATAACTTTCATGTATTTCCACTCCAGGTGATTAGGACCGGACACCAAAATACTAGAAAGTGAATAAGAGGACCTTTTGAAAATAGTTTGGGTTAATTATGCCCCAGACCTAGTAGTGAAGGTAAAAAAAATAGTTACGCTGACCTCCTGACAAAAGCCTTTGCCGATGCAAGCACCTGAGCTTCGCAAGGGCACCCTCCAGAAGTACTAATGAAAGTGATGCGACGTCTGCCTCAGGTACCACGGGTATTCCCCCCGCCCGTAGTCACCTATGTGGTCCCTCGTGCTTAACTCTCTGGAGGTAGATCTTTCTCGGTCCACGTAACAGAATTAGATTTCACTCGTTAATCAACTTTCTACTTTGGACAGTTTTGAGTGGCCTTGGAGAGTTAACTCTCCACTCACCTATTCCAAGGCCCTATGACCTAGTTGGTGTATGATTAATGACAATATAAAAAACTTCTAGTTCATTTTAATTAGATCGCTTGATTTTAAATGGTTGTTACTTAAGTCATAGGTAGATGGAGATGAAACCGATGATGTTTTTCGACGCAAAATAAATCAATGAAAACCTACTACATGAAGATGCAATATTTTTCTTTCGATGAAAAGAGAATTCTAAATGGGTTCTACGAAGCTAATAATAAACAAAAACTTATTTTTTCTTTTCACTTATCACTCTTCACACACTTTAGAAAACTATCAAAAATACTAAAATGTTTCAGTGCAACCAATGGAAAAACTACCAATTATCTGCAAATTCTAGGACTACTCACTAAGGAAGCAAAAAGAGTTTCTAAACAATATCAGTTCAGTCACTTTGACAGAAAAGCAAGGAAAGCCCCAACACGAACTCCTTTTCATACAACAATGCCAAAATACACTTGATATAAAAGAGAGAGAAATCCAAACAAGGACTCCTTTCGAGACCAAGCAAATGAACCAAAAACGAGAAACTAAGAAGTTGCCTCAAAATGGATGAAAACCGTAAAAAGAAAACCAAATAAAAATCAATGAAAAACAAAAATGTTTTTTGGCTTTTCACTTTTAAGGAAAATGAGAAAATTTGAGAGAGACAAGCACAAAAATACTCAAAGACCAAAATCAAGAAAATGAGCCACAAGGAGACTTCAAAATGCACAAGCCAACTATGCCACTTTCGTAGTGGGACTAAAATGAACAAGAAAAAGTAACCAACTCAAGAAATTGATTCATAAAAGCAGCACAATCTTCCAGCAAACAAAAACTTCATGAAACCAAGAAAAGGCCACTTCAAGATTCACTAGAAGGATAGTCCCAAGAAACAAGAAAACCAAAGAATTCAAAGAGGAGAAAACCAAAAAGCGAAGCAATGCATAAGGTGAACAAGAACAAACAAACAAAGTCTCAATGCTTTGAATGGTCAGAACATCCAAGAACTCCAAGAAGAGGTCTTGGTGCTACAACCACAATTGAGACTTCACAAAATAGGCAAAACCCTAGAATTACTAGGTATTCACATGAAAAAGAGAGGAACTGACATATAGCCACAAGAATCATAGTCCAGACACCTAAGAGGTTCCATAAGAATGACCAACCACAAACAGGAAAGAATCATAGTGCCTCAGAATTCAAATTTTCAAAATTTACAGGGCATACGTAGGTTTGTTGTGTGCAACACACATGTATACACTATTGTATCCAAAGAAACAGGCATATATGGGGGTTCTTTTGGAGAAAACAGTAGGTATACGCGACTGTGTACAAAAAAAAGTAGAATATAGAAAATGAAATAAGGAAAAAAGAAAAACCCAGGCCTGATCCAGAAGATCAGGGCTTCTGCCTGGCTGAGAAAAAGACCTACTAGACTAAAAAAGTGATTAAACTATCAGGGAACCCACAAGACAGATAAAACAACCCAAACAAGGAATTACACGGATGTAATCCCTAGTGGAGTCACCAGTTCTATTACAGGAAAAGCTACCCTAAGGCCTTGGGTTGAGGGACCTAATAGAGTGGATGGCATGTCATCACAAGAAGCACTCTAATGGCCAGTTTTTATGCTTTAAACTAGAAAATGATGATTTTCGACCTTACCCGTTTATCCTTCGTTTGAGTTTGATCACGTAGGGTGCAAACCCTATGCTCCTCCTCATGCTCCAAAAGCTCCAAATAAGTCAAGAACAAGCACACAACCTAGGTTTACAACATATATGTCCTAGATGTTAGCATGTTAGCATATATAATCTCATAAAGATAACATGAAATTGTTGAGAATGCAGCAAGATGATGGAGCTTAGTGAAATGAAGTCGCCTTCACTAAGTGGGCCCGCAGGCAAATTCTGGCGCAAAAATCTATTTTTAGACTATGTCTATTTTTAGACATATGGAGCATGGTTCGGGGATTCCAGTTTGAGATTCTTGGAGCATTGGTCATGTTGGTAAAAATAGATGAGACTCTATTTCTTAGGTCAAAGAGGTCGAAGGCTATTTTTAGATTGCCTCTCCTAAAAATATGGAAGTCAAATATTATTTACGCTTAATAATATTTAGACTATAAATAGCAGTTTACTCTCTTGGAGCACTTCAGTTTGAGCTATGGATGTGGCACATGCAACTGATAGAGGAATCACGTGGTTCCCAAGGGTTTGATGGCATCATGCATGGTTGACTTCAGTGGCAGAAGTTTGGTGGAGTTAATGAGACAGATAGTGAAGTTGTGTTCTGTTTATTTTAGTTGAACTAGTTGAGATTAGTTTAATTAGCTAATCAATTAGTTATGAGTGGAGTGAATTAAATATTATTTAATTCATTAATTAGTAACTCATTATTCAACTCAAGAACACATCAGTTCACTACAGTGCATGATCAGTTCAGTGGAGACCAGTGAAAGAGGTAGATGAAAGGGTAGAGTTAGCTATCAGTGGCGACATCAGTTGTGCATGAGATTTGCACCACACTTGGAGGATTTGTCCATGACAATTGCGCAGTCAAGCCAAGGAGATTCGAACCTTGGATCTCTATATAGACAGGCCTGGATTGCGCAATAGAAGCAAGGCAATTGGCGGTGAGTTTTGAACCAGTAACCTGTTCAAAACCAAGCTAGTTTGTGTGTAACTTTATGAGAAAGTACTGAGTACTTGTGAGGAGTATTGTACTGAGTTTGTTACATGATTTCTCCATTATAATATACACAATAGCTGCGGGGTTTTCAGATATAAGCTTTCCCCATACATACTGTGTTAATGTGTATGATGATTTGATGTGTTATCGCTTGATTTTATTTCCGCATGTGTGATGATCTGAGTTGAGTTGAGTGGAAGAGATTATGTGTTGTGTATGAAGTTCAAATGGTATGTGACCAGGATAGTCTCGGTGGATAATTAATCATTATTCAACAAATTTCTACATGGTATCGGAGCTATTGAAGTTCAGATTGATCATCACAGTGATTACAAACTTATTTCGGTAGACAGAGTCTGCATGCGGGCCAGGTAGCCTTCGGATTCATCTTTCTTCGGAAAGTGAAAGGTCTGGTAAATGCCCCTTGCAGTCAATCTCTGTGCTAGAAATAATTTTTTCTCACAGATCTAGAGCGGTTGAGCTTTGAGGTGGAATTCGAAATTTTGCAGCAGTTTTGTTTTCTTGGTGCCGGTGTTGAAAATGTCTTTCAACGGTTTGCAACTCGAATATGCTCTTGAAGGCAGTTCAAATTATGTTGCATGGAAGGATCGCATGGAAGCAGTATTAGAAGATAATGGTCTGAAGGAGTTCATAGATACGGATGTCCAAAAGCCCACTGATCCTGCTGAAGTCGATGCATGGCAAAAGAGAATGGCAAAGTGTCGAAGGATCCTGTTGGAGGGCGTCAAGGATCATATTGTATCCATCCTGCGTGGAAAGGCTACTCCATATTTAATGTGCAAAGCTTTGACGTATCTATTCCAGAGTAAGAGAGACCAAAGGAAGCTGGCGCTCAAATATAAGCTCAGGAACATCAAGATGGAGAAGGGCGACAGTATCGCCAAATACCTCACGAAGTTCACTCAATGCAGAGATGAGCTGGGAAGTGTGGGGGTGACTGTCGAAGATGAGGACATGGTCGACCTGGCTCTCCTTGGTCTTCCGAAGGCTTGGCACTCATATCAAGATAGTGTCAATGGTCGGGAGAAGTTGCCGGGATGGGAGCGCCTTTGGGCGGATCTCATGCAGGAGGAGATAAGGAGGACTACTCGAGATGGATCTTCATCAAAGGGAGCTGATGAAGAAAACTGTGCTTTGGTGGCCAAAGAAAAGAAAGGGAAGGGTAAGAAAACCTCTCATTCTGGTGCAAAGGGCAAGAAGCAGGATATGGTGAAAGTGAAGTGTTTTCACTGCCATGATCACGGACATTATGCTACCAATTGTCCAAAGAAGAAGAAGAAAAAGAAAGCGGGAAGATCTGCAGATGGAGAAGCTTTGGCTTCACAGTTCGAGCTTGACTTTTCACTGATTGCATGCTTGGTTTCAAGTGTGCTGGGATCGGTATGGTTCTTGGATAGCGGTGCGTCATTTCATATGACGAGAGATCGGGAGTTGTTCTCAGATCTGGAGGACAAAGATTTGGGTGTGCACATCGAGATGGGCGATGATGGTAGATACAGTGCGACTGGTATCGGTACCATATCCTTTCAGAGGGAGTCTGGTAAACCCTTTGTATTGAGGGATGTCATGCATGTACTTGGATTGAAGAAGAACTTGATCTCTGTGGCGATGTTGGAAGATAAGGGGTATGATGTGGTCTTCAGCGAAGGAAAAGCCTTCTTGCGCAGTAAGACTACTGGAGAGACCCGGAAGATAGGGGTTCGAACCAAGAACCTTTATCAGTTGCAGGTAGATGGCTGCGCAGCAATGGCATGCAAGGCGTGAGAAGTGGTGAGCCGGGATGATGAGGGCGAACTGTGGCACAGGAGATTGGGCCACCTTCACCATGGAGCTTTGAAGATCCTGCAGCAGATTTCTACTGGGCTTCCTAAGGGCACTCTTGCGCAGTCAGATCAGTGCAAGGGGTGTACTTTGGGAAAGTATGTGAAAGCCACCTTTCACGAGAAGGATAGTCGCGCCACGACAATCCTTGAGAGAGTTCACACAGACGTGTGTGGTCCTTTCTCAGTTGCTTCGACAGCAAAGCACAAGTATTATGTGATCTTTGTTGATGATTTCTCTCGAAAGTGTTGGATCTTCTTCATGTAGAAGAAGAGCGATACATTCGCGAAGTTCTGTGAGTTTAAAGCACTGGTCGAGAAGGAGTCGGGGAAGAAGGTGATTGCTCTAAGGAGTGATAACAGTGGTGAATTCATCTCGGCTGAATTCAAGGAGTTCTGCAGCGCAGAAGGGATTCGAAGAGAGCTCATCGCACCCCATAACCCACAGCAGAACGGGGTGGCTGAGCGGAAGAACAGAACGATCGTGGGTGCTGCACGGGCGATGTTGCATGATCAGGGCCTACCCCTTCACTTGTGGGCTGAGGCATGCAATACAACAGTGTATGTGCAGAACCATTGTCCTCACAAGGCTCTTGGCATGAGTACACCGGAGGAGGCTTATTCTGGCAAGAGGCCTGATATTTCCCATTTGCGGATTTTTGGTTCTCCTGTCTACATGCATGTGACGAAGGATGCGAGAAGGAAGCTGGATCCAACCACTGTTGAATATTTCTTTCTTACACCGATACAATTTTCACTTGCACGGTGTATTTTACAATGAAGATAAAGTACGGACAGTAAAATTTCGTGATACGAGAAAGCCATGCAAGAGCCCGCTGAGAGGGAGCTACACTTGCATGCAAAAAGATGAGGAGTCGTTAGTTCCTAAGGAGGAGCTTCCGGATGTGGATCAGCCACAAGAGGAGGTTCGGGCAGGAAGAAATCACCTGTGCAAACGCCCAACCATCGAGGGCGCATGCGCACTACGTAAGCTGAGCGACATGAAATGGCGTAGGAAGGTTGCAGACTACCTACAAGACAGCCGTTGCACAAGAGACAAATAACGGATCTACACACCTGATACATGGCTCTTGTGAGTCAATGTCGTGGATTCGTGAGCCATCCTCTCTTGAGGAAGCCGTGGAGGAACCCGCATGGGTTGATGCCATGATCGAAGAATATGATTCGATCATCAGGAACAGTGCATGGGAGATTGTCCCAAGACCGGTTTGGAAATCAGTTGTAGGTTCGCGATGGATCTACAAGGTGAAGCAGGCAGCTGACGGGAGTGTGGAGAAGTACAAGGCGAGATTTGTCGCCCGTGGCTTCTCACAGATCGAGGGGATTGACTATGAGGAGACTTTTGCACCTGTCGCAAGGTACTCTTCCATACGGACGATCCTTGCTCTCTCAACGCAGATGGGGTGGCACATTCATCAGATGGATGTGAAGACTGCGTTCCTCAATGGAGTTATTGAGGAGGAGGTGTACATAGAGCAGCCTGAAGGTTTCGAGATCTTCAGCAGTGAGTCGCATGTGTGCCGACTCAAGAGAGCACTGTACGGGCTGAAGCAAGCACCTCGTGCTTGGTACACTCGCATAGATAGCTACTTCACCGGGCTTGGATTCTCCAAGAGTGAGGCGGATCCAAACCTATACCAGATTGTGGTGGAGGGGAAGCTGTTGATCATCGTACTGTATGTAGATGATCTGATTTTGACTGGCGATGAGCAGTTGATACTTTCATGCAAGGAGGATCTCGCACGAGAGTTTGAGATGAAGGACTTGGGCATCCTTCATTATTTCCTGGGATTGGAGATTTGGCAGCGCAGCGGAGGACTGTTTGTTTCTCAGGGCAAGTATGCCCGGGAGATTCTGGAGAGGTTCAACATGCAAGGCTGCAAGCCTGTTGACACTCCTCTTCCCGGTGGTTGGAGGAAGGAGGATGCTACTTCAGCGGAGGTAGTGGATGCCACTGTCTATCGACAGTTGGTGGGGTCGCTTATGTATCTGGTCAATACACGACCTGATATATGCTATGTAGTTAACCAGCTTTCGCAAGCTATGGTTAAGCCTACCAAGCTCTTTTGGAAGGCAGGCAAGCATGTATTGTGCTATATTAGAGGCACATCGGGATATGGTCTATGGTACAGACAGGAGGATGGAGCGAAGCTTTCTGGCTTCATTGATGCAGATTGGGCAGGGAGCCCAACAGACCGGAAGAGCACATCTGGAGGAGTTTTCAGCATTGGGTCGACAACAGTTTCCTGGTACAGCAGGAAGCAGAGATCCGTGGCACTCAGTTCAGCAGAGGCCGAGTACATGGCAGCTAGCTTGGTTGCATGCGAGGCTATTTGGATGAGGAAGATCCTCGCAGGTTTGTTCAGGTTGCATTTGGAGCCTACAGTGATCTACTGTGATAACCAGAGCTGCATCAAGCTCTCGGCTAATCCATTATTTCATGATAGGTCCAAACACATCGACATCAGGTACCATCATATCAGAGATTGTGTTCAGCGGAGAATCATGATGCTTTCATATGTTCCCACGAAGGATCAGGATGTCGACATCCTGACGAAGGCGCTCACCAGGAGCAAGTTCGAATTCCACAGAGGCAGGATAGGGGTTGCAGATAATCCATATCTTGCTGAGAGGGAGTGTTGAAAATGCAGCAAGATGATGGAGCTTGGTGAAATGAAGTCGCCTTCACTAAGTGGGCCCGCAGGCAAATTCTGGCACAAAATCTATTTTTAGACTATGTCTATTTTTAGACATATGGAGCATGGTTCGGGGATTCCAGTTTGAGATTCTTGGAGCATTGGTCATGTTGGTAAAAATAGATGAGACTCTATTTTTTAGGTCGAAGAGGTCGAAGGCTATTTTTAGACTGCCTCTCCTAAAAATATGGAAGTCAAATATTATTTATGCTTAATAATATTTAGACTATAAACAGCAGTTTACTCTCTTGGAGCACTTCAGTTTGAGCTACAAATGTGGCACATGAAATTGACAGAGGAATCACGTGGTTCCCAAGGGTTTGATGGCATCATGCATGGTTGACTTCAGTTGGACTTCAGTGGCAGAAGTTTGGAGGAGTTAATGAGACAGATAGTGGAGTTGTGTTCTGTTTATTTTAGTTGAACTGATTGAGATTAGTTTAACTAGCTAATCAATTAGTTATGAGTGGAGTGAATTAAATATCATTTAATTCATTAATTAGTAACTCATTATTCAACTCAAGAACACATCAGTTCACTACAGTGCATGATCAGTTCAGTGGAGACCAGTGAAAGAGGTAGATGAAAGGGTGGAGTTAGCTATCAGTTGTGATTATATTGTTGCTATTTGCAACACACAAATAGGTGGAGTAAGCCCATGAGGATTGTGCAGTTCAGGCTGGTGGTTTATCTATATAAAGAGGCCATCCCATAGCATTGAAACACGCAATAGAGGCAAGGCAATTGGCGGTGAGTTTTGAACCAGTAACTTGTTCAAAACCAAACTAGTTTGTGTGTAACTTCATGAGAAAGTACTAAGTACTTGTGAGGAGTATTGTACTGAGTTGTTACTTGATTTCTCTATTATAATATACACAATAGCTACGGGGTTTTCAGCTATAAGCTTTCCCCATACATACTGTGTTAATGTGTATGATGATTTGATGTGTTATCGCTTGATTTTATTTCCGCATGTGTGATGATCTGAGTTGATCTGAGTGGAAGAGATTATGTGTTCTATATGAAGTTCAAATAGTATGTGACCAGGATAGTATCGGTGGATAATTAATCATTATTCAGCAAATTTCTACAGAAATAAACTATTCAAGATTATTAAGCATGTATAAGAGACACATAACACATAGACATCAGGAACATGATGGTACTTCTTTTATTGATAACATGTACATAAAATAGTGAAGAAATCACCCGATATCTACCACAACCTTGAGCAAAATCATCCTTTGGATTCGTCTAGCTCTAGCCTCACAGAGCTTCTTCCATAAATGGCACACAAAGGATGTCACATAGAATGGGGGTGATCATCACAAGGAAACAATGGTTTCCTGAACCTGGGAAGTGCAGGAGGCACAGGGGAAATATCAGACTTGATCAGGGCTATAACAGGCTATAATATCAATAATATTCTCTCTCTCCTCCCTTAGGCCATTCCCTTGAGGTGTATTTATACTTCCTCAAATTAGTTTTTTCAGTTGGGGAACAGTTAGGCCACGAGCTGGGGTAGTTAAGTTACAGGAAAAAACTGTAAACCCATCCTATTTAATAGGATAAATATATATTTTTTAATATTTTAAATAGCATGCGCGGGTCAGCTATGGATGGACCCGCATGTGCACGCGGAAAAAACTGGGAATAGTCGCATATGGATTTTAAAATATTTTTTTTGAGAAGTGTGACCAAGTTTGAATGGTAGGCTTTCCCAAGGCCAATGCATAAGTCATCAAGTATATAGAGTTGATAAATGATGCTATAACAGAGTTTCTAAATCATCTTCCCAGATAATGAGCTGAAGTCGACAGGAAGTGATTCGTCGAAGGAGGGTCATAATGATTCCCACATCATCAACATGAAACAACATATATCACAAGATGATAGGAGTGATCCGGGATTGTAACAGAGAAGGTCAGATAAGCAGAGGATTTTTGACTATGACAAAAAGGACTTCTCTTGAACATATTGGTGACACGACTCCAGGGTATGGCAACATTTGACTCAAATAGGATCAGAGGTCATGTTAACAAAATGGTAATCAAATGAGAGGAAAATGGATTCCCCAAACCCACGAAGGCAAAGTGACGAATGAAGAATATCCCCAACCTCACACGAATTGCAGATAAGTGTCATGTTCAAGAGCGAGAAGCTGCCCAAAACACACATAGGATGTTCACTTAATTTTTTTCCCTCGTTATTATTAACGAGTACCTCTTTATTTTTTTTACGAGTACCTCTTTATTTTTTATATCTAGCGTGAAGAGGATGGCATATGCTGAGCGTGTAATTTCATTCTTCGAATGAATCCATCCTGGTAATTTTAACGAGCCCTAGGAAGGAGGAACTTGATCTCGTCATGGTGACAAGTCTTTCACTGTTTAAACTTTAATGATTCTGACATAAGGGTAACTCGGTAAATTTTTCATGTTTAAGGATTTTGAAAAAGAAACAAAAAATAAAAATCCATCATGTCCCTTTTCATAAATCGTCTCTCGAATCCGAAAAGGTAGAAAACAATACTCCAGAAAACCTCTTGACCATGTTCGATAAAGGTATTACTTTTTTGTAAATAGTGAATCTCAACCCGAAGAAGGGGTAAACGTGTACTAAGACCATGTCAATTCATTCACTTTAATGAGTTCGAAATGACAAGTACTCTGCAATATTTTCATTTTTCGCGAGTCAGAAAAGAGCTGAAAGATCACTCCTCCTGGAGGAAAGAGTGGTATAAGGGGTAGCAACTGGTTCTGGACATGATGGAACTACTCAAAACATGCAAAGGTCAAGAGGTTGGCTAATAAGACCACTCATCGTAGCGGTTCCTTAGGAAAGGGTAAAACAACCAAGTGAAAGCATATGATCGGCCAAGAAGATGGTGACGATGGAATGAGAAAACCAAGTTTCATCTCGCAAAATAGGTTGATAAAAAAGGCAATCACAAATGGTTTAATGAGAATGGTTTCATTTTTACACAATCTTGAAACATGGGAAAATATGCTTAAAATTGTTTAATTTTTACACAAGCTTGAAACATGTGGAAAAACTATTCTTGAAACTGGTTTCATTTTTACACAAGCTTGAAACAGAGACAAACCATACTTGAGATAAGTTTGCATGCCCCCAACATGATGACTCAATTCGAGGTACATGCCCCCAAAGCTTCAGCTCATTCACCTAAGTAGACTGTTGGTTACTAACAGGTAGATGGAATGAAGGTTCATTTACGAGATCAAGTGAAAGACTCGACTGGGAAGTTGCGAGATCTAATAAAAGACTCATATTGAAAGGGGATTTGTTTCATTTTTTAATGAGCTTGACACAGGAAAAGAACTATGCTCATAGGGACCTATTTCATTTTTTAACGAGGTTGACATAGTAAAAGAACTATCCTCGTGACACCTGGTTTCATTTTTTAACGAGCTTGATACAAGACAAGGAACTCTGTTCCGAAGACCTTGTTCATTTTTTAAGGAGCTTGGCATAAGAAAAAGAACTATTCTCCAAAGACATTGTTTCATTTTTTAAGAAGCTATGAATTCCAAGAGGATCTCATCAGACGGCAGAACAACACTCTGGAAATTAGGGTCCAATGCCCCTAGTACATGATGCACTATATCATTGACTAGATCATCAGTATACATGGGCATGGAACAAGTGGCCACATAATTAACATGTGGCAAGGAAGATACCACTTGCATGTAAGGACCATGTAGGGATGAGGGTTAACTGGGAGCCAAATTAGGACAAATGAACGATAACTGATCAATGTTCACAATTATTCCTTCATGTGGGAAAACATCATACAAAAGAGAGAAGAGGCAAGAGCTCCCATCACATAAGTATAGTCACACCCAAGGAGTAAGTTAAAATCTAAGGGGCCTTAGACAACCATCAGGTCTATATATACAACCTTTCCTCCCAAAGTAATAGGAAATTTTGGTAGGATCCCTAATGGTTGATTGGTTCCTCTATTAAAATCTAACAAATTCTGGGTAATAGGCACAAGTTGCAGAGAACCTAAAGCTTGCCAAGTAGTTGAAGACGGAATACTAACATATGCGCCTTCATATTTTATCGTGCTAGGTACATCCACATTATAAGCCTGTACTGTGATCTCAAAGGGCACATAAGAAGGAAGATGATATCCTGCCAGTCGACTCCAATCAAAAAAAGAAACTAAACTACGTAGAGGGGGAGTCGTGGGAATGGGAGAACTGCCCCCTTATGTTATGGGAATGGGAGGATTTCCCTCCAGTCCATGGGAATCTGAATAAACAAAAATAATTTGAGTGGTATGAGGTTCACTCTCTAGAGGAAAGGCCTGATCAATTGAAGGTGGAATCAGGTCAACCATTTTCTCAACCAATGGTTGGTTGGGAACAGACTCATGGGGTTCACTTTCGAGGAGAGTGGGATTGACCAGAGATGACTTCTGATCAATCACTTGATCAACTAGCGGAGGATTAGAGGAAAGATTTCGGTAACCAGTAGGAAGATGAGGTTGAGAAGCTGTAAGGTTATCCAACACTTTGGAGGCTTCATCCATATAAGGACAAAGGTGAATAGGATGATTCCCTTCACATAACCTACAAGGAAATTTGACATTACCCTTTTTCTCATGGACCTTATTATCACTAGCTGAGGGTTTGTCACCAACATGATCTCCAGAGGCTGATGGAAAAGGTCGATTTGAGTCAATGGACCACACTTCTAACACCTTGGGAATGCCAGGACAATCCCTAAGAAGGTGGTCACCCTTGCATAACTTGCAAGGGAATTTGAATTTGCGGGACTGATTGGAAGGTTTTTCAACATTAGTTGCATTGGTTGCAATGGTTTCTTGGTTGCCCCATTGCTTATTTTGCTTCTTATTCTTTGTCCTCTTCTTCTTTCTCTTAGCTTCCTGGTTACTAGAATTCATACTTTCACCATGCGAAGAGGAAGAACGAGGTGAAGAAATATGAGAAGAGGGCAAGGGGTCAACTTTAGGATCAACATGATGTTGACACTAATAAGATGGAGACGAACTTGGTTGAGAAGCAGCTTGGAAATTTGGAACCATGGGTGTTAAAAATAACCAAATGTA
This sequence comes from Pinus albicaulis, assembly GCA_034641835.2. Classification (NCBI taxonomy): domain Eukaryota; kingdom Viridiplantae; phylum Streptophyta; class Pinopsida; order Pinales; family Pinaceae; genus Pinus; species Pinus albicaulis. The sequence goes on from CM076572.1 coordinate 1,425,816,488, forward strand.
AATCCCGAGAGGGACAACATTGCCATATATAGGGAGTTCCAACATTTCCAAAAGAAGGAAAAGGACGATGATTCACATATGAGGGGATTCCTTGATTGGTAAACTCAGGAACTATTGCCATTAGTCTCAATCTAAGATCTGTTAAGGATTTTTGCATGGGTAATATGTTATTCTGTGGGCAATAAATTTCAGAATTAAAAAAAATAAAACAAAAGGGTAATCTAGGCAAAATCGATTACTAGGTATTTGTGAACTGCAAAATACTTGCTAGCGAAACAAGATGTAAGGGCAAGAAATCTCCCCAAAAGCTGTGTTCGATATATCACATCTACAAGACGGCCGACTCGGTTACCTATGGCAGGTTTGAAACCTAGTGGGGTCTCCCAAAGTATACTTGACGCTACGTGGGAGCTGAGTCCTTAGTAACGATGTCTAATGTGTAACCGCTCGATGAGAGTGTCCCCATATACTTACCATACGTGGAGCATATTCCTATATACTTCTGTACATGGGATGAAATATCACCCTCGGGATGCAACACAGGATATTAGCGACAACCACTACGCTTAACGACGTCGGAACACATCTCTAGCCTAGACCTCTAGATTTTTTTTGTTAATTCCAAATGATCCTTAGGTTAATTGAGGTTAATTTTAAGTTTATATTAATTAAAGTTTCAATTTCAAGGCTTAAAACGATGTCACTTCAATACCTATAATGCAACTAGCATGAGAAAAGGATTCTTTCAATTCAATGAATGCTATCTAGTTTAGGGAAGAGTTTCAAACAGTGATGCAACAAACAATAATGAAGCAAACAAAGATTTTCCTAACCATATCACTTTCACTATCCCAATTCAAGTCAAAACTTTCAAAGATGCAAATTATGCAATGTAATCTATGCAAAATTTCTTTTTTGAAAACTATGCAACTGTAATCTATGCACAATTTCCTTTTTCTTTTTGAGGAATGAGAATGCACTCAATGAACTTTTCGATGAAATGAGAATATACTTAATGCATTTTGAAATGAATGCACTCAATGCAACTTTTAGTTTTCAATCACTAAACAATGTAATCTAAGTTCAATGATAAATATCAAAAATGAATTTTGAATGCAATCCGATCTAATGCACTTTAATAAAAAGTCAACTTTGAGATTAAAACTAAATGAATGCAAAATAAGTATATTTTATGGTCTCAAAAGAACTAATAATGCTCAATCAATAGAAAATCAGTATTCTTCCAAACACACAAGCAGCAAACAATAATTTTAATTCACTCAAAGCATCAAAGGCTCGACCAAAATTCATTTTTACCACTTCAAGTATAGGATGGATTTTTGTACACCACAAAGAAACTAACACTAAAAGGAAAAATTTGATGCACAAAGAGTAGGAGGATGACTTCAGAGATCAAGACACACTATGCCTTTTAGAAAAAACCCCAAAATTCTCAAATTTAAGTACCAGCACTACTTTACATAGAAAAAATTGTTCTGACAGGGCCTTCAATGCTACTTTAGACCCCCAAACCTGTGCTGGCAATGCTACTTTTCATAGAAAAATAGTGTTGGTCTAGAAAATTGTACCAGCCTGAGGAGACAGTGGAAGACATGGTTTTCAACATGACTGTACTTATAAATATCCGTACTGGTAGCATGACTGTGTCTGAAAAAAGGTGTGTTGATCTAGGAATTCTTAGGAAAAGCAATCAAAGCTTAAGCAGAAACCTATACCTAACACTATAAAGAAAAAATCAAGCATTATGCAAACATATAGAGACCTAAACAGACTCATATCTCAATGACTGGTCAAACTGATCAAAAACCAATCTAGAAAAGGGAAGGCAAAGAGGCTAAAGCTCCCTAGTATGGTTGCCAATTCAGTTGTGAAGATAAATCCCCTCTGCAAACAGAGGTGATCTCTCTAGCCCTAGAGTGGGTCTAGAAACTTGTGAGACTTTCTAATTCAAGCTTTCTTAGCTAATATTTGAAATGAGATAAGAAAGGAGATAGGGTTACCTCTTCTTGATGCTATGCTTGAACACTTTTATGGTGGCCTTGATCCACGATCCCTTAGACTCACTCCTTGCTAATGGCGGCACACGAATACCTACGAATGATCAAGAGGCAAAAACAAAAGTAATCCAATACATAATAATCATTAAACATTAGTTATCTAGTAGATCAAGGAGTATTAGAATATTTGCGCAAATTATTAGATAGAAATAGAAATAAAACATCAGATGTTTTTATTAATAAATATGAAAGGAAGAGCTTACAACCCAGGGCTTGGAAAATCTGAGTCCTTCACTAAAGCTCTAAAGCATTCATTCTCCCGAATAGCTTAGGCGTTATCACAGTATAGGAGTGTAAAGGGAATGAGAGAAAAAACCATCCCAACAATGACCAACCAATTGTGGAAGGATGGGGATCAATTTATAGGAAGGGAGAAGAGGTTAGGAGCCCATGAAAGGAGGAGGAAGGCCCACTTTCTAAGGGATAAGCCCCCATTGATAAGATCAAAGCTCTAAAATCATACAACTCAACCCTCTCACCACCATTTAACAACCAACTTGCTACCCTAGAACTTCTAAAGGTCTAAGCTTCTCCTCCATTTGAGGAAACATTGCCAGAAAGGGATCAATGCGGTTTTCCCAAAAATAAGGGCACTGATAGCACTAGACCAAAACTGTCAACTTGTCATCAGCACTGGCAGGCCACTAGAGAAGCACTCTGACCCAAAAAACTATGGTTTTGATCAAGTTCATTTAGTAATATTTTAAGAAATTTTTCTTTGAGTCTTCAGGGGATGTCTTTATATATTTTTCCATGGTGGAAATTTCACAGGGTCTGTCACGGGGCACTTCGAGATCAGGGACGGGAAGTGAGCATGGTGAAAAATTACTGTGTAACACTTTTTGTGCTACATATTTTGGAACTAAGGGGAATTAATGTATAGATGTATAAGGTAGAATTTCAGTTCCTTTCAAGTTATATTTGAGGTAGTTTCAAGGGAATATTTAAGTCATGGTTAAGGAGAATTTGTAGCAGAGCTAAAGTTTTAACTTGTTTAGTAAAGATATCAGTGGCATCATCAAACATGATTGACTTGTTTTAGTTTTGATCTATCTCATATCATTGTTCTATGTGAATAAAGTTGATGCACTCTTGAAATACAAGAGTATCTTATGATGGAATTACAAATTGTTAGGGTTATGACAACATTTGTATGATGGAGTTTGTAAGTTGCTCCTAGATATGGCTATTGAGCCTTGTTGAAACGAAATTTATAAGATGATGTCATGAGTTGTTGAGCTAGGAAACTGAGTACTAATACATTATACCTTGTTGATATATGTTTCTCCTAGCTATGACATAGACATATATTCCTAAGAAGAAGAGAATGGTTGTTAATTGATATATGTTGCAATTATAGTGACCAAATTATATTGTTGCTAATGTAATATGTTGTTGCTTGAGTTGAAGCAGTGAGGGTTTGTTGCTAATTATGGCCAAAATATTCAGGGTTTCTTTACAAGTTGTTGATTTGAGTTTATAAATCAGCCCCACCTATCAAGAATGCATTTTTGAGAGCATATGGATGTTGCTATGGTATGACAGTGAAAGTGTATAATTGGGTAGATAATTTTGTTGATTGTTGAGGTAGGGTTCTAGTTGAAAAAGTGAGTACTATCCTTATATATTATTTCAAAGCAAGTTTAGGGACAATGGAATTATTGATGTTTTCAACAAGAAACAGTGAAATTGGCATCCGGAAACAACATTCAGCACCCACTCCTAGTGCATTAAACACCTACACTAGGGTGGGGCCCACAGGGTTATTTTTTGCATGTCTATTTTAGTTATCCCTGAATTAAGATGGAAAATAAACTATAATCTATTCTCAATGATAACTTGTAATAGATAACTGAGAGTTATAAACTCAGTTATCTAGTGGATTTTGAGTTAGAGGTAGTTGGTGAGGTATGCAGAGTAATTCTAGTTGTAACAGAGTTCTAAGTGCATTGGTGCATTAGTTAATGCATGTTGTAATCAGTTTAACTCAGTTAAGTGAGTTAAAATCAGTTGTGCTAGTTGTAACTGTTTGATACACTAGTGAAAGATCAAGTGAATTAAATCTTATTTAATTCACAATCAGTGATCTCACATGCAACTGAGGATTTACTATTATTAGTTGCATGCATGTCAGTTCTAGTGGAGACCCAGTTGAGATCTAGGTGAAAGGAAAGTGTAACTATCAGTTGTGATATTAGCAGGCTACCTAGGTGTAGTTAAAACACCACAGGATTCCCATGATACTCAGCACAGTGTAGGAAGGCTAGAATTCCTTTTGAATAGGGATTGTGTTCCTCATGAACTGCGTGAGCAAGACAGGCTGAAGAAGGGCTGATAATTGGCTGAGTATTGGCCCAATTTTGTCTGGATTAGTGTGAGACAATTAGCTGAATACAGAAGGGCTCTTGTGAGAAGAGTTGTATGTAATTTTTTCATGATTCCTTGTGTAATATACAATATATGATAGTGGGGTTTTGAGCAGCAATTTTTCCCCGGGAAATTATCTGTGTTGTGGTTTGATTGATTCTTATTTTCTTCATGTGATTAGCGATTGCGTTTTTAATTTCGAAAAAGATTTGTAGAAGCGATTCAGTATTTAACTTTAGTAAATTTTTAGATCGGTTGAATCCAAGATATACATGCATGCTGTATAATTTATACATGGTATCGGAGCACAGGAAATTGCAGAAGTGAAGCAGGAGTTGAGTTTGTGACTGGATAGAATTCGAATTTGCAGAAATACTTTCTTGGTGCTACAACTGATTCAAGATCGAAATGGCTTTCAATGGCTTGAGGTTGGAGTATGCACTTAGGGCAGCTCAAACTATATTTCTTGGAAGGACATGATGGAGGCAGTACTCGAAGACAATGGCTTAAAGGAATTCATTGACACTGATGTTCCTAAACTCACTGTGACAGATGCTGCAAATCTTGATGCATGGAAAAATAAAGTGGCAAGGGCGAGGAGGATCTTGTTGGAGGTAGTATGAGACCACATTGTCTCAAGCCTCCATGGAAAAGCCACACCATATGAAATGTGGAAGGCTTTGACGAATCTATTCCAAAGCAGCAGTGACCATAGGAAATTTTCTCTCAAAGATAAACTCAGGAAGTTCAAGATGGAAAAGAACAACACTATTCCAGTATACTTAACAAAGTTTGTCCAATGTCGGGATGAGCTTGGGAGTGTAGGAATACTTGTCGATGATGATGATTTGGTGAGCGTAACTCTCCTAGGGCTTCCCAAGAGTTTGCATAGTTATCAAGACTCTGTCAATGGAAGGGAAAAGTTGCTAGAATGGGAATGACTGTGGTCGAATTTGGTGCAGGAGGAGTTTAGATGGAATACCAGAGATGGATCTTCATTTAAGAATGAATATGAATAATATTTTGCTTTGGATACCAAGGTGAATAATGGGAAGAGGGAGAAATTCCATTCCAAATTTGAGGTCAGTGAAGATGGTAAGGAGCGCGACATGTCCAGGGTGAAGTGTTTTCACTGTCACGAGCATGGACATTTTACCAAAAATTGTCATCAAAAGTAGAAGAGCAAGAGGGTTGGAGGATCTACAGCTATTGAGGCTTTGGCCTCACAATTTGAGCTTGACTTGTCATTGATCGCATGCATGGTATCAAGTGCATTTGGATCGAGGTGGTACTTGGATAGTGGTGCTTCATTTCACATGATGAGAGACAAGAAACTTTTCGGTAACTTGGAGGAGAAGGATCTCCATATGCATATTGAAATGGGTGATAACGGGCGGTACAGTGCTACCGAGATTAGTACCATTACCTTCCAAAGGCAGTTAGGTAAACTCTTTCAATTAAAATATGTAATGCATGTACCAGGTTTGAAGAAAAATTTAGTCTCAGTTGCAATGTTAGAGGATAGAGACTATGATGTTATTTTCAGTGAAGGAAAATTTTTCCTGCGACACAAAGCAACAGGACAAACCAAGAATATTGGGATTCGTGTGAAGAATCTCTATAGACTTGATGTAGATGTGATTTCTATAGAGCTTCCAACTATTGGGAAGTGTGAGAAAGCCATACAATTTACCCTTGAGAGGGAGTTGGATTTGCATGTAGGTAAGAATGAACCTCAATATGTGGAGTAGCCACATGCAGAGGATCATGGAGTGGGAGCAACCACTCAAGCAGAGAAATTTCAAGCCATATGGATAAAGGGAGTGCATGCAGCTATACCACCAGGTGTGAGGTGGGGCGACATGCATGATTAATCCCAAGAAGAAATTTGAGCATGATCCTAGAGATGGTGGGTCTCATGGATCGAACCTAGCTACGAGGAGCCCAAAGAGAAGCAATAGCAGGATCAGTTAGATTGATGCAGTCAGATGTTAGGGGGGCATGAAATCAAAGTGATGGTGTCGTATACTGGAGCGCAGATCAAAGTTGACAGCAGTGCAAAGTGCATGGATGCAGATGTCAAGCACGCAGAGAATCCAGTAGACATGTGCAGTAGGTACCAATAGTCAGAAGACTTTGATGACAGGTGCATTATATTGATTCAATCGTTTGGATATTATTCAGTTTTGGGTGTTGCATGAAAAGGTTACATGTGTGAGAAACACTAGTGAAGTGTTGCATGCATGAGTTGCATGTCGCATGCAAGGACATCCCTTTCTTGTTGAGAGGGAGTGTTAAAGTTTGCAACAAGAAACAGTGAAATTGGAATCCGGAAACAACATTCAGCACCCACGCCTAGTGCATTAAGCACCTACACTAGGGTGGGGCCCACAGGGTTGTTTTGGTGCATGTCTATTTTAGTTAGCCCTTAATTAAGATGGACAATAAACTATAATCTATTCTCAATGATAACTTGTAATAGTTAATTGAGAGTTATAAACTCAGTTAGCTAGTGGATTTCGAGTTAGAGGTAGTTGGTGAGGCATGCAAAGTAATCCTAGTTGTAACAGAGTTCGAAGTGTAGTGGTGCATTAGTTAATGTAGGTTGTAATAAGTTTAACTCAGTTAAGTGAGTTAAACTCAGTTGTGCTAGTTGTAACTATTTGATACATTAGTGAGAGATCAAGTGAATTAAATCTTATTTAATTCGCAATCAATGATCTCACGTGCAACTGAGGATTTACTATTATTAGCTACATGCATGTCAGTTCCAGTGGAGACCCAGTTGAGATCTAGGTGAAAGGGAAGTGTAAGTATCAGTTGTGATATTAGCAGGTTACCCAGGTGTAGTTAAAACACCACAGGATGCCCATGATACTCAGTGCAATGTAGCAAGGTTGTAATTCCTTGTGAATAGGGATTGCATTCCTCGTGAACTGTGTGAGCAAGGCAAGCTGAAGACAGGCTAAGAATCGGCTGAGTATTGGCTCGATTTTGTCTAAGACAATTAGCTGAATACAAGAGGGCTCTTGTGAGAAGAGTTGTATGTAATTGTTTCATGATTCCTTGTGTATTATACAATATATGATAGTGGGGTTTTGAGCAGAAAGCTTTCCTTGATAAATTATATGTGTTGTGGTTTGATTGATTCTTATTTGCTTCATGTGATTAGCGATTGTGTTTTTAATTCCACAAAATATTTGTAGAAGAGATTCAGTATTTAACTTTAGTACATTGTTAGATCGGGTGAATCCAAGATATACATGCATGTTGTATAATTTCTACAGGAGTATAGTGAGACTTTAATTTTTCTATGATGCTAGGGTTTTTTATTGAATACACATGTTGAATAGTAGTGGATGTGATTGATTAGATAGGCTTTGATGATTTTTTTGATGATGACCTTATGACAATATTGCAGATTGATAAAATCAACAGATTGTTTATGTTGATATTGATCACAAGTGGATCAAGTCTGAAAATATATGAAACATGGTCCATTATGGTGAATTAAAGGATGAATCCTTTAGGGAAAGTAGTGGCATGCTTAGCAGAGTGGGTGGGCGATGCAAGGCAGAGATTGGAGTCTCCTTCAGTTTGGAGCCTAAGAACACTACAGGATGGCAGGGTGGTGTTAGGGCAGGTTGGAGCCTGTGAAGGGTGTTGGAGCATCTTTTTAGTCAGAGCTAATAAACTTAAGGCATTGGAGTTTCCTCCTAGTTGGAGCTTGTAATCAAGGTGTTGGAGCATCCTTTTAGTTGGAGCTAATAAATCAGGGGGTTGGAGCCTCCTTCCAATAGTTGTTGGAGAACCTTGGAAGTTGGAGCTTCCTATTGATGTAATCATTAAATACCTATATTAAACTTTTTCACTGGTTTTTCTCCCAAATGGGTGTACACCTAAAAATCTCATGTACTATCTTTGATGTTGTGCATTGTTGAATGGTGTTGCTGACTTGTGTTTTGATCTAATGCTAATGATAATTAATTCTCTGTGAAGTTAAAATTAACAAATTGAAGTGAAATATTGTTCAACCCCCTCTTAGTATTTCCAACATCCTTCATTGGTTACTTAGATTTATAGTTTTATAAGCACTTCTTCGATGGATTTATTGATCAATGGATCAATGATCAAAGACTCCGTATATAAGCTCAAAAATGAAAGTGCTCGGAATTGATTGTAAACTAAAGGATAGCTACCGGCCCATTGCCAGGAATCCAACACAACTCGTTTCATCAAAAACCGACTTCGGATGAAAATTTTATAGCCTGCTAACCGCCATTCAGAATAGGGAAATTAAAAAAAAAAATCGTTGAACAGTGACAGGTTGATGACATGGCAACCCAGTAAGCATGCAGGGAATATTTTTCAATTTTTTCCCAATGGAACTGTGACAAGTGTCACTACAGGATTCGACAGTTTGGGCTTGAGAAGGTGAAATTGCCCAATGTCCTCTAAGGTTGAATTTGGGTTCATGATGAATTATTATGTGTTGGAATTTTTATTTATTTATTAAGGTTGGATATATATATATAGATATATATATATATATATATATATATATATTTAACTCCAAACCTTCGTATTAAATTCCGCATATTATATTAATACAAAGTTCACATTATTTATTAATGCTAAGGTTCAAACAAAGGTGGGCAGTTATATTTAATTAAACCAAAGTTCAAGCACTATGTTGGAGCACATTTTTAAATATGTAGGAAAATATATGTATAGGGGTGGAGGTCAAGGTCGAACCCGTGACCTCCCCCCAAACGTTACCACCTCTTACCAATAGCCCAAGACGTGTTCCTTGAAAATATACGCGCCCAATGTGTATTTAAAGTGTGATGCGTTATCTGACAGCGGAATGGAGGGGGGTAGCCCCATGGGCCAACCTCCTCCCATAAGACCAACCACCAAAACCGACGGCGGGAGTGGAGAATTTCGCGCGGAGATTAATGCTAATATGGGTTATTAACCCATAAAAACCATGGTTAAACACTAATTAATCTGGTTTTAATAAATTACGCTTATGCGCCATTAAAACTGTGCTTATCACATTATAATCCGCAGTTTAACATTAATTAACTGCGCTTAATACTTGACGGATTTTTAGTGGAATCCACCCAATTCGTCGGGAATCACCAATTTGCCAGACTTATCTGGAGTCTTCCCCAAATTTGGAGGAGGATTCTAGGGGAAAATTAAATTGGCCATATCTTGAGCAATTTTTGACCAATTTTGGCTCAAGAAGAGTCATTCCTAGTAGATTGGCATGCTCTGAACACATTAGAATAGGTTTCAGAGGTAGAGGAGCAATTCTACAGTTGTTTTTTTCACTTTGAGGAAAATTGAAGCCTAGGGCCACTAGGAAGGAAGGCCATGCCTAAATCAACTAAAGGCCAAATTGAGTAAAAATCATTTCTGATATATTTTGACATTCTGGACTCATTGGAGTATGTTTTAGGAGGATTTGATGCATGTAAAAAATAATTTGTTCATTATTGAGATAATACAGAGGCCCAAGCCATAGAAGCTGGACCAAGGAGATGTAGCCTAGGAGGGGTGAACTCCTTCATCAAAACTATATGTTGATGGATCAATTGTGATGGTTTGTTGTTATTTATGTTGTTGTTGTTCATAATTTGAATTTTATACTTTATGCTCTTGAATTCACTCATAAAACTCAGTTAATTTACCTATTGACACACATAAGCAACAAAGAAACCTATGTACATCAAGCATAAGATCAGAAAATAAAATTTAAATATGAAGATAAAATTAGCACAACAAAACTAACATCCATACTCAGATCAATCAACTTCATCCTTCTTTAATCCTAAGAGAGGTCCTAGGTAGAGTGTTCCCATGTCTCCTCTCCTCTTTCTTCTTATGGCCGAAGCTCTCAACATGACCATCCTCGATGCAAATAGATAACATATTATTAGAGGTATTGAAATCTCTCCTACATGGTATCTCACACATTTCTTATTTTTGGATGATATCATCCTCTTTCTTGCAATGGACGTTGGCAGTCTCCAAATCATTAATTGCATCCTAAAATTATTTTCGATGGCCACGGGTTTGTTGATAAATCATACGAATTCCAATATGATTGGGAATTCCCTCAATCAGAACGAATATGTCATTATTTCCATAATCCTCACATTTTCCTCCTTGCCTCTTGGGGACCCCCTTAAATATTTGGGTTTTTTCTTAAAACCAAACAATTAAAAAGAGGATTGGGATTGGATCATTACCAAAATTGAGCTCAAAATTAGAAATTGGTGTGATCGTCAGCTTTCGAGAGCATGCAGGTTAATCCTTTGTAAGGTTGTGATTAAATCTATCCATGTATAATGGGTTTCTTTTACATGGTTTCCCCTGGGAATTATAAATAAAATAGAGAAGATCTATTAATGATACCTTTGGGCTAGGAAACAAGATCGCAAACCCTTTACTCTCACATATTGGTCCTCCATAGCCCTTCCCAAACCTTTAGGGGGATGGGGATTAAAAACCCTCATCTGGTTCTCAAAAGCATCAGCTACAAAATGCATATGGAGTTTGATTCAAGGCACTAGGCTATAGGCTTAGACTATTACAAAAAAATACACTGTCCATGCTACTACTCTATATTAGCTTAGAGCCTGTAGAAGACCATCTCAAAACATTTCCTTAATCTAGAAAGCTATATTAAGCTCCATTTCTATCATCACCCAAAGCCTCAAATGGAAAGTTGGAAATGGAATAAGACATCTTGTTGGAAAGGATCCCTGGATCAGAAGTGGGGAATCACCTATCCTATTAGAAAAATTAATACATACTCTACACTCTCAAAGGCATCTTCTTCTTACATCAGGCCTATGGTATGATGGATTTTTTAGGACAACAATCCGAGAAGAGCATTAAGGATTTTCATATTGATGGGGACCAAGGTGTTTAATGGAATCAATATATTGATTCCCTCCACAATATCATCTCTCTCTCGCCTTTTGAATACATTCTAGTTTGGCCATATGCGCCATTAGGCTTCTACAATTTAAAATATGAGTACCTTTCCATTTCTCAATATCCAAATGGTCACCCACCCCCCTAATGGGTTAACTATGGCAGTAATACATCCCGCCAAAAATGAAACTCTTTATGTGGTTGCCTCTCAAAAATAGGGTCCTCACTTGGGATTCATAAAATTATACTTGGAAAGGAAGCTATGTGGATGAATGCCTAAAAACTTGTCTGGATAGGAAACCCTCTAACAATTTAAAAGTTATCCATCCAATTGTTTGTTGGGGCATCTGGCTTGAAAGAAACAACACAATACTTGAAATCAAGGACAATCCTACATCAGAGCTACAATAAAAATTGTGTCCCTTCAGACTTCTCTACCTATGAATCTGTTGGGTTTAAGAACCCATAATTGTACCAAAGTTGAAATTGCAAAGGACAAACGATGTGCCTTCTTTGACAAAGAATCACAACAAAATATTCTTTGGGTGGTTCAAGAAACATTATTTATCTTACAAATTCTCATTATTTCTCCTTCTCTTGCAACATTGGGAAAGCTTCAAACAATTATGAAAAATTATTTGCATTAAATTAATCTTACAATTGGTCGTTTTTCTCCATATCTTAGATCTCAACTTCTTTGTAGATTTTTTGGTTGTTATAAAGTGGATGCAGGTAACAACTAGATTGAGAAACAATAATTTCCTTCCTTTATATCAAAATGTTATCCAAAGAACCAGATCATTCTCTCACATCACTTTCACTCCTATCTACAGAGAACAAAACCAAAAGGTTGATCAAATTTTGAAGGCATGATTGTAATAGGATCAAGGACAGTGGAAAATTGAAGAGAAATGAAGGCACTGTCAACCACCCCAAGCTATGCCACTGGACATAATTAATCTCACAAGACATTTCTCTTCATAGTATATATACTCTATTTTTTGTATCATTCTTGGCAACAATAGTAGACTCTATTTTTTTTTTAACATTATATGATCGTTTCTCTTTTGGAAGCTCACAGACACTTTGGTTTCTTTTCTCACATGGACAATATTACACTACAGACAAGTATAAAAAATCCTTTGTGTTTTATCCTTCAACTGAGATCTGAGAACATACTAATTCATTGATAGCATGATTTTTTTGTAGAATAATGCCATGATGGTTAAAAGTTTTTATCTTAAAGCTCTTTTTTTTTTAATAAGAATTAGGACATCTATAGAGTACCGATGGTTTTTTTATTTATGCATATACTTCTCATGTAACTATGATAATAGATTCATCTAGAGCTATTTTTTGGGCCTTTGTGCCATCAATATGCTATGACATCTACACTCAATGTATTTTAGTTTAACTATAAATAGAATGTGTTTTTTTTTTTCCTTGGAAAAAAAATTGCATTTAACATAACATTAATAACACATCATCAATGAGTAATATTAAATTTTGGATTAACTAATTATTAAAAGATAAAATAGAATCATATAAATAATATTATAATATCATAATAGATGAATCTAATTACAATTCAACAATTTAATGAATTTTAGGAATTTGGCTTCTATGATCCATAAATTGTGTAAGAAATTTTTCAGTGAAAATCACATGTAAGAAATTTTCTGCCATGTGATTTTCACCAAAAAATTTCTTACACAAGCTAATGAATTAAACATTATTTTTAAGTTGTCACATTTAAATAAGAAATTTAATACATAAAAGAGATAAGATAAACACTAAGGTTATACTCATGTGACTAAATCTAATAACACTCTTAATTATTTCAGACACTCCCTCCCTAACCTACTTAATCTCTCTAGATTTTATCCCTTTGTTGTTGGATTACTTGAAATGTCAATTCTATTAACCTAACTCCATATAAAACCTCTCAACTAAAATTTCAACACATTGGCTAAATTTCTCCTTACATTCACCATGAAAGTTGTAACTTAAGCTCTCTAGGTTTCATCCCTTTTTTATTGGATTACTAGAAGTTTCAATCCTATTAACCTAACTCCATGTAAAACCTCTCAACTAAAATTTCAACACATTAGCTAAATTCCCCCTTACATCCACCATGAAAGGTGTAAAGAGAGCACAATGTTCTCCCACAATTCTGGATATCAAAGGATACATAGGATACATGGTAAGAAATGTAAATTTCGAAAGATACATGATGGGAAATGCTTCCATCCCTTCCCTCATAAAACTAAGATCAACACCCTGTCATTGACTCGTGTACTTTATCATGAATTATCTAATAAAACAATGTGTCACCTGAAAAATTCTAACTAAATGTACAAACCAATGACTATTTATGTGGTAACATTTCTCATTTGTATAAATTATTAATATATAAATAATAATATAATTAAATTATCAATACATAATTATACAAATGATCAAAATAAAATATTGCAATAATCCTATATCTGAATTTATTATTTATTTTTGAAAAAATAAAAATATCAACCATATTCATATTTTCAAAAAAAATTATAATTTAACACATAAAATATATAGGTTTAATAAATATTATAAGACTTATAAATTATAAAATCAAATTCTTGAAGATTGTTTTTAACTATTTTTTGAATAATTATATATTGTGTTTAATAATTTTATAATTATTTTAAAATTATAATTATGTATTTTAAAATGAGAATGTCTTTTGAATTAATCACATTATTAAGATTTCGTGGACATTAGCCATTAAAAGTTATATATCTCTATTAATTAAATTAATTAATTTATAATAATATTATAAGAATTCATAAAATAATTTAATACAGGGGTTAAAAATTGAATACAAAATATTATAATATTTATTAATATTAATTAATTAATTAATTTTTTATTTATATTAATAATTTAAATATAAGATATGTTGGAACACCTAATCCTCCATGGATAGGTGTGGAATGTGAAAAGTCACAATGGAGTCCAAGTGACCTTGGAATGTGAAACCAAGAGTCACACCATTGTACTATAAATGTACATCATGTATAATGGAAAAATAATAGAGCTACACGCTTATCCTTCATTGAATTGAGTTTCTTGTTGTGTGTGTGTTTATCTTCTCCCCACACCATGTGTGTGCTTAACATGGTATCAGAGCTGATAAGTTCATAACCAGCTCAACCTTGAGTGAGCCATTTGTGTTTATGGCCTGTGCGTATTTGCAAAATTTTGGTCTTTTTTGCAGGCATTCGGAAATTCTTGGTAGCATTCAGAAAGGTGTTTTGAAGAAGAGCAGCATTGATTTTGAAGAAGAGTAGCATTGTGCATTCTGCAGGTTTTCTCACTGCACATTATTTTGCAATTTCTGCATTGAAGAGCTGCTGGAAAATATTGTTTAAAGCAGAATTCTGGGGTTTTTATTAAAAATTTATGAGCTTTTACTGAAGGTTTCTTGCAAATTCTGCTATATTTCCTGAAAATTCTGTTGTTGCCCTCATTTCTATAATTTCTGCATTTTCTACTGCTGGAAAAATATTCTTTGTTGCATCTTTCTTGCAACATTTGTGAAATTTCTTGCATTTCTCTACTCTCTGCTGTTAAACAAATAAAAATAAATAAAAAAATTAATTTCCTTTCCCACAGAGCCCACGACCTTTCGGCCCCCCTCTCACCTTACCTACATTGCCCCCTCACACATCGACCCTCGCTCGACCCTTACCCCCTAACCTGCGCGCTCACAGCACTCAACGCCCAACCCTTCCCTACACTCGCTCCCCATGAACACGGCAATGCTCAGCCCCCTATTTTCTATCTAAACTCACCCCTCGCTCATTGCAAAACCCCGCCCCCTCCCTAACCTGACAACGCCCCTACCATACCCCTCTCACCCCCTTGTCAACACTCCTTGGCTCCCCTAACCCTCTACACTCACCGCCCTCTCCATAGAACTCTCCCACACGGCTTTACCCCAACCACCCTTACGCAGCCTCCCCAACTCCCATACTCTGCCGCTCACACCCTCATTACCCAAACTCGTCCCCCCACTGTTACACTCCGCCCTTCCCCCTTACACCCTTCCCCTACCCACGACTCTCGGCTCCCTTACACCCGAGCTCCCTATCCCTCAGGCCTTCGGCCTCTCTCCACAGCCCTCGGCCTCGGCCTCTTCCCCCTACCCCTCTACTGCCTCCCCTTCCCACAACTAAAATCGCGCCCCCCTTCCCCCCCCCCCCTCACTGCATTCTGTTTTATTTAAATTTATTCCCAGCCTTTTAAATTCGTTTTTTTTTATTTTTTAAATTTATTTTAGTTCCCCCTCCCCCCAATAAGTTTCCTAATTCCAAGTTTTTTTTAATTTAATTATTAAAAAAAAAAAAAAAACAGCAAAAAGAGAGGAAGAGAGAAAACGAACAATAGATAAAGAGGAAATGGCATGTGAGCAGATGGATTGAATACATAGAGAAAAATGCAGTTTACATTTTATGATTTGTGGCATATATAAGAGGGTGATTTTCTGAAGAAAATTACATGTGAAGACAAATTGGTCCTCATTTTGAAAACAGCAGCAGCATTCATTATTTGGACACAAAATTTCTGATTTGTGGAGTTTCTCTTAATCTATATTACATTCTGCAGTACAGCAAGGTCAAGCATCCAAGCTCGTGAACCTCCTCCTTTTGTTGAGTTGAGTTGAGTTGTTTTTGGTGTCAAACAGCTCCTTGAAGAAGAAAAAATCAACTGCCTTAAAGGCCTCTTGCACAGTAGTTTTTGCTGCACATTTACAAAATATTTTTGCAGAAATATTGTATTGCATTGACATTGTATTGTGAGTGGATATTGCTTCTTCATAGTTGCAATCAAGACTTGAAGTGTAAATTTGAGTTGTTGGAAAAATTGTTGATGTAAGACAGTCAAGTATATACCTTGAGGTCCTCCATGATTTGAGGAGCACATTTTGTACTTTGAGATTTCCATAGTTGGAACTTCTTTGGAGTCATTTGTATTTGTTGAAAGAAAGTTGAATCACATTGTAAACGGGTGCATTTTCGGTTGAAGCTGACACCCTTTATTTTGAGCCTAAGTTGTTGAAAATGGCTAAAATCAATGAGGCATTAGAGTTGTTGAATAACCTCATTCATTCCAATGTTGATGATATGATAAAAATGAGCAAGAATGCTCTTTGTAACATTCAAAGTTGTTTGCAAGATGCACAAGAAAAGATTGAGTTTTTGCAGTTGGAATCTCAGCTTCAGCAAGATGAACTTCAGCAAAAGAGTCACCATTCTGAACCTATTTCTATTTAGAATATTGAGAAGGACTCCCATCAACAGCAAGTTAGTAAAGTTCCATTTGATTCTCATTCAGTTCCTTGTACTAGAGCAGATTTACATGCAGATGCAGCAGTTCAACCTGCACTTCTCAAACCCATCATCAGACCTTGGGAAGAGCTTGTCCACAACAAGCACAGAACTGGTCTTGGATATGACAAGGATGTGTCCTTTCATATTCCAGACTACACCAAGCCCATCATATTTCAAAGTGTCGAATTCCTGTATGACAGTTCACCTGCAGCTGTTCCAGATCCTGTTCCGCTTCCACAACAACAACAACAAATTGTAAAATGCCAACACTGTGATCAAGTTGCCCATATGAAAGATCATTGTTTTGATCTTCATCCATGCAAGCACTGTGGTCGGCACACCCATTCTTCAGACAGATGCTTCGGAAACAAGCCTCCTGCAAGAACAAAGATTCATCTTGGATGGATCACTTCTTCGCAATGGGCATCAGCAGCCAAGAAGATGTTTAAGTCACATGAGAAAACTTGCAGTTGAGTTTTCGCCATCATCTCACCTTGTCCCTAACAGGGGGGAAAATGGTGGTCATTCACAAGCTTCAACGTCAGATCAAGCAAGCCTGAGCCATAATCTCTCATTCCATGTTCAGGGTTGTAGCCAGAGACACAACAGTTCAAGTGAGCATGAGCCACAATTCATCATTCCAGATTCAAAGTTGTAGCCAGAGACATGGATGCCCATGAGCATGCCTTTGGTTGGTGGACAGCCTTAAACCATCATAGGTTGTAGACCTCCCTTATTTTAGGTTGAAGGTCTCCCTTTCATATATGAGGGACACTTCCTCTAGCAGAAGCCTTCAGCTTCTTGCCAGCTTTGGTTGAGTTCTAGAAAATGCTTCAAGTATTCCAGTGTTGTTGGTCATCCTTAAACCATCACAGGTTGTAGACCTCCCTTCTTTTAGGTTGAAGGTCTCCCTTTTTTACGAGGGACAATTCCTCTAGCAGAAGCTTTCAGCTTCTTGCCAGTTTTGGAAGAGTTCTGGGAACTGCAACAAATATTGTGTTCCAGTGTTGCTGGTCATCCTTAAACCACCTCTTTTTGCCAACATTTCAGAGAGTTGATTCAGCCCAAGTGCTGCCATGTATACTTTGCAAATTTTCATTACAACTCTCTTCTTCGACTCACACATACCCCTTCGGATTAAGGGGGGGAATGTTGGAACACCTAATCCTCCATGGGTAGGTGTGGAATGCGAAAAGTCACAATGGAGTCCAAGTGACCTTGGAATGTGAAACCAAGAGTCACACCATTGTACTATAAATGTACATCATGTATAATGGAAAAATAATAGAGCTACACGCTTATCCTTCATTGAATTGAGTTTCTTGTTGTGTGTGTGTTTATCTTCTCCCCACACCATGTGTGTGTTTAACAAGATATTTCATTGAAATAAAATAAAATAACTAATGAAATTAAAAGGAAATTATGTAATTTATGATACATAATTTTTAATTTAATTTATTACAAAAAAAGAGAAAGAGGAAATATGGGTTGAAATCAAGAATAGAGGGCCAAAATCCAACTTTTACTTAATTTCCAACCATCATCCCTGTTGAGATTGATTGCATGTTTTTAAATCTCAATAACGTCTCTTAGCTTCCTATGGTGGAAATGATCAACCCTAGCAATGACTTTGGAATCCTCAATGTAGACATGGTGCTTGGATTTCTCTGCATGCTTAGCTAGAGCTGATGAAAGGGAACAATTGTGCCTAATATTTGCATCATGCTCTTTGATTCTCTGGTTGATGGAGCAACCAGTTTCTTCAATGTAGGGAATCCCACAGGAACAAGGGATTGAGTAGACCCCTTTCATGTCTTCAGGGTCTACAGGGTCTTTAACATATCTAATAGAATTTATAATGGTGTTAAGGGGTTTGAATTTTTACTTCGTTCAAACCCCTTAACACCATTAGAAATTCTCTTAGATATGTTAAAGACCCTGTAGACCCTAAAGACATGAAAGGGGTCTAGTTGATCCCTTGTTCATAAGGGATTCCCTACATTGGATAAATTGGTTACTCCATTAACTAGAGAATCCAAGAGCATGTTGCATACATTAGGCACAATCATTCTCAATCATTAGCTCTAGTTAAGCATGTGGAGAAATCCAAGCACCATGTCTGCATTAAGGATTCCAAAGTCATTGCTAGGGTTGATCACTTCCACCATAGGAATATTAGAGAGGCTATCGAGATTGAGAAACATACAATCAATCTCAATAGGGATTATGGTTGAAAATTAAGTAAGAGGTGGATTCCAACCCTCTCTTCTTGATTTCAACCCTTGTTTCCTCTTTTTTTTAATAAATTAAATTAAATATTATGTATCATAAATTACATAATTTCCTTCTTTTTTTTGTCGGTCAACAAGCTTTCATTATATTATCAGGAAAATACTGAGTACAAAATACATCTTCAAAGACCCTTCTTCCTCATACTAAGCATACATGGTGAGCAGAAGGTCATAAACAAAAAAATGGCACTTGGCTCCAACAGTTATTACCGAGAGGCCTATTAGCCATACCATACATAACCAAAATTGGACAGAGCCTAAAGCAGTAGACAACCACTCAGGGAGGTGGATTAGGCAGGAAGACGAGAGGGGAAGTAAAGAGGCTCGCATGTTCATGCATGTGGAAGTTGATGTGTTCCACCCTCACCTCCAAAGTGCGAAGGTAATCATTGGTGCATCAGTTTTTTCGCCGGAGATTTTCCATGTTGTCCAGGATCTCGTTCTGGATACGCTGGACATCATTAATGTAGGCAGCCAACTCATTTCGATCCTCATAGCGTTGTTCCCTCAGAGTGTCTATGTTCAACTGTATATTTCGCAACTGACCTGCAATATAATCCAGGGTGGCTAAAGCATCCACTTGACTTGGAGAGCGGGCAGGAGAAATTGCGGCCTCTTCTTCCATATCCCAGTTGTCAGCGTTGTCCGAGGAAGAGTGGATGCTCACGGCCCTCTGATGATTTCCTTCTTGGTGAGGAGTTTCTCCCCCTCGATGCGGACAACCCCCCTGGCGCAGCATTGAGGCAAGTCGAGGCCAATTGGAAGAGACTTAGATCGGACGAACACTCCCACAATGGCCTGGAGCAAACCTTTCAAGGGGTTCGCAGCCAAACTACCATGGTGAACCCAAATACCAGATAATTCCAAAAGGAACAATATAAAAGAAAACACTTAACAAATTACCAGACCAAGCGAAGTCAGGACTGTTGATGCCTCGTCGTTTCTTTCGAGAAACCACGACGCCACCCCAATTCAATTCTACTCGACTTGCAACGAGAATTACAACGAACTCCAACCAGTAGAAGGAGCAAGAGCCAGCCGACCGTTGGCAGACCTTGTCACCCCCGAACAAGCCAAATTGAAAACACCCCCAAGCCACTAGTAACCCAGAATCCACCCGCAAGCAAAGGGAACAACAACGCAACCAGAGGAGACCAGACTGAGTCAGTGAAAATTAGTTAAGGGATCCAAGCCCATCCCCTACAAGCAAATGCAGTTGCTCAACAGTCAATCCTAGAACACCCTCAGAGAAGCTCAACATTGTGGCCACCTTCGTCGAGCCAGGATCCCACGATCATTCTTGGGTCGGTTCCTCTTCTCTCTCCAAGGTGAACCAGGTCCTATATTCCACTCCTGCCCAGTACCATGACCATTGTCAAGCAAACCAGGGCTCGAAACTGAAATTGTCTGCAATCACCCACCTCATCGCCCAACACAACAAACTGAACTACAACACAAACCAGACCCAAAATATAATGTCGTCACAAGTGGGAAGGTTGCCCACCCGCGAGTTCTTTGTGATGGCTATCGCCATTAATACACCATTAATGGGCGTGTGGATGCTAGACAAATGTCGTACAATGCCCTGTTGCCACATGTTGCTCCGTTCTGTCACCCCCATCAAGCAATTACATAATTTCCTTTTAATTTCATTAGTTATTTTATTTTATTTTAATTCACTTAGAATATTGGTTTATTTTAATGAAATATTTTATATTTAAATTCTAAATATAAAATAAAAATATTAATTAATTTATATTAATAATTTTTAAATAAATATTCTAATATTTTCTATTCAATTTTTAACCTTTGTATTAAATTTATTTAATGAATTCTTATAATATTATTATAAATTTATTTATTTAATTAATAAGACATACAACTGCTAATTCCTAGGCAGATTCTAACTAGAAAAACTAAAGATAATAATAGAATTTCTTTACACAACTGGAATTCCTATCTTAAAAAGCTTTGTGTATCTCCAAATGTCATGGAAAACAACTTTGAAACCCTGCTCACAACGGAAGAAATTTTCTCCTTAGAAGACAAAGATTTTGGGGTTAAGTGCCTGAAAAATGGAAAAGCTAAGGACATTGAAGGTTACCAAGCTGAAATCTTAAAAATTGGAGGTCTTGTCCTCATCCCTCACATCCACACAAACTTTTCAATCAAGTAGTCAAGCAAGGTTTCCCTAAACTGTGGACTCAGAGCCTCATTATTCCTATTTTTAAAAGTGGGGACACAAATAACCCCTCTAATTATCATAAAATTATGATTATCCCTCTCTTAGCCAAGTTATATGGTATTATTTTGGAAAAGAAGATGAGCATATGGCTTGAAAGTGAAGGTAAGCGGGCTAAAGGCCAAGCGGGTTTTAGAAGGCAGCACTCAACAATGGACCACCTCATTATGCTTACAATCGTTGTGGAGGAATGTTGTAATGATAAATCTAATCTCTTTTGTTGCTTTGTGGACTTTAGAAAGGCTTTCGATACGGTACCTAGAAATAACCTATGGAATATATTAAAAGAGCTAAAGGTCCCTTTCGAGTTGAGAGTTTCCGCTATAAGGTTATACGAGAATGTAATTGCCAAGTTTAAGAGCAATGAGGGGTGGTCGAAAGATATTAAGTGTAATATCGAAGTTAAATAAGGTTTCCCCCTCTCCACTACCCTATTTGGCATTTACATTGACAAGCTAGAAGGTTGTTTAGAGGAAGTGGGTTGTGCTGGCACGATCTTAGTTGGAATATTCATCATCCTTCTTCTTTATGCTAACGATATTGTTCTTTTGGCTAGGTGCCCTTCCAATCTTGATAAACAGCTTAGACTTCTTAAGGATTTCTGCTCTACCATGGGTATGACTGTTAACACTGACAAAACAAAAGTTATGATTATCAAATCCAAGAAGGACACTTACGCTAATTTTGTGTATGACAATAGCAACTTGGAGGAAGTGTCTTCTTACAAGTACCTAGGAATTGATATTCATCACAAGCTCAACTAGAACTATAGCATTGAGAAAAGGATTAATGGAGGGTGGAAAGCTTATTTTGGTCTTGAAAATAATTGTAAAGCAGCAAGCCTTGTGATGTGGGCTAAAAAGAAGCTCCTCTTTGAAACTTTAGTCACTCTTGTTATCTTGTATGGATGTGAGGTTTGGGGTTGCAGCATCTCTAGAGAATCATGGAGAAAGATTGAGCAAATCCAGAAGCGTTTTATAACATATAACCTCCAAATTAAAAGCAATACACCCTATCTTATTCTCCTTATAGAAGTGGGTATTTCCCCTATCGAGAGCCTAACTATGACTAGGCTCCTGTTGTACAAGCACAAAATCAATAACATGGGAGACCATAGACTTCTTAGGCTAGCTTTAAATTCCAGCCAAAACCACGTAAGGCTCAAATGAGGTTGGTATAAAGATACCAGGGCCTAGTTAAACCATTGGGAGATCGACAAAAATGTTGCATTAGAAAATATTAATAACATTAAAAATATTGTTACTTCTAAGTTTAAATAGAAAATGTGGTGTGAGAAAGATTTAGAGGCTAAAATAAAATTAAGATATTATAAGGAGTTCATCGACCCTACTCTAGAAGATCAAAAGTATCTCTTTGATTTAACTAGCTCAAAGAAAAAAATTAATATAGCCAACGTACTCTCATGAGCTCCATAGTGAAATAGGTCATTGGGCACTTCCTAAAACACCATGGGTGGAAAGGATATGCCATCTCTGTGAGAATATGAACATTGAGGATGAAAATCACTTCCTTTTAGAATGCCTTGCGTACACCCACATTAGATCCGAGTTTCATAATCTGTGTTGCAATATCGACCTTCCTAGCCTTTTAACATGTCAAAATTATAGTGAGCTCGGGATGCTTCTCTCCAAGCTCTTTGAGCACAAGAGTACAATTTTAAAACAAACTAAATAATTCGTTTCTTTAGGTCTGATAGACCAAAGTTTGGTCTCCGTGGACATTAATCATCATCATCATCATCAGCTAAACATTATTTTAATTAATTTAATAACTAATTCCTAACTGCTCTACTTTGGACGTTAATGTATCATTGTTATTTATTCTTTAAGATTGATTGGTTTTTTCACCTTTGTCAGCATAAACCACATTAGTTGATTCGAAAGGTCCACAAAATCCTAATGATCCGAAAAACATTCTTATTTATAATATGGATCACAAAAGTCTAAGATATGTATTTTGTTTAAAATTCTATAAACATTATATAAAATATAAATTAAACTATTAACTATTTTAGAGAAGAAATTATATATTTTATTTAATAATTACATTATTATTTAAAAACTAACTTAATTTTATGGAATTCAATCTCATCACATTTCAAATTATTGTTTTTTTTAAATGTGTAATTCATTATATATATATATATATATATATATATATATATATATATATATATATATATATATAATATTTTTTTCTTTTGATATTTTCCTTTATTTTTTTATTTAATAAATTTATATTATTTATATAATGTAATCACATTTTTTTTAAACAAAAATTATAAAATTTTAAATTATTGATTTTTTTTAAATGTATAATTGATTTTTTTAATGTATTTGTTTATATATAATGAACATAGATCCATTTTGAGTCTTGATCTCATATGAACCAAGAAGGATCAAATTTCTTGTGTGTAAATTTCTTTAGAGTGCAAAATACAATGTGTAGATTTTCATTATTTAAATTGTATTTTTGAATTCTATATATAGTATACAATGTGTAAATTTTCATTATTTAAATTGTATTTTGAATTCTATATATAGTATATATGGGACCAAATAAACATTTTAACCATAAAAGATTATTTTTTTCATGATATATATACATAATGTTTTTTAAATGATATATAATATATACATAATTGCTATTGAAATATTTTACATGACATGTACATTGAGATATTTTATCAACTCAAATTAAAATAGTATTTTAATCATTAATATATTTGTAAATACATGTCAATATTAATTTTTATTAAAATATTTTATTGATAACCCACATTGAATATATTTTTATAAACAACATTAAAATATTTTATTTAACAATTTTTTTTCTATATATATAGATATGTATGAAGTTGATATTGACATAAATTAGTTAACATAGATCTTGGAAGAGTTTATTTAAATCCTTTGTTGAAATATTTTTGAAAAATATAAGGTTTGAACATTTTACTCACACTTCAGTGGGGTCTTGGTTAAAAGGGGATGAGGCAGGCTCTTATGGCACTCATCAGAGGTTCAATTCCCTTCCTAGATCAGAGTGATGTATCTGGACATGTTGATGAAGATGTAGTCCTACCAAACTTTTTAAAAAAAAGCACCTTACTCACACATTTATTTATTTCTAATTACTTTACAACATATTCCTTTTTTTTTTGTTATTATAGGCAATATTATTTTTCTATTTAGAGTATAATTTACTTTTATTTTAAAGGGGCGAGTTTAGAGTATAATTGTTTCAATGAATATATATTTCTATAGTGTAATGAATATATATTTATATAGTGTAACAGGAAATTATTCAATATATAATGTAATCCCATTTTTTAAACAGGAAATTATATATTTGGTTTAAAATTGTGTTTCTAATGTTTTTCTTTTTATTGAATAATTGAATTATTTATTATCTTTTTATTTTATTTTTTTATTGAATAATTGAATATATTTTCCCATTGTCATTGAATAATTGAACATATTTTCCATTAATATATTAATTTTATTTTATATTAATATAATATAAAAATTAAGATATTTTCGCTTTTCATTGAATAATTAAATATATTTATATAATATAATCTCATTTTATATTTATATAATATAATCCTATTTTTTAATAGGAAATTATATATTTGGTTTAAAATTGTGTTTCTATTATATTTTTATGTTTTGATTGTTTCAATGAATATATATTTATATAATATAATATATTTAGATAGTATAATCTCATTTTTTTTTTAATTATATATTTAGTTTTAAACTATGTTATTGAAAAATTCTATAATTATATTAAGGTATCCATTTTTTCATAAACATTTTAAGGTATCCATTTTTTCATAACTATCTTATGAACAACATTTTTTTAATTATTTTAAAATATCCATTTTTTTCAAAAACATTTTAAGATATCCATTTTTTTCACAACCATTCTACAAACAACATTTCTTGTTATTGAATCCCCAAAAGTTCACAACCACTTTTCAACACCTTTTTTCCTTACAAAAGTTGACAACCACTTTTCAACCCCTTTTTTCCTTACAAAAGTTCACAACCACTTTTCAACACCTTTATCCTTACAAATCACCTTGACCTTTTCAAAACCGGCTTTCAATTTTATCGGTTTTGCTTATAAAATTTCATTGTTTATTAATATTTTTTATAAAAATTTTCATCTCATCAAAAAATTCAATAGCGTACAATTGAGACAGCATGAGTCATGATAATCGTTTTTAATGTTATAAAATTAAAAATTTTATAAATTGTCTTTAGTGTTATTTTTTAGAGTTTTTGGTTTTTTTAAATGAATCTTGCTTAAAAAAGATTAATGTTGAAACTTGTTATTTAAACTGTTTTTTTATTGTATATATGGATTCAGTACTCTAAAAATCCCTAAAACACTTTAATTGTGCAAGATTATCCATCAAATTTCTGATTTCAATGAATTCTTACCAATTTTTTAAAAAAATGAACAAAAAATCTACGAAAATAAACTCTCAAAAAATACCAATGTTCACCTAGCGTATAAGATCATGGCTCGCAATGATCTTATAAAAACGTAGATAATTCATTACTCAATCCTTTGCAGGAAGGATAGTGTATAAGATCATGGCTCACAATATAATTAAGTCAGTGTGGATGAGATATTGTAAAAACGTAGATAATTCATTATTAAATTTACTTGCCTTAACCAGGATATGTAAAATGTCAAAAGCTAGAGACTGTTGCAGTAAAAGTTAACCGAGAACGCATGAAATAATTCCATTAAAATGGAAAATATTGAAGAGAAAAAACACGGTTTTCTATTGTGCATCTTTGGACAGCGAGGTATGATCCTTGATTGGCCGAGCATTGCAAAGCTGATCTACAGCACCGCTACGTTCAAACACTGCTGCTGCCCCCATCCCAGTGCCTAGCACCATCATCACAAATACAAAAAAAGTAATTACTCAATTGATAGCTGAAAGTAGAGACTCCACCATAGACCCCCAACTGAAAAGAACATGGACTTACCTATGCACATTGAGACAACTCCAAACCTGCAGTCTTTGCCACGGCGTTTCATTTCATGAAGCAGGGTTGCTACACAACGGGCACCTAAACAACAGGATACCAAACATGACATGAAAATTAAAACCCAAACAGATGCCCTTGTTTTATTTAAAACCTCTCCATATCTAGTACCAAATATGAGATGAAAATTAAAAAACTCCAAGAGATGGTGGAAAAGTAACAGAACATTGTTTAAAATAAAGAATCATCTTCTAATTTGAAAGATTTTTTAAGCTGTTAAGTACGATTTTCTCAGGCCAAAAGTAACAAAACATTGTTTAAAATTTTCTAATGTAAAGCTGGGACAAGAAAAGTCTCATACGAATAGAGAGGAGAGTAAAAGTCTCATACAAACGCAGAGTAAAGTTCAAATGTAAAGATGGGTCAAGAAAAGTCTCATACGAATGCAGAGGAAAGTAAAGTTCAAATGTAGAGAAGAGTTAACGTATATACACACCTATCGTATATTTCATATTTTAGCAGAGTTAAAGTGTATACACCTCTAGTATATTTCAGCAAATTTTGGCAGTTAAATCACTGGTCTGTTGTGGTAACAAAGTCTTATACATGAATTTAATGTAACATTATTATTATTTAATAAAACTAAAAACTAGAAAAATTAATTAACACTTCGCTGATTGATCAAAGTAATGAAATAATTTAATAAACACATCAGACAATTCGCCCTTCAAATATTCAGGTACACTCACAGCCCAGTAATGTAATTAGCTAGAAGGGGCAAAGTTCTTTAAAACTGATCTTTGACCAAACAAATGTACAATAATCATCACCTGTCAATGAAGACAAGATCTATCGAACAGAGAATCAATAGTGATCATTAATATCAACTACATCCATGATAACGTACCAAATAGCATCCCTTCTAAAATCATAAAAACAACAGTGCCTTTTGAATTGGACTAAATTTAATTCATAGCCTAAGCTGAATAAATCCCCAATAAATTCAACAGGAATTCCCAAAAAAAAATATGACCCATAGAAATATTTACCTGTTGCTCCAAGGGGATGACCAAGGGCAATAGCTCCTCCATTAACATTTACTTTTTCAGGGTCCAGTTCCAGTTTCAGGTTACAGTAGGTGAATTGCGAGGCAAATGCCTGACAGAGCATTTAAAAATAATTAAATCAAGCATATTTTGATCCACTAGAATATGGCTGATTCACAACAAATATAGCTGATTCACAAATATTCCCCATATTGACCTCATTTATCTCAAAAAGATCAATATCATCAATTTCTAGCCCAGCTGCCTTCACTGCCGCCGGGATCGCAACAACAGGACCAACTCCATTAACAGCTGGGTCAACTCCAACAGCAGTAAAACTCCTGTGGTAAATTCAACGCAAAGAAATCAAATTATGGCAAATGAAAATGAAATGTTTTCATTACAGAAGTAAAAGCAGAATAAATTCATAGATCAAACCTGAATACACCCAAAATAGGCAAACCCTTCTGTATGGCCACCGCCCTCTTCATCAGCAGTACAGCACCAGCTCCATCACTTACTTGGCTTGAATTTCCTGTGTGAGATTGAAACAGAACATAGACATAACACAGAATGAATATTGAGCATCCAGCATGAGCATCCAGTACTTTACAATGGCAGAAAATCTAGCATGCTATAACTTTTTTGATAAAATCAGCAACATAGAAAACATGCTTAGCATGCAGTTGGGAAAGAAACTCCATACCAGCAGTGGTGGTTCCCCCCTTCTTAAATGCAGGTCTGAGTTTTCCTAAATCAGAAAGAGTAGCATTAGGACGAATACCATCGTCAATAGATATCGTCACGGGCTTCTCATCTCCAGTTTTAGGATCAACAACCTTCAGCACAAAAACAAGAAACACATTAAGTACCATTGCAGCAACTCTCCAGCTACTCCAACTTTGGAAGTTACAGAACATGGGTGTTTTGTACCTTAGTCTCAACTGGGATGATCTCATCTCTGAACTTCCCTGTAGCTGTTGCTGCTGCTGCACGCCTATGAGATTCAACCTGAAATACAATTATGGCAGTTAACATTCAACTCCCCATTCCTTACCTTCGCAGATTAATTCATATTAACTGAACCTGCATTGACTTCACTCAAATCAAAAGCTTAAAATAGCATCCATATACCGCTGCTTGATCCTGGTCTTGACGTGAAACTCCATAGCGCTCAGCCACATTTTCTGAGGTGATACCCATGGGCAAAAGGCAATCTTGGGCTTTTCTGAAAAATTCAACCTGTTGCAAGGGGCAGCAAAAGCCATCAGTGCCTTTCATACAAATCTATGGCTTTCACACAAATCCTTAATGAAGTACTTATCTATATATCCATGTGCGGGTATGTGTAATGTATATATATTTATCTATCTATCTCTATCGATGTGAACAAATATGGAGGCAATAGTAAGCTATATTAAAGAATGGACAGAAACATCAAATTGAAACTATTGACAAAATTAAAAGCCTTCTGTTTACAACATCATTAACTTGTATTGATGCCTACCTTTGAATTGACAGAGCCTTCCCACGCCATAGGATTGACAGTCATTGACTCCACTCCTGCACCGATGCCTAAGCAGACAAATTGAAATCAGAAACGTATATAAATTCAAACCCGCTATGATAATCCAGTGGTAGCAAACAGATATTGACATACCAATGTCATAAAACCCAGCTTTAATTGCAGCTGCAACATCTGCAACTGCTTGTAGGCCCGAAGAGCATTGTCTATTGACAGTCCTGACAGGTACAGTCTCTGGAGAGATGACATGGTAAGCAGCATGCAGTTGTCACAAGAACTCAGGCATCCAACAAGAAAAGAATTCATTTGACAGATGAAATGGTAGGATATACACCTGGGAATCCAGCATAAAAAGCAGCCATCCTGCACTCACTGGCACGTTGAGAGCCAGGTGCAAGAAGAGTACCCACTACAATATCACCAACTTCAGCTGGACTAAGTCCAGTCTTGTCAATCAATGCCTGCAGGAAGCTAGAGAACATTCACAGACAGATCTGTGCACTCATGGTTCATGGACCATAATGGTTAGGGGGGGGGGGGAATTTTCAAACTGCATAAAAAATTCATCAATCAATTTATCGGTGTAACCACTAATCCAGACCTTCAAAACAGGAGCAAGCAAGTCATCGGCAAGAGTATCCTTGAATCCTCCACGTTTAGCCTTGCAAATAGGGGTACGATAAGCTCTGGAAAAGTGACAATCGGATAGAGAATAACCAGGTGCTGATCAGCTAATCAACAAGAATTAAGAACTCTGAACTCAATCAGCCACATAAAATGCAAAGCGTTGAAAGAGATTTCCTGAAAACACATCAATTAAGCTGGAAAAAAATGGAAACTTACGCAACAATGACAACATCATCACCAAATTCAGCAACTCTTTCATAGGCAGCACTGTCTCCAGCAGCACATACTGAAGCCTGGTCAAAAGAAAGTAATGATCGATGTTAAACTTATATTCTTGCTAGAAGATCCATGTGTTAAATCTACTCAACTTATATTCTCGCTAGAAGATCCATATGTTAAATCTACTCAACACAGTCTCGTCTCTCTTCTAATGTAAAGAAGATAAAATACATTTTTAATAATATATTTATGGAAAAAACGAATTAACAACCGCCCAAAACAAGGGTATAAGGGTATAATGAATCCAGTTGAGGGATTCAATTATTAAGATTAACTTTGACTGGGAATGATAGCTACAGATAGTGGTGGTTTCTGGCTTATATGGCCTATGGTATTATGCATGGTATTATATGAGTTATTATTTGGATGGAAAAAAGAAAAAAAATAAAAACATATAATAGGTTTATTAGTCTCTATTATGATATGCCAAGAGCGGATGGAAAAAGAAAAAAAAATAAAACATATAATAGGTTTATTAGTCTCCATTAATGTGCCAGTAATGTGCCAAGAACGGATGGAAAAAAACAAAAAAAACATATAAATAGGCTTATTCGTTTCCATTGTAATGTGTCAAGGGCTGAGCAACAACTGTGGGCTCCCCAGCTGTGTTGCAAGGGGCCAAGGGTTAAAAAAGTGTGGGCAAGTGGGCTCCCCGCCCATTGTAAGTGGCTAGGGGCTAGCTGGTTTGATGGTGTAAGGGGCTAGGGCCAGCTGGTTTGATGGAATTCCGTTAGCTGGTTTTTCTTAGAGTTGGGATTTTTCGGTTTTTAATGTGTGTGATTGCTTTTATATTGTTTGTTAATGTGTGAGATTGTTTATACAGTTTGAGTGGGCCTAATGAGTGCGTCTAATGGTTAAGAGCGTGTGTTTCCTCCTAAGAGGTGATTAAGAGCATAAGTGTTTCTTCCTAAGAGAGTATATGTTCAAAACCAGAGGGGGTAGAGTATGTATGCCATGAGGGTACAGGTTCAAAACCAGAGGGGTAGAGTATGTATGCCATAGTCAGTCAAATAGAAGTCAAATAGCTGCCCAGAAATGGGTCCCTTGTGCCATAAACAAGAGATTTCATACACCAATTTGATCTCTGACTTGGCACCATATTATTATTATTATATATATTATTATCATACACCAATTTAGTCTATGACTTAGCACCATATTATTATTATTATTATTATATATTGCACATCGATAATTATGTTTATTTACCTTACCTTTTATACATAACTTAAATCTGTCTATCACCTATACAATAGAACGTCAAGCATTCCCAATCCATCAACACATTCGAAGATATAGCATCAAATTTCTCATTTGAAAACAATATCAACTACAACAACCAACCATTGCACAGAAAGCTATGAACAATAATTTTTCACCCGCACCCGGAATAAATTCAAAAAAACAAAAATAGGAAAAGCCAACATGTAACCATAGAGTAGAGTTCACCATATTTTTTATTTCAAACAAATCTCAGTAAGTATCCATGGATAATTTAACTTCCCTTCCAGTGTTACAAATCCCTTTAGGCTTTAACACAACAGACAGCCATACGGGTTGGGGCTGCCCAGTCTTCAGGGCACGCAGAGAGTCGAGCTTTTGCCCTTCACTCCCCTCCTTTTCAGTGATTTTGTGGAATTCTTTTGGGCAGTGCCAAACATGGTCCATTAGACCAGACTCATAAATAATCCTAAAAATTAACTGTAATACTTAATAATTCCCAGAAAACCATAGTCTCAAATTGTACCAATAATCAAAATAAAAATGAAATAATTCCCAGAAAACCATAGTCTCAAATTGTACCAATAATCAAAATAAAAATGAAAAGAAACAGAAGAATCTAGTTCCATTTTGAAAAAACAAAACATCTAGGATGAAGTTAGGTTCTACTGTATAAAACCTATGTGGCAAAACCCATCAAAGTTCAAAGAACAAAAATCTTGTGATTAAATTTAAAAATGAAGAAAACTCTTCGTATTTTGGTTGCGAATACAATGGCCTACAACCTTGGCTCTCATAGAATTTATCCTTAAAACATGAAAACTGAAAGAAACCAGGCGAATCTTACCACCAGATCCTTGGAAGCCTTCGAGAAACGAGCAGGCCTCAGATGGTCCAACAACACTTGCTGTCTGAGGATGACCTTCTCCATCTCCATCTTCACCAGGCCAGAGATCTCCAAAAACTGAAACTCTTCAGCGTCTCCAATGAAAGAATAATTGAATGATTGTGCTGTATTTCTCAAACTCCTCTCCAGATTTGATCATTTATGCACACTACCTGCCTACTTACTATTCGTCCAACGGCATTTCGAACAGAGGCTTAGAGTTTACACGTCACGCCGGACAGGACATGTGTCATGACATAATTGTGAAGTCATCGATAAAATTATTATTGATATGGAACCTGGGCCCACCAAAGGTGGTGTCTGGTTTTACGGAAGAGGATTGATATGGAGGCCCACCAAAACTTCTGTGTGGTTTACGTAGATTTTCCCACATTATATTGACTATATTGTATTTTAAGTATGAGCGATTTTCGCAGTGCATTATATTAGATATCATTTTTTAGATTTTCCCACATTGCTTTGACTATATTGTATTTCTTGTTATTATGATATGAATAGTGTTTTTTTTTTTTTGGTGCAATGATCAATTAGGATTTATAATTAATTCATTCATTATTTTATTAAAAAAAAAAATCTTATTATTCGAAATAATTTGGAGTTTCTCTTTTCTAATGTCTCTAAATTTTGGGTCATTAACATGTTTTCTTATTCTAAGGAAAATGAGCTTTTGGTCAATTAGAAGCATATTTAGGTCTTACTTTAGGATCAAAAGTGGTTTCATCCTAGATAGTATCCATGAGAAAGTCAATGTCCCTTGTGGCTATCATTAAGGCTACCTCTAGTGCAGTGATGTACCAATTGTACTGCTTTGATTCTAAACCATCTGTTGTGCTGCTGATATCCTCGCTGTTGGCTCTCAACTCTGCGTTGCTGCCCTTTGTACTGCTGCCTATGACACTATCTCTGCCGCTGCCTCATTCGTACTACAGCTCCCTCTGTCTATGTAGACCACCCATCCCTTTACAAGAAAGGGTTATCAACCATCTCCATCTTTTCTCTGAAGTAAGTAAACTTAATCTTACCCACAGCCTTGGTGAGGATATCTTCCACCTGTTCTCCTGTAGGAGTGTACTTCAACTGCACAACTCCCAACATAGTCTCTGATGAAGTCGCATCGAATGTCAATGTGTTTCAACCGGCCATGAAACACAAGATTTCGAGAGAGCTTGATGCAACTCTGATTATCACACATAATTTCGGTCGATTCTGTCCTCTTCTTGAGTAAGTTCAAGAGCAATTTATGAAGCCATATGGCCTCGCACGAAGCTGTGCTTGCTGCCATATACTCTGCCTCGACTGAGGTCAGTGCGACGGACTTCTGTTTCCTACGGAACTAGGAAGTCATTCCTAGTCATATAAATTGCTCTTGAACTTACTCAAGAAGAGGACAGAATCGACCGAAATTATGTGTGATAATCAGAGTTGCATCAAGCTCTCTCGGAATCTTGTGTTTCATCGCTGGTTGAAACACATTGACATTCGATGCGACTTCATCAGAGACTATGTTGGGAGTTGTGCAGTTGAAGTACACTCCTAGAGGAGAACAGGTGGAAGATATCCTCACCAAGGCTGTGGGTAAGATTAAGTTTACTTACTTTGACTATTTTTCTATGGTCAATGATCACATTGGAGACCAGCTTTTAGCTTATTCAGGATTTCTTGTTTTGAGGGCCACAATTTCCTCTCAGAAAGTTGCTCTTATTATTCTGCATTAAAAGTACTATAATTTCTAGATTCAAGAGATTTTTTTTATTTTTTTTTTCCTTCTTGAATCATGATGCCAAATTTGTTTTATTTTTTTTAATAAATTAAGAAGCATATTGAACTCAAATTCAATCTATTAGTAATTTGTTCTATCATGGTTTCTGACAAGATTCTGCAAAACAACTCAAAGAGAAACAAAACCTTGCAGACTTTACAAAATTGACATCAGCAAAACTTGAAGTTGAGCATTGCTATTTCATCCTTACTGCAATGATAACCATTCTTATTTCAATAAATTGGACAGTCTAGCATTGTTGGCAATAATTTGTTTCTGCGAAACTATTATGGACTGGTTGTATTTTGTTATAATCCCAACTGATGGGATCAAGCCCCTACTCAAGGCAAGGACTTGCTTGCTGCTCTGCAGCCCCTTGTTAATGTTCGTTTTCACACTCTACTCTACACTTACCATACAAATCTTATCAGTGTTTTTTCTTTGGCACCAGCACATGCTGAGAAAATAAGAACTCCTACCGACAAAGGCACATAATTAAAGTATTACGAAATAATTTTATTTAATTTCAATGGAGAGACCTCAACAACTCTCGAGGATATCTAAGGCTCAGATGCCACTTTAACAACGAGACTTGAATTTTCAGGCAGCCGCCTTTCACAATTGACCTCTGCTCCCAAGTTGAACAGGTGTGTGATGTAATTGCCTTCGTCTTTGACTTCAACTGACACATGAAAACGACACGATCGACTTGTGCACGATGTCTTGGGCGGTAGATAGCATGAACATGTAACCAAATAATTAACATTGTATATATTAAAATATATAGTTTGGAATTTAGGAAATATTTAATTCAAAGAGGTAGCTAAGGTGCAAGTTTCTTGCTTCACAAATAACTTTCATTTAATTTGGTGTCTGGATTTTCTTTTAATTTTAAAAATATTGTAAAGCGGCAAATCTTGTGATGTGGGCTAAAAAGAAGCTCCTCTTTGAAACTTTAGTCACTCCTGTTATCTTGTATGGATGTAAGGTTTGGGGTTGCAGCATCTCTAGAGAATCATGGAGAAAGATTGAGCAAATCCAGAAACATTTTATAACGTATAACCTCAAAATTAAAAGCAATACTCCCTATCCTATTCTCCTTATAGAAGTGGGTATTTCCCCTATCGAGAGCCTAACTATGACTAGGCTCCTGTTGTACAAGCACAAAATCAATAACATGGAAGACCATAGACTTCTTAGGCTAGCTTTAAATTCCAGCCAAAACTACCTAAGGCTCAAACGAGGTTGGTATAAAGATACCAGGGCCTGGTTAAACCATTCGGAGATCGACGAAAATGTTGCATTAGAAAATATTAATAACATTAAAAATATTGTTACTTCTAAGTTTAAATAGAAAATGTGGTGTGAGAAAGATTCAACATGTAAGGATGAAAATTTTATACAGAACCATCCATAACTACTCAAGCATTGAGTACAACACTTTTTTGAAGGAGAGGGGCATGCTAGGTCCCTATAATAGTAGTGTATTCTCTTATTGCTATTGTAGTGTAGCCCCCTTATTGTTATTTTTGTGCCCATTTAGTGCCCATATTGTTATTATTGTGCCCCATAGAAGCCCACTATTGATATTGTTGTGCCCTTACATTGTTATTGTTATGTCAACTAGGATTATATTGTGACCCCTAGGACTCCTATATTAGAAAGGAGGTTTTTCATTTGCATCATCCAAGAATGATTAATTTATGTAATGTAAAGGAGGTTTCCCCCTCGAAGAGGTTGATTTATAAATCGTTGATCTATCTTTTCTTCTATTTTGTGAGGTGTTTGCATAAGAACCTTCAAAGAAGAACGTATGTTGGCATTGCTTCCTTTTATTAGAGAAAATCATTATTTTGGTCTTATTAGTATTGACTTGCATCCCCATTGCTCTAGAAAAATGCTCAAGGACATATAGGTGCATCTGCAAACCATGGGCCGATTTAAAAATCAATACAAGTTCATCAACATATAAAAGAAGCTTTATCACAAACTCCCCCAACCGAACACCATCTGCACCTTGCAAATTTAGCCACTCTTCGAGTTTATCAATATATAAACCAAAAAAAGTAGGGGATAGTGGGTAACCTTGCTTAACTTCAATGTCACTTTCAAAGCTTTCTGAAATACCTGTTGAGGTTCTAATTTTGACTTTCACCTCTTCATAAATTCTATGGACAATGACTCTATAATGAAAAGGAATTTCAAGTTCTTCCATTCTACGCGACAACTTATCTCTAGGGACTATGTCAAATGCCTTTTTGAAGTCAACAAATCAACAAAATACTTCTTCTTTGTACCCTCAAACCTTTTCAATAATGTGTCTCAACGTGATACCATGATCCAGTGTAGAATGCTTCAGCCTAAAACCCGCTTGTCCTTTTGTAATTATTACTTCAAAGGGTTAGCTTAGTTGGTGAGTTCTTGTTGCTAAGTACCTCTCCGAACGAGAGGTCACAGGGTCAAATCTCCTTGACACCCTTAGGGTTAGGCATTGCTTGTTTGATTAGCGGGTAGATCCCTTCGAGTTTATCTGCCTAGATTTACCTTTGGTTGTAGCCGCTACCCAATATTTGTAAACCACCCTAAAAAAATATACTATAATTATTTAAAAATTATATTATTAATTATGATAACGAACAACACTGGACTACCTAATTTATCCAATTTATTGAACTAGATCAACCACCTTCATCATCTTCAACCACCTTTACCTATACTCTTGCTTCTACA
The DNA here is from genome assembly GCA_034641835.2 of Pinus albicaulis. Lineage (NCBI taxonomy): Eukaryota > Viridiplantae > Streptophyta > Pinopsida > Pinales > Pinaceae > Pinus > Pinus albicaulis. Next base: position 1,425,852,919 of record CM076572.1, read on the forward strand.
CGATAAAGTAGTACAGAAACTGGAAGATATTCTTTGACTAGATCAAATGGAACTAAAAGGGATGTCACTAAACTGGAAGATATTCTTTGACTAGATCAAATGGAACTAAAAGGGATGTCACCTCTGTGTTCTTTCGCTGGTCACAACAGCCAATGAAGCTAGAAGCCACTGGTTTTCCTACATCAGTATATCAATATCAACCATCGACTTGCCTACCTCCTAAGAATTTTTCCTTTCCGCAAGTGTGCAACCCTACCCCGCCTCCCAAAACGATATCTAGCACAGGGTCGATCAGAAAGGCACTGATAGTATGATTGGTATTTGTGTTATGGTTTGTAGTATTTTCACTGTAGTACATTTAACACATCCTTCTACCATTCCATTGAATATTTTTTTACATCAAGCTATTAAATTTAGTGACTCCAGATCTTGGTTGGACTGATAATTTATTAAGTTGTTTGGAACATTTATAATATCACTTATTCAGTCTCTGATTCACTAATTGTCTATTCTTCTTTATTAAGGTGATGACAAATGGGAAATACAAAAGTGTGGCCTGCATCGGGCAGTAACAAACCAAGATAGAGCAAGACTTTCTATTGCTAATTTCTACAATGCAGGTGTGGATGTAGAGGTGGCTCCATCACCAAATCTAGTTGATGAACACCTGCAGGGGTGGATGTAGAGGTGGCTCCATCGCCAAATCTAGTGGATGAACACCACCCATGCTTGTACAAGAAGTTCATTCACATAGATTACATCCGCTATCACCTTGCAAAACAACTCAAAGGGAAACAGAACCTTGCACACTTTGCCAAAATTGACGTCAGCAAAACTTGAAGCTGAACATTGCCATTTCATCATTACTGCAAGAGTCAACCATTTTTATTTCAATAAATTGGATAAATTAGGTAGTCCAGTGTTGTTGGAAATAATTAGAAATCCAATATTATCACCAATATCTAAGGCTAATTTGTTTCTCCAATAGAGTTATGGTTGTGTTTTGTTATGCACTACTTGTGTTTTGTCTATAAAATCTCTAGATATATTTTAATGAGTTTATTACTAACCCTGGACTCTTTTCCTCCATGTTATTAAATTAATTTATTGAAGCTATACCAACACAGCTTTCTTTCTTTTGTATTGAAATAGCTGAGTTTCTTATAATGACTACTTTTCCTTCGAGACTACTTTGACTATTTTTCTATGGTCAATGATCACATTGGAGACCAGCTTTTAGCTTATTCGGGATTTCTTGTTTTGAGGGCCACAATTTCCTCTCAGAAAGTTGCTCTTATTATTCTGCATTAAAAGTACTATAATTTCTAGATTCAAGAGATTTTTTTATTTTTTTTTCCTTCTTGAATCATGATGCCAAATTTGTTTTATTTTTTTTAATAAATTAAGAAGCATATTGAACTCAAATTCAATCTATTAATAATTTGTTCTATCATGGTTTCTGACAAGATTCTGCAAAACAACTCAAAGAGAAACAAAACCTTGCAGACTTTGCAAAATTGACATCAGCAAAACTTGAAGTTGAGCATTGCTATTTCATCATTACTGCAAGGATAACCATTCTTATTTCAATAAATTGGACAGTCTAGTATTGTTGGCAATAATTTGTTTCTACGAAACTATTATGGACTGGTTGTATTTTGTTATAATCCCAACTGATGGGATCAAGCCCCTACTCAAGGCAAGGACTTGCTTGCTGCTCTGCAGCCCCTTGTTAATGTTCGTTATCACACTCTACTCTACACTTACCCTGGTTTTTTAATGATATATGGGTCAACGAAGCATACGTTCCCATACAAATCTTATCAGTGTTTTTTCTTTGGCACCAGCACATGCTGAGAAAATAAGAACTCCTACCGACAAAAGCACATAATTAAAGAATTGCCAAATAATTTTATTTAATTTCAATGGAGAGACCTCAACAACTCTCGAGGATATCAAAGGCTCAGATGCCACTTTAACAACGAGACTTGAATTTTCAGGCAGCTGCCATTCACAATTGACCTCTGCTCCCAAGTTGAACAGGTGTGTGATGTAATTGCGTTCGTCTTTGACTTCAACTGACAGATGAGAACGACACGATCGACTTGTGCACGATGTCTTGGGTGGTAGATAGCATGAACATGTAACCAAATAATTAACATTGTATATATTAAAATATATAGTTTGGAATTTAGGAAATATTTAATTCAAAGAGGTAGCTAAGGTGCAAGCTTCTTGCTTCACAAATAACTTTCATTTAATTTGGTGTCTGGATTTTCTTTTAATTTTAAAAATATTGTAAAGCAGCAAACTTTGTGATGTGGGCTAAAAAGAAGCTTCTCTTTGAAACTTTAGTCACTCCTGTTATCTTGTATGGATGTAAGGTTTGGGGTTGCAGCATCTCTAGAGAATCATGGAGAAAGATTGAGCAAATCCAGAAGCGTTTTATAACGTATAACCTCAAAATTAAAAGCAATACACCCTATCCACTTCTCCTTATAGAAGTGGGTATTTCCCCTATCGAGAGCCTAACTATGACTAGGTTCCTGTTGTACAAGCATAAAATCAATAACATGGGAGACCATAGACTTCTTAGGCTAGCTTTAAATTCCAGCCAAAACTACCTAAAACTCAAACGAGGTTGGTATAAAGATACCAGGGCCTGGTTAAACCATTGGGAGATCGATGAAAATGTTGCATTAGAAAATATTAATAACATTAAAAATATTGTTGCTTCTAAGTTTAAATAGAAAATGTGGTGTGAGAAAGATTTAGAGCCTAAAATAAAATTAAGATATTATAAGGAGGTCATCGACCCTACTCTAGAAGATCAAAAGTATCTCTCTGTTTTAACTAGCTCAAAGAAAAAAATTAATATAGCCAAGATAAGAACGAACTCTCATGAGCTCCATAGTGAAATAGGTCATTGGGTAGTTCCTAAAACACCATGGGTGGAAAGGATATGCCATCTCTGTGAGAATATGAACATTGAGGATGAAAATCACTTCCTTTTAGAATGCCTTACGTACACCCACATTAGATCTGAGTTTCATAATCTGTGTTGCAATACCGACCTTCCTAGCCTTTTAACATGTCAAAATTATAGTGAGCTCGGGACGCTTCTCTCTAAGCTCTTTGAGCACAGGAGTACAATTTTAAAACAAACTAAATAATTCTTTTCTTTAGGTATGATAGACCAAAGTTTGGTCTCTGTGGACGTTAATTATCATCATCATCATCATCAGCTAAATATTATTTTAATTAATTTAATAACTAATTCCTAACTGCTCTACTTTGGACGTTAATGTATCATTGTTATTTATTCTTTAAGATTGATTGGTTTTTTCACCTTTATCAGCATAAACCACATTAGTTGATTCGAAAGGTCAACAAAATCCTAATGATCCGAAAAACATTCTTATTTGTAATATGGATCACAAAAGTCTAAGATATGTGTTTTGTTTAAAATTCTATAAACATTATATAAAATATAAATTAAACTATTACTATTTTAAAAAAGAAATTATATATTTTATTTAATAATTACATTATTATTTAAAAACTAACTTAATTTTATGGAATTCAATCTCATCACATTTCAAACTATTGATTTTTTTTTTAAATGTATAATTCATTAATTATATATATATATATATATATATATATATATATATATATATATATATATATATAATATTTTTTTCTTTTGATATTTTCCTTTATTTTTTTAATTCAATAAATTTATATTATTTATATAATGTAATCACATTTTTTTTTAAACAAAAATTATAAAATTTCAAATTATTGATTTTTTTAAAATGTATAATTGATTTTTTTTAATGTATTTATTTATATATAATGAACATAGAACCATTTTAAGTCTTGATCTCATATGAACCAAGAGGGATCAAATTTCTTGTGTGTAAACTTCTTTAGAGTGCAAAATACAATGTGTAGATTTTCATTATTTAAATTGTATTTTTGAATTCTATATATAGTATACAATGTGTAAATTTTCATTATTTAAATTGTATTTTCGAATTCTATATATAGTATATATGGGACCAAATAAACATTTTAACCATAAAAGTTTATTTTTTTCATGATATATATACACAAGGTTTTTTAAATGATATATAATATATACATAATTGCTATTGAAGTATTTTACATAACATGTACATTGAGATATTTTATCAACCCAAATTAAAATAGTATTTTTATCATTAATATATTTGTAAATACATGTCAATATTAATTTTTATTAAAATATTTTATTGATAACCCACATTGAATATTTTTTTTATAAACAACATTAAAATATTTTATTTTAACAATTTTTTTTCTATATATATAGATATGTATGAAGTTGATATTGACATAAATTAGTTAACATAGATCTTGGAAGAGGTTATTTAAATCCTTTGTTGAGATATTTTTGAAAAATATAAGGTTTAAACATCTTACTCACACTTCAGTGGGTTCTTGGTTAAAAGGCGATGAGGCAAGCTCTTATGGCACTCATTAGAGGTTCAATTCCCTTCCCAGATCAGAGTGATGTATCTGGACATGTTGACGAAGATATAGTCTTACTAAACTTAAAAAAAAAAAACACCTTCCTCACACATTTATTTATTTCTAATTACTTTACAACATATTCCTTTTTTTTATTATTATAGGCAACATTATTTTTCTATTTAGAGTATAATTTACTTTTATTTTAAAGAGGCGAGTTTATTTAAATCACTTGTTGAAATATTTTTGAAAAATATAAAGTTGAACATCTTACTCACACATTTATTTATTTCTAATTACTTTACAACATATTCTTTTTTTATTATTATAGTCAACATTATTTTTCTATTTAAAGTATAATTTACTTTTATTTTAAAGGAGCATATGTCAACTCCATAGATGGGTGAACTTACACATCTCATACTTAGTTGTAGAACGACACACATCTTCTCATACTTAGTTGTAGAACAACACACATCTTCTCATACTAAGTTGCAGAATGAGGCAACCTTTGACTTAATTGTAGGATAAGACACATCTCCTCATACTAAGTTGTAGAATGAGGCAGCCTTTGGGCTTAATGATACTTTTTGCTTTTGATATTTTCTCATATATTTATATAATGTAATCACATTTTTTTGATAACAAAAATTATAAAATTTCAAGTTATTGATTTTTTTTAATATATTTATTTATATATTGTGATACTTTTTGCTTATATTTTTTCCTTTTCATTGAATATATTTATATAATGTAATCCCATTTTTTAACAGGAAGTTATTCCATATATAATATATTCAATTATATATTTGGTTTAAAATTGTATTTCTATTATTTATTATCTTTTATATTTTTCTTTTCATTGAATAATTGAATATATTTATATAATATAATCCTATTTTTTTAACAATTGAATAATCCTCTTTTTTTAACAATTGAATATATTTATATAATATAATCCTAGTTTTTAATAGGAAATTCTATATTTGGTTTAAAATTGTGTTTCTATCATCTTTTTATGTTTTCATTGTTTCAATGAATATATATTTTTATAGTGTAATGAATATATATTTATATAGTGTAATAGGAAATTATTCAATATATAATGCAATCCCATTTTTTAACAGGAAATTATATATTTGGTTTAAAATTGTGTTTCTAACATTTTTTTTCTTTTTATTGAATAATTGAATTATTTATTATCTTTTTATTTTTTTCTTTTCGTTGAATAATTGAATATATTTTCCCTAATTGAATATATTTTCCATTAATATATTAATCTTATTTTATATTTATATAATATAAAAATTGAATATATTTTCGCTTTTCATTGAATAATTAAATATATTTATATAATATAATCCCATTTTTTAAATGGAAATTATATATTTGGTTTAAAATTGTGTTTCTATTATATTTTTATGTTTTGATTTTTTCAATGAATTTATATTTATATAATATAATATATTTATATAATATAATCTCATTTTTTTTAATTATATATTTAGTTTTAAATTGTGTTATTAAAAAATTCTATAATTATATTAAGGTATTCATTTTTCAGAAACATTTTGAAGTATCTTTTTTTTCATAACTATTTTACGAACAACATTTTTTTTTTAATTATTTTAAAATATCCAATTTTTCAAAAACATTTTAAGGTTTCCACTTTTTTCACAACCATTCTACAAACAACATTTCTTGTTTCTTTTAATGTAAAATGTTATTAATTATTGAATCCCTAAAAGTTCACAACCACTTTTCTAACACCTTTTTTCCTTACAAAAGTTCACAACCACTTTTTAACACCTTTTTTCCTTACAAAAGTTCACAACCACTTTTCAACACCTTTATCCTTACAAATCACCTTGAACTTTTCAAAACCGGCCTTTCAATTTTATCGGTTTTGCTTATAAAATTTCATTGTTTATTAATATTTTTTATAAATTTTTTCATCTCATCAAAAAAATCAATAGCGTATAATTGAGACAGCATGAGTCATGATAACCGTTTTTAATGTTATAAAATTAAAAAAAATTATAAATTGTCTTTAGTGTTATTTTTTAGAGTTTTTGGTTTTTTTAATGAATCTTGCTTAAAAAAAAATTAAGGTTGAATCTTGTTATTTAAACTGTTTTTTATTGTATATATGGATTCAGCACCCTAAAAATCCCTAAGGCACTTTAATTGTGCAAGATTATCCATCAAATTTCTGATTTCAATAAATTCCTACCAAATTTTAAAAAAAATAAACCAGAAAATTCTACCAAAATAAACTTAAAAAAAATACCACTAAAACAATGTTCACCTAGCGTATAAGATCATGGCTCACAATGATCTTATAAAAACGTAGATAATTCATTACTAAATATCATGGCTCACAATATAATTAAAGTCAGTGTGGATGAGATATTGTAAAAACGTAGATAATTCATTATTAAATTTACTTGCCTTAACCAGGATATGCAAAATGTCAAAAGCTAGAGACTGTTGCAGTAAAAGTTATCCGAGAACGCATGAAATAATTCATTAAAATGGAAAATATTGAAGAGAAAAAACACGGTTTTCTATTGTGCATCTTTGGACAGCGAGGTATGATCCTTGATTGGCCGAGCATTGCAAAGCTGATCTACAGCACCGCTACGTTCAAACACTGCTGCTGCCCCCATCCCAGAGCCTAGAACCATCATCAGAAATTAAAAAAAATAAGTAATTAGTCAATTAAAATTTGAAAGTAGTGATTCCAACCAACTGTAAAGAACATGTACTTACCTATGCACATTGAAACAACTCCAAACCTGCAGTCTTTGCCACGGCGTTTCATTTCATGAAGTAAGGTTGCTACACAACGGGCACCTAAACAACAGGATACCAAACATGAAATGAAAATTAAAACCCAAACAGATGCCCTTGTTTTATTTAAAACCTCTCCATATCTAGTACCAAACATGACATGAAAATTAAAATACTCCAAGAGATGGTGGAAAAGCAACAGAACATTGTTTAAAATAAAGAATCATCTTCTAATTTGAAAGATTTTTTAAGCTGTTAAGTACGATTTTCTCAGGCCAAAAGTAACAAAACATTGTTTAAAATTTAAAAAAAAAAATTGCTTTGAAAGACTTTTCAGCCCTGAAGTATGATTTTCTCAAATCAAAAATTGGTAAATATTACGTATCTGGTTAAAAGCATATCTATCATATCATATTATTAAAAATTTGTATTTTCTCTTAAGAGATAAAAGCATGTATTTTCTCTTAAAAATTGTAAAATGTTTTTGTAAAATAAAAACATTTGTTTCTTTTAATTAATCCCAAATTCAAATGCAGAGAAGAGTAAAATATATATATATATATATATATTACAAGATAAAAGCATGTATTTTCTCGATAAAAACATTTGTTTCTTTTAATTGATGCCATCCCAAATTCAAATACAAAGGAGAGTAAAATATATATACCTCCATAAATTTTAGGAGTGATTAATAAAAAGATGTGTTTCTTAGTTTAGGAGTGATGGATAAAAAAATGTGTTTCTTAAATTAGGAGTGAGTGACATAAATATGTGTTTCTTAATTTAGAAGTGATTAATAAAACTATGCATTTCTTAATTTAGAAGTGATTAATAAAACTATGCACTTCTTAATTTAGAAGTAATTGATAAAATTATGTAATTTAGAAGTGAGAAGTGATGAATAAAAATATGTATTTCTTTTAAGAGATCACAAATTCTATATATAAATCTTTTTAATTCAAATTAAAAAAATAAATATATAAACCTCCTTAAATTTTAATTTAAAAGTGATTAATTAAAATATGTATTTCTTTTAAAAGATCACAAATTCAAATAATATATATATATATATATATATATATAAACCTCCTTAATTCAAATAAAAAATATATATATATATAAACCTCTTTAAATTTTAGGAATTAAATCACTTGTATCTTGTCCCACAAAAATAATTCTCAGAATCATTCACATACAAATCCAGAGGATATATAAGTAAGTTTCTTGCATTGTGAGGCATTGAATTCCAGTAAAATCGGAGGCCATTATGGGATTTCTATTCATGAGCTGCTCTGGTAAATGCTTAGAGAATGCTTAAATGATTGGGTTTCCAATTGCTGGATTCTTCGGGACTAAAATTGGGTGTAATGTCTTATGATATAATCACTTATATTTGATTGAATATGAACTGTAATACTACAGCGTTTTTTTCTTACTAAAAAAAAAAAAAAAAAAAAGTGTCATACAAATGCAAAAGATATATATATATATATATATATAATCATTCTCATAAAAATCCAGAGGATATATAAATAAGTCTCATACAAATGCAGAGGATATATATATATATATATATATATATATATATAAAAGTTCTAGGGCAAGAAAAGTCTCATACGAACAGAGGAAAGTAAAGTTCAAATGTAGAGAAGAGTTAACGTATATACACACCTATCGTATATTTCATATTTTAGCAGAGTTAAAGTGTATACACCTCTAGCATATTTCAGCAAATTTTGGCAGTTAAATCACTGGTCTGTTGTGGTAACAAAGTCTTATACATGACTTTAATGTAATATTATTATTATTTAATAAAACTAAAAACTAGAAAAATTAATTAACACTTCGCTGATTGATCAAAGTAATGAAATACTTTAATAAACACATCAGACAATTCGCCCTTCAAATGTTCAGGTACACTCACAGCCCAGTAATGTAATTAGCCAGAAGGGGCAAAGTTCTTTAAAACTGATCTTTGACTAAACAAATGTACAATAATCATCACCTGTCAATGAAGACAAGATCTATCGAACAGAGAATCAATAGTGATCATTAATATCAACTACATCCATGATAACGTACCAAATAGCATCCCTTCTAAAATCATAAAAACAACAGTGCCTTTTGAATTGGACTAAATTTAATTCATAGCCTAAGCTGAATAAATCCCCAATAAATTCAACAGGAATTCCCAAAAAAAAATATGACCCATAGAAATATTTACCTGTTGCTCCAAGGGGATGACCAAGGGCAATAGCTCCTCCATTAACATTTACTTTTTCAGGGTCCAGTTCCAGTTTCTGGCTACAGTAGGTGAATTGCGAGGCAAATGCCTGACAGAGCATTCAAAAATAATTAAATCAAACATATTTTGATCGACTAGAAGCATTCTTCAACAAATATAGCTGATTCACAAATATTCCCCATATTGACCTCATTTATCTCAAAAAGATCAATATCATCAATTTCTAGCCCAGCTGCCTTCACTGCCGCCGGGATCGCAACAGCAGGACCAACTCCCATAACAGCTGGGTCAACTCCAACAGCAGTAAAACTCCTGTGGTAAATTCAACGCAAAGAAATCAAATTAGGGCAAATGAAAATGAAATGTTTTCATTACAGAAGTAAAAGCAGAATAAATTCATAGATCAAACCTGAATACACCCAAAATAGGCAAACCCTTCTGTATGGCCACCGCCCTCTTCATCAGCAGTACAGCACCAGCTCCATCACTTACTTGGCTTGAATTTCCTGTGTGAGATTGAAACAGAACATAGACATAACACACAATGAATATTGAGCATCCAGTACTTTACAATGGCAGAAAATCTAGCATGCTATAACTTTTTTGATAAAATCAGCAACATAGAAAACATGCTTAGCATGCAGTTGGGAAAGAAACTCCATACCAGCAGTGGTGGTTCCCCCCTTCTTAAATGCAGGTCTGAGTTTTCCTAAATCAGAAAGAGTAGCATTAGGACGAATACCGTCGTCAATAGATATCGTCACGGGCTTCTCATCTCCAGTTTTAGGATCAACAACCTTCAGCACAAAAACAAGAAACACATTAAGTACCATTGCAGCAACTCTCCAGCTACTCCAACTTTGGAAGTTACAGAACATGGGTGTTTTGTACCTTAGTCTCAACTGGGATGATCTCATCTCTGAACTTCCCTGTAGCTGTTGCTGCTGCTGCACGCCTATGAGATTCGACCTGAAATACAATTATGGCAGTTAACATTCAACTCCCCATTCCTTACCTTCGCTGATTAATTCATATTAACTGAACCTGCATTGACTTCACTCAAATCAAAAGCTGAAAATAGCATCCATATACCGCTGCTTGATCCTGGTCTTGACGTGAAACTCCATAGCGCTCAGCCACATTTTCTGAGGTGATACCCATGGGCAAAAGGCAATCTTGGGCTTTTCTGAAAAATTCAACCTATTGCAAGGGGCAGCAAAAGCCATCAGTTCCTTTCATACAAATCTATGGCTTTCACACAAATCCTTAATGAAGTACTTATCTATATATCCTTGTGCGGGTATGTGTAATGTATATATATTTATCTATCTATCTCTATAGATGTGTACAAATATGGAGGCAATAGTAAGCTATATTAAAGAATGGACAGAAACATCAAATTGAAACTATTAACAAAATTAAAAGCCTTCTGTTTACAACATCATTAACTTGTATTGATGCCTACCTTTGAATTGACAGAGCCTTCCCACGCCATAGGACTGACAGTCATTGACTCCACTCCTGCACCGATGCCTAAGCAGACAAATTGAAATCAGAAACGTATATAAATTCAAACCTGCTATGATAATCCAGTGGTAGCAAACAGATATTGACATACCAATGTCATAAAACCCAGCTTTAATTGCAGCTGCAACATCTGCAACTGCTTGTAGGCCCGAAGAGCATTGTCTATTGACAGTCCTGACAGGTACAGTCTCTGGAGAGATGACATGGTAAGCAGCATGCAGTTGTCACAAAAACTCAGGCATCCAACAAGAAAAGAATTCATTTGACACATGAAATGGTAGGATATACACCTGGGAATCCAGCATAAAAAGCAGCCATCCTGCACTCACTGGCACGTTGAGAGCCAGGTGCAAGAACAGTACCCACTACAATATCACCAACTTCAGCTGGACTAAGTCCAGTCTTGTCAATCAATGCCTGCAGGAAGCTAGAGAACATTCAGAGACAGATCTGTACACTCATGGTTCATGGACCATAATGGTTAGGGGGGGAATTTTCAAACTGCATAAAAAATTCATCAGTCAATTTATCGGTGTAACCACTAATCCAGACCTTCAAAACAGGAGCAAGCAAGTCATCGGCAAGAGTATCCTTGAATCCTCCACGTTTAGCCTTGCAAATAGGGGTACGATAAGCTCTGGAAAAGTGACAATCGGATAGAGAATAACCAGGTGCTGATCAGCTAATCAACAAGAATTAAGAACTCTGAACTCAATCAGCCACATAAAATGCAAAGCGTTGAAAGAGATTTCCTGAAAACACATCAATTAAGCTGGAAAAAAATGGAAACTTACGCAACAATGACAACATCATCACCAAATTCAGCAACTCTTTCATAGGCAGCACTGTCTCCAGCAGCACATACTGAAGCCTGGTCAAAAGAAAGTAATGATCGATGTTAAAATTATATTCTCGCGAGAAGATCCATGTGTTAAATCTACTCAACTTATATTCTCGCTAGAAGATCCATATGTTAAATCTACTCAACACAGTTTCGTCTCTCTTCTAATGTAAAGAAGATAAAATACATTTTTAATAATATATTTATGGGAAAACCGAATTAACAACCGCCCAAAACAAGGGTATAAGGGTATAATGAATCCAGTTGAGGGATTCAATTATTAAGATTAACTTTGACTGGGAATGATAGCTACAGCTAGAGGTGGTTTCTGGCTTATATGGCTTATGGTATACCGTATTATGCATGGTACTATATCTATTTGGATAGAAAAAAGCAAAAAAAAACATATAATAGGTTTATTAGTCTCTAATGTGATATGTCAAGAGCTGATGGAAAAAGAAAAAAATAAAACATATAATAGGCTTATTAGTTTCCATTAATATGCCAGTAATGTGCCAAGAACTAATAAAAAAAAGCGAAAAAAAGCATATAAATAGGCTTATTAGTCTTCATTGTAATGTGTCAAGGGCTGAGCAACAACTGTGGGCTCCACAGCTGTGTTGCAAGGGGCCAAGGGTTAAGGAAGTGTGGGCAAGTGGGCTCCCGCCCATTGTAAGTGGCTAGGGGCTAGCTGGTTTGATGGTGTAAGGGGCCAGGGCCAGCTGGTTTGATGGAATTCCGTTAGCTGGTTTTTTTTAGAGTTGGGATTTTCCAGATTTTTATGTGTGTGTGATTGCTTTTATATTGTTTGTTGATGTGTGAGATTGTTTATACAGCTTGAATGGGCCTAATGGTTAATAGCATGTGTTTCTTCCTAAAAGGTGATTAAGAGGTGATTAAGAGCATATGTATTCCCTCCTAAGAGGGAACAGGTTCAAAACCAGGGGAACAGGTTCAATGCCATGAGGGTACAGTTTCAAAACCAGAGGAGTAGAGTATGTATGCCTTCGTAAATTTAACTTAGCAGTCAAATAGCTGTCTGGAAGTGGGTCCCTTATCCCATAAACAAAAGATCTCATAAACCAGTTTGGTCTCTAACTTGGCACCATATTATTATTATTATCATACACCAATTTGGTCTCTGACTTGGCACCATATTATTATTATTATATATTGCACATCTATGATTATATTTATTTACCTTATCTTTTATACATAACGTGAATCTGTCATCACTTATACAATAAAACGTCAAACATTCCCAATCCATCAACACATTCGAAGATATAGCATCAAATTTCCCATTATTTACCATATTATTATTATTATATATTAATAATAATATTGCACATTGATGATTATGTTTATTTACCTTACCTTTTATACATAACTTGAAGCTGTCATCACCTATACAATAGAACATCAAGTATTCCCAATCCATCAACACATTCGAAAATATAGCATCAAATTTCTCATTTGAAAAAAATATCAACTACGACAACCAACCATTGCACAGAACAATCATTTTTCACCCGCACCCGGAATAAATCCAAAAAGAACAAAAATAGGAAAAGCCAACATGTAACCATAGAGTAGAGTTCACCATATTTTTTATTTCAAACAAATCTCAGAAAGTATCCATGGATAATTTAACTTCCCTTCCAGTGTTACAAATCCCTTTAGGCTTTAACACAACAGACAGCCATACGGGTTGGGGCTGCCCAGTCTTCAGGGCACGCAGAGAGTCGAGCTTTTGCCCTTCACTCCCCTCCTTTCCAGTAATTTTCTGGAATTCTTTTGGGCAGTGCCAAACATGGTCCATTAGACCAGACTCATAAATAATCCTAAAAATTAACTGTAACATTTAATAATTCCCAGAAAATCATAGCCTCAAATTGTACCGATAACTAAAATAAAAATGAAAAGGAACAGAAGGATCTAGTTCCATTTTGAAAAAACGGAACATCTAGTATGAAATTAGGTTCTACTGTATAAAACCTATGTGGCAAAACCCATCAAAGTTCAAAGAACAAAAATCTTGTGATTAAATTTAAAAATGAAGAAACCTCTTCGTATTTTGGTTGCGAATAGAATGGCCTACAACCTTGGCTCTCATAGAATTTATCCTTAAAACACGAAAACTGAAAGAAACCAGGCGAGTCTTACCACCAGATCCTTGGACGCCTTCGAGAAACGAGCAGGCCTCAGATGGTCCAACAACACTTGCTGTCTGAGGATGACCTTCTCCATCTCCATCTTCACCAGGCCAGAGATCTCCAAAAACTGAAACTCTTCGGCGTCTCCAATGAAAGAATAATTGAATGATTGTGCTGTATTTCTCAAACTCCTCTCCAGATTTGATCATTTATGCACACTACCTGCCCACTTACTATTCGTCCAACGGCATTTCGAACAGAGGCTTAGAGTTTACACGTCACGCCGGACAGGACATGTGTCATGACATAATTTTGAAGTCATCGATAAAATTATTATTGATATGGAACCTGGGCCCACCAAAGGTGGTGTCTGGTTTTACGGAAGAGGATTGATATGGAGGCCCACCAAAGCTTCTGTGTGGTTTACGAAGGAGTATTAAGGATTGTTTGTGTAACACTTTGCCTTAACAACGTTAACAAGAAAGAAAGGAAGTATTTTTAAGGCTCATGAGGTTAAAAATAGTGCATTTTTCTTGTGAGGAGATTAAATGTAAGATTAGGTGAAAAAGAAATACGGATAAGAGATAGGAATTTGATGGGTAAATTGTTTTTTTTTCATATTTGGAATTTTGAATATTTATTATTTATATTAATTTTTAATTTGGAGAAGAGGTTGGTTTTTAAATTGTAATCACTAAGATGTATATCATTTATTAATATATTGGGATTTTCCCACATTGTATTGACTATATTGTATTTTAAGTATGAGGGATTTTCGCAGTGCATTATATTAGATATCATTTTTTAGATTTTCCCACATTGCATTGACTATATTGTATTTCTTGTTATTATAATATGAATAGTGATTTTTTTTTGGTGTGCAATGATCAATTAGGATTTATAATTAATTAATTCATTATTTTATTAAAAAAAAAGAATCTTATTATTTGAAATGATTTAGAGTTTCTCATTTCTAATGTCTCTAAATTTTGGGTCATTAACATGTTTTCTTATTCTAAGGAAAATGAGCTTTTGGTCAATTAGAAGCATATTTAGGTCTTACTTTAGGATCAAAAGCGGTTTCATCCTAGATAGTATCCATGAGAAAGTCAATGTCCCTTGTGGCTATCATTAAGGCTACCTCTAGTGGAGTGATGTATTTTTTAGTCCATTGAGCTAGGGTGAATGGTGGATGTCCCAAAAGGTATTTTCCAACTGATATAAGGGCCCCACTAAGGCTCGAAACTAGATTTACTTGACTAACGAGGCTTATGGGTGGTTATGCTAGACTTAGAAGTATAGTCTCAATCTCATTGACTCGATCCCATGTCTCCTTGATAAGAGGTGACACTCTATTGGTTCTCTTGATAAAAAGAAAAAAATAAAAACATCTAATCTTAATGCCATACATGAAACCAAATACTACTCTTGGTCATAGTTTAACTTCATGTCCAAAAAGAAGTTTTAATTCATCATCACCATTTTATGATAACAACTTTTTCAATTTATTTTTGAAAATGAAGACTTATTTCCTTCCAAGTCTTTTTAATCAAATCTATTTTTCCCAAAACCCCTTCTTTCCTCATTATTAACTTTTTTAATTTAGTTTTATAAGCGAGGACTTATTTCCTCCTAGATCTCTTTTATAAAATATATTTTTCCCAAAACCCCTTATATCTTCATTGATTTCTATTATTTGTTGGACTTAATTTAAATTGGTCCGTAGCCTGGAAATATGACTCTTGGGGCATGTTGCTTTAAGAACTTATAAGTATGACATAATAATATCATTATCTAAAATTAAATAAAGCTAGTGAAAATTAACGCCCATAAATCATTGTTGGTACCATTTCATGACTTATTCTTTCACCTAAAACTTCATTTTATCCATCATATTTCTTCATTTAACCCTCCTAAATCCCTCATATTCCTTTGAAATTGATCAATGTGATGCCATTATTACATTGGAATTAATTTTAGGAATTTTTGTGTTAAAACTAGGATTTTTCAGAAAAATTACAGGTTCTTGTAACTTCCTGTAATGGCTTTCCATTATGACACGTTGCATGACAGGCTGGCCAAATCGAAGACTAAGGGCTTATTCTTAAATGTACAAGGATGGTAAAAAATCTATCCACCTCCAGATTCGAAATCCACAAGTGGTTGGTCAACGTTGGTCAACCTCAGCCATTTCAGCAGAAAATCATGAGCAATTAATGAACAGATTTGATATTTTGCTTGTAAAAAGGGATCTGAACTAATTCGACTCCTTTGGGAGATTAGTTAGGATTTTGAGGAATAGGAATAGCCTCTTTTTGTTATGTAATTCAATAATAATTAGTTAGAAGAAAAATGTTGAAGGCTAGAGACAAGACATGAGATATTACGTGACAAACTTCAAACTTGGATTTATAGTCCATAATTTTCTTCATCTGATTTATTTCAAGTGTGCTTGCAACGTGTGGAGGGCCCCCACTACAGTACTGGTACACTTTCTTTGCGTTTTCCATTTACATTTGCATATTCAGATCTGATAGTACATTTCTACTTAATTCTTATGCTGCAATTTCATGAATAATAATTCAAAGTTGTGTTTACTATTTCATTTATCATTTTTGCTTAATGGTCATGGTTATAATGGCAAAATTCAACTAGTAGTTTAATGAATGAACTTTGTAAGAGGATTTAACTATTGGTTGACTTCAAGATTATTACCTTGCTTTTTGTTTTGAATAAGTATGATTGATGAGTGTGTTGGTTTAAGACTTAGAAGAGATAATTGATTTTAGTGTGTTAATCCAAGAATTTGGAAGAGATTTTGTGAATTGAGTCCTTGTAAAATGACTAGAATCTCAGACAAACCATAAGAACTTTGTTTTTAGGAGATTAGATTTGTTTTATTTAAGGAGGTGTTCAATTGTGGAAGGAGACAAAGAACAGTCTCTTGTAAAAGAGTATTGAATCCTATTACAACAAACCCTCATTTAGGAAACCAAATCTTTCTAGATCTATATATTTTAGATAAGTACCTCTAAGTGAACCTACTCGGATTGGTAAGAAATTGAAGCCTAATCTACACTAGCAGATTGGCCCAAACAATCACTGTGTAACACAACACAACCAACTTCAACCCATACATTTAGGAGGAGGTTTGTGATGGTGATGCTAATCATTAGGATTTTCATAAGTGGTTTGGAGGCTCTAACTATGAGATGACCCATCGATCCCTTAGCCTTAGTCCTTTCAAAGTCATGGATCTTAATCTCAACTTTATGAAACGGGAAAATTTGTACGGCCAACAGTAGGGGATCTCCCCGGTAGAAAGTCCCAATTAGACCTTAAACCGTTTGGAGTAGGGATCCCGTCCGGAGTGTGGGTCCGGCTACCACTTAAGATGACTCCTCTTCGGTCTCAAAAGAACCTGCTTGAACCTGCGAACATGCACTTATTCACCTGATATAGAATACGAGATTAACGTGTTAAACATGAATCAAACACTATGTGTAGCAAGATTATAGATAAAGCACATACACCTCAAGAGATGTCATTAGCAACACATCTTTTGTGGGGTAATTGCTTGTACAGTGGTCTGATCACACAAAAAATAGTTCTTGATGATAAGATACCTTTGCACTTCCTGAAAGATGAAACGAAATGATAACAATCTAGTTTATTAACATTCATTAACATAACAGATAATAAGATAAACATCATTGATACAACACGGATAGCCATGACGTATAAACGATATCATGAAAAGAACAGATTCATTAATCATAGGATATTCTGAAACTGTTGAAAGAAATACACAAAGTGTTCATACAGCAAAACACATCATAACCATAGGTTATTTTAACAAGATTCTATATTCATATGCTCAAGTGTCAGATCTTTAAATACAATGCTTGTAGCTCCTGAGTTTCCCCAAAAGAAAAAGCCTTTGTACAATGTCTCGTAGGAGTATTTATAATGCCAAAATTATCTGTTGGGTTTCCTTGACTGTTCGCCTTCTTGACTTTTGGGCTACCTTGAGACCCACTCCTTCTGCGACCTGGGTAGGTGATGCGACCTGCGACCTAGGTAGGAGATGAACACGACTGTCTGTTGAGTGACTTGCGACACAGTTCTTCTTCTTTTCAGGACTTATTCTTGCGGGACTGTGAAACTGTTAATGTCAACCTGTTGTTCTCTAAGGAAATCCTGCCATGCCTGGTATTCTGCCGCTATGGGGGACACCAGAGGCACCTCCTCTTTCAGCCTATACACGCATTCCAAAGCGTTTGGTACTAGGGTCTCCCTCTTCTGTCCGATCTGATTTGAGAGTGACGCAAGCTTGGTATAAATCCGTGCTGGAGCGGCGATGAATTGACTGAGATGCGGAGGGCTCCGGATCAGCTGCGGCCTGCTTGATGGGTTGCAAGAATGTTTGAATATCCTGGTTTACTTGTTCCCAAGTTTTCTCTTCCTCTAATGCTCCAAGCGATGGGATGTGGTGCAGCGTATGCATTGAGTCGATACCACTAATCAGATGGTCGTACGAGGACATCACTTTGTCCAGGTCTTTAGTCAATTTGTCTCCAAGTTGCATCGCTATGCGGAGTTGAACTTTTGCATCCTGCGTGTGGATCCAGTCCCTCTTAGGCAAATTTTCAGGTGCCTGAGGGTACTGAATGGTCCAACCCATCATCCTGTCCAAAGCCTATGAAGCCTCTTTGAGCTGATCTTGTCTTTTCCTGGTTTCCATTCGTGCTCTTGCCAGAGGAGCGACTGTTTGTTTGATGGTGAACATCTCACCATATACCTGTCTCATAGTCATCTCCAACACCTCACACTCCTTGAAAATGGCAAGCGAGACTTCATTTGCTGGTAGAGCTTGGTTTTGAAGTTGCTGGACTTCCGCTTGCAATGCTGCTCTCTCCTGCTCTGCCATCTTTTCGCGTTGCTCAGCTGCGTGCAGTCTGTTTTGTAGAGCTACTATTTCTCTGCTCATCCGGGTTACATTCTCTTCTGTAGCCGCAGCGAAGGCAGTACCTGCTGACGCTATCATTACCGGATTAGTCCTGGTATCCAAAACTATATCCTTACCTGTGGATACTGCAGACGATGCAGAGGGACTATGTGCCAACGACCTCCTCTTCTCTTGATGGATCTTGAACGAAAACTGATCAAATGTGAGTCTGGTCAGGTCGAACACATCTTCTTCCTGTCTCTGGGGCGATCTAACATCAGAGAGTTGTGTACGGCCCAAAGGTATGTCGAGAGGAGTTACTTCAAGATCATCTAGCGTGTCATCCTCTCTGTCCTCTGTGTTCTTCTCTTCCTCTTCCTTCCTCCGCCGTTCAGCTTCTGCTGCTGCTTCTATCTCGGCCCTCTTCTTCTGTTCAGCTGCAGCTGCCTGCTCGGCTTTCCTTTGTCGTTCAGCCTCTGCGGTTGCTTCTATTTCGGCCCTTTTCCTCTGTTCAGCTGCAGCAGCCTGCTCGGCTTTCTTTTGGCGTTCAGCCTCCGCCTTGTCCAACTCTGCCTTAAGCGCCTGTTCCGCTGCAGCTTGTGCCTCTTTGTCTTCTTTTTCTTTCCTGGCCTCTTTGGCCAGCTTCTTCTTTTGTGCTGCAGTTGTAATTTTTTGGCGCGTCTCCTCATCTTATTTTAGCTTCCTCTCCCTTTCCTGCTAGGCCTTTGCTTCTGCCTCCTTTTGTTTGGCGGATGGAGTTGACCCTGTGTTGATTCGGGATTTCTGGAGCATGGATGAAGAAGAAGCTCCTAACTGACGTCTTCTGTCTTCTAAGTTCTGATCATCCGAGTCTTTCTGGACCACGTCAACCCCCGGAGAAAGTTGTCTTTCAGCATTATACCAGTTTCTTCTCTCATCTTCTGCTGGGCGTTCGAGATGCTGATAAGTCCACCTGAGGTTGGCTCTCCGGCAGTGTTCAGGGACCAATCTCTCTGGGTCATAGATTCGGTGTTCAATTGCCCCCAGCTGATAACTTCTCATTGCGTCTGCTTCTGCTAGCACCTCCTTGAAGTCTTTAACTATGAATGCACCAATAGTGAGGGGCAGAGTGGGCCATGGCTTCTTTTTTCCCTTCGACAAGATGTTGGAGAAACCATGTGACATCTGAAAGCACACCTCCTGCACCAGCATTTTTTCCGTCACGAAACGAGGCATAACATGTGGCGCCTTGTAAGTTCCAAAGACTCGGATGAAGGTGTACTCAGGGAAAGGGAACCAGTGCGCCACTTTAACCAGGGTCTCCTTGGCTTGCCATGACATGCAAGGGGCGTCTTGGCCAAATAAATGTCTGTACAGAGCGGGAACAAATATTTGGGAGATCCGATCTATGTCCTGTTTGTATTTAGACTCCCAGAATACTTTGAGTTGTAGATGGATTGCGCGCGTGTTCTCGGGGTCCCAGTTGTGCTCCCAGCCGTCAAACTCTACTCGGGCGCACACCGCATCTAATAGGTATGAAGCCATGTAAAATTCAGCAGGCATTCCTTCGTCCCGAGCCAATGCCGAGTTCAAGTTGGTCTGCATCGACGTCATCAGTATGCCGGCCCAGTTAAAACGGGTGCCCTGTGTTGTCACATACTCCATAATAGTGGCCCAACTGCCGTTGAACGTGGAGCAATCTGGGCGCCCGTAAAGCCTGCAGAGCATGGCAGCAACCAATTTATAAACTTTTCTTAGGCTTGCCACTGGGTATTCCTGGTTCTTTTTCACCTTGAACTTCTCGGGCTCCTCCCACCATTGTTTAATAGTATCGACGATCGGGACGGCATGAGTAGCAGCCCATTCTCGAGTAAAGTGATGGTTTGGGCGCGGCAGTGAATAATAAATGTGTGCATCTGAGCCTACCAGCGTAGTGAAAGCTCTGCCTTCATGATCTCTGATCACAAATTTCTCTGGGTCTGTCTTTTGTATTATCCAGTCTATGATCTCCGGACATGGGAATATGGCTGGATGCGCCCCTGCGAGATGTAGTTTGGACCTCTTTACCGCCAAGTATATTTCTCGGTCTGGGAGGTCTTCCGGAAATTCTTCTGGCAACTTGGCGAACTCCTGATAAATCTGGTACCACCTCATGCTGTCGTCTTTCGAAAAAGTACATAATGTATCTCGGAATATTGGGGGTGGGGACACCACCACCAACTCATCAGTCTCTTCCACTATTCCCTTGTCCTTTCTCCGAGACCGCGGGGGCGCCATGTCACTAGAATCTGAGAGCACAGGTATGCACTCTATATCTTCACCTGTCAAATTCAGAAAAGAGTCCCACGATAAGAACGTCATGGCGATAAAAAATCAGTTACAATTCAGTGACAAAACCTAAATGCGTTAAAGCAAAACTGGACTGGTGAGTCGCTGGGTCGCAGATCACACAAACAGGGCCCGGGCGCGATCTTGCGACCTCGCGACCTGGCGACCTGAAGTCGCTGGGTCGCTAGGTCGCAGATCTACGAAAACAAAGGAAAGTGCGACCTGGCGAGCTGGCGACTAGGTCGCTGGGTCGCAGGTCGCAAATCTGTAAAACTGGAGAAAATTGCGACTCTGCGACCTCGCGACTAGGTCGCTGGGTCGCAGGTCGCAGATTTAGCTTGCCGGGGGTTTGGTGCGCGCGGCCTTGAACCTTTTGCCTCCTTTCTCTTGGGAATTTGCAAGGTTTCTGGGGCCAGGGAGAGCTGTGGCATGATTTTAAAGAAAAGGGGATGATGCCATGGGGTGAAAAAGCAAACAGAGAGGTTTTTGGTAATTTATGCAATATGCAATTGGCAAAATTCTCAGAAAACATTAAAGCATGGCCAAAAGACAATTTATAGGCTACAAGGGGAGATGGGTTTAGTAAGAAAATCATTAGAACGGAAACAGCAGGAAGAAATGGCAACTTACCCAGGAAAAACTCGTCAGTTGAGCTGTCAGAGGCGTTTTCCTTACAAATCGCTGAATGTGAATAATGCGACCTGCGACCCCCCTTTTATAGGAAGTCGCACGTGCGGGCCATTAATGTGGGTCGCTAGGTCGCAGATTCGTAATATTTTGAGTTTTGCGACCTGGCGACCTTGCGACCTGGCGACCTGGGTCGCTGGGTCGCAAGGTCGCTAAGTCGCGATTTTCGTAAAATTACTGAAATGCGACCTTGCGACCTGGCGACCTGGGTCACTAGGTCGCTAGGTCGCTAGGTCGCAGTTTTCATAAGTTTAGGGGATATGCGACCTGGCGACCTGAGGTCGCTAGGTCGCAAGGTCGCAATTTTCATGAATGTTTACCTTTGCGACTTAGTGACTTAGCACTTTCTCTTTGTTTCTAAGGGGCTCCGAAAATTCGAAATGGTAGTCAAAATTTTTGGAGGGTGTTGTAGAGACTGCAACAAATGGCGATTCACTGGACGAACTCAGAGTCTCTGCTGATGGTTAGTCTTTGCGGGGGGGGGGAGGGGTTCATGCTGACTGTCCTTTTTACCTCGTGGTTGCCATTTCTTAGCCTTCGGCACCTAGCTGGGTTGCTCAACCTGTTGGTCTGGTTGGGCGTCATCCAAACAGATTCTTTCTTCAGGTCTCCGGACTGGAAGGGTCGGAGAACTCCAGGCGGCCACAGGGTCTGGTACGATTATTTTGTCCTCATCGTGTTGCTCCACTGCCAGCGAACCTCTCGGTCCCGGTGGAGTCACTGCCTAGGAATCATGAACGTTGCTCCGCTGCCAGCGAGCCTGGTCAGTACCCCGGCGGAGTCGTTACATCACCTCTCTGCGCAGGAAGCCTTTCTCAAGCCTTTACCCTTATTTGTGTGCTGTTGCACTTATTTTGAATGTGCCTGAGGCACTTATTTAAATGTGCTTATGGCACTTATTTGAAATGGCCATTTAGCCTGGGCGGATGAGGGATCCCGGCTTATCTTGCTTGCAGAGAGGTTGCTCCTGGTCTGGTATGAGGACTTTGGTTTTTCCCAGATGCCCTATCGTCGTTTTAGAGTATCTCTCTTCCCTTTTGGTCCGGTTACCATTTACACTGCATTTTCTTTTGTGGACACCCTCTCAGCCTGGTGAGGTAAGTTCCCCTGCTTGACGACTTGTGCTTGGTAATGTGCTACCTCTAGGTGTAGAGGGCAAACAACTTCCGCCACCTTTGAGTTTATCGGGAAAGGCCTTCCATCAGCGGAGAACCTGCTGCAGTATGCCAATCTGCGTAGTTCTAACAAATCCTCCTTTAGGTTTTTTTTTATTTTTTATTTTTATTTATATATATATATATATATATATATATTTTTTTTTTTTTTTTAAACAAACAAAAGACAAGGAACTATGGTACAAAACCAGACAGCCCTCGAAGGGATGTTAAGTGAAATAGTGCTTGAGGTCATGCCCGTTTACCGGGAGGACCTCGACTCGTCCATCAAGGGTTTGTAATCTGAATGTGTGGGATCCTATCTTTTCATTAATTTGGAACGGGCCTGTCCAAAGTGCTTGGAACTTAGCATGCTTTCCCTTTTCCTCATGGGCTTTATCCCACTTAAGGACCAGGTCTCCTACTTCAAAAATTTTATTTCTCGCGGACTTTTTGTCAAACCATCTTTTGATTCGGCTCTGATGGATGGCAAACTTTTCCCGGGTCTTTTGCCTTTCTTCCTCCAATTTCAGCAAGGTGTCGATTCGGTTCTGCAAGGTGGGACAGGGGGTTCCATGGCATTCTTGGGACAGTTGGAGGGCTGGAAGAGATAGATGAGAAGGTAGAACAGCTTCTTTTCCATACACGAGGAAAAATGGGGAGGTGCCTAGAGAGGACTTTGGAGTAATACGGTCAGCCCACAGTGCATTGTGAAGGGCATTGTGCCAGTTACGCTGGTGGGATAGAAGGGTCTTCTTAATAATCCGGATGAGGTTCTTGTTAGTGGACTCAGCTAATCCATTTCCCTGGGGATAGTAGTTCACAGAATGTTTCAAAATAATTCCATTTTCCAGCGCAAAATCATATAACTTAAAAGATGAGAAATAAGTCGCATTATCAAAAACTAAAGAAGTCGGAACGCCAAACGTGGTCATGATGGAATGCGTGAGGAATTCTATTACCTCTTGATCATTGATTCGGCGTAACGGTGTTGCCTCAACCCACCTGGTGAAGTAATCAGTGGCCGTAAGAATATACCGATGTTGTTTAGAAGAGTGCGGTAGGATTTCCCCAATTACGTCCAAACCCCATTGTTGGAAAGGTTCTTCTACTGCTACTGAGAGTAGTGGTGCGGCTGGCCGTGCTTCCCGGTTGGCGAACTTCTGGCACTGAATGCATTTCCGAACATATGCATGCGTGTCTCTGAAAAGAGTAGGCCAATAATATCCTGCACGCATTATCTTATGGGCAGTGGTATCTCCAGAAAAATGACCTCCAGCGGGTCCATCGTGTAACTCGGTTAAGATTTTTTGTGCTTCGTCAGTTTCCAAACAGCGTAACATGACCCCATCGTGGTGTTTCTTGAATAACTTACCTTGGATCAGTTGGTGAGATGCGGCTTT
This sequence comes from Pinus albicaulis, assembly GCA_034641835.2. Lineage (NCBI taxonomy): Eukaryota > Viridiplantae > Streptophyta > Pinopsida > Pinales > Pinaceae > Pinus > Pinus albicaulis. The sequence goes on from CM076572.1 coordinate 1,425,877,495, forward strand.
TAATCTTATTGCGCGCTTCTGTCGGGCAGTAAGAGCAGGGTCCATCGTGCCTTGGGCCAGATATCTTGAAATGTCAGAATACCAAGAAGGGCTATTTTGCTGGGGCACATGGTCGCTCTGATACATGTCGAGTTCTTGTTCCCAACATTCTTCTTCCATCTCGCGTGTATTTGCAGCCTCTGCGGCCATTTGACATAAGCCCTGTCCTTTGACGGTATGTGCTGGTTTGAACTCTCAATCGTATTCTTGTAAACATGCCATCCAGTTGCCCCGCCTTTCGCCTAGTTCTTGCTGTACGAAGAGTGAGCGGACTGCTGGGTGCGGTACAAAAACCGTGACGTGACTTTTCAAGATGTAAGGCCTAAAATGTTTTACTGCCTTATAAACCGCATAGGCTTGCTTGTCAATTTCCGGATAGTTTAATTCAGCTCCCTGTAGGCCGGTGCTCATAAAAGAAATGGGCCGTTCATCGTTGTTATTATCTTTCTGTGTGAGGACAGCCGCAAGCGAGGACTCTGAAGCGAACGTGTATAGGATGAAACCTTTATCAAGATCTGGACTTTGGAGGGAAGGGGTTTCAGCTATAGCCCTTTTGATTTTTTCGAAAGCCTCTTTCTCTTCGGGATTCCATTTGAATGCGGCATTCTTCTTAATCATTCCCTGCAGCGGCCTGAAAATCTGCGCAAAATCTGAAATGAATTTACGGACAAAATTAATCTTCCCCAGGAAGGATTGCATTGCTTTCTTGTTGTTTGGGGGCGGAATCTGAGCAATGGCTTTAGCCCGTTCCGGATCAACCACAATGCCCTGTTTAGTGATAATGTGGCCTAGAAAATTTCCCTCTGCCACAGCAAAAACGCTCTTTTTAGGATTGAGTGATATTCCATACCTCCTGCATCTATCGAAGATTTGTCTAAGGTGACGTAAATGATCGCCCCTGCATTTTGAAAATACAGTAACATCGTCTAAATAAACCACCCCGCTCTGCCCTATTAGACCGCGGAAGGCTATGTCCATAGCTCGTTGGAAGGTGGCTCCTGCATTGATCAATCCAAAGGGCATGCGTCTGAAAGCAAAGGTTCCCCATTTTGTCCGGAATGTGGTTTTCAATCTGTCAGGTTCAGCTACCAAAACTTGGTTATAGCCGGAGAAGCCGTCCAATAGGGAAAACATCTCAGATCCAGACACAGCTTGTAATATCTGTTCCATGGGGGGCATCGGGTAGTTGTCTTTGTTTGAGGACCGATTCACATTGCGGAAGTCTACACACAAGCGAATTTCACCAGACTTCTTTCGCACAGGTACCAGATTCGACACCCACGTGGAGTGACGAACTTTAAAAATGATGCGAGCATCTAAAAGCTTTTTAAGTTCTTTTAGAATCATTGGCTCCAAAGATGGATGTATTTTCCTGAGTTTCTGTTGGAAGGGTTTAACTCCTTCCCTCATGGGTATTACATGTTGAATGATACGAGTATCGTATGTACGTAGATCTTCATATGTCCAGGCAAATACATCACGATACTTCCGGAATAGCTGGGTGAAAGCCCGTGCCTCTTCATCACTACAGTCTTTGCCAAGGTTAACAAACTTAGGGTTCTCATCGGACCCCAAGTTGACTTGCCGATGAGCCAATATGGAACTTTGCACTTTGGTGTTCGGAGGCCTGCGGAATCGGTTTTGCAGATCAAACATCTTTTCTAATGATACCACCCCCTTGGGCATAATGTTCTCTCTGTGTTCCTCATTCTTTTTCTGTAACGCACGCTCATGTTCTTCCTCATCAATTGCCGCGTCTTTGAATACTTCAGCGTTGCACATAAAATCCAAAATCTGTTGATCATCATTAAACACGTGTAAATTAGAAATATTGTCTGGCACAGAGGGCCTATATACAATTTCAATAGAAAAGCCGTCCCTCAAAGGCGTGAATCTAGCAGCAGCATTGGCCAGAGTATCTGCTGCTGCGTTGTGCATCCTAAGGACAGATTTTATTCCAAATGCATCAAGACCAAAAATCAAACGCCATACCTCTTGTTGATACGCCTTTAAATGTGGAGATAAACAGTGAATAGTGTTGCGTACCTGGCGGGTGATGATTTCGGAATCTCCAATGACCTGCAAACATTTTACCTTCAAGTCCAGTGCCTTTTTAAGCCCGAGGATTAATGCCTCGTACTCAGCCGAGTTGTTGGTGCACTGGAACTCTAGCTGGCATGAGATCAAGTATTTATTCTTATGCGGGTCAAGCAAGATGCAACCAGCACCAGCTCCGTCATTAGTCTTGGATCCGTCATAATACAAGGTCCATAGGTCACTTTCTGGCTCCTTCAGGGCACTAGGCTGTGAAGGAGTTTCTGCAGGTGGTAAGTTAGGGATTACTTGCTCCTCAGTGACAAAGGCTACTTCAGATTGAACCTCGGGGTCTATAGGAGACTGGGGGGTTTGGTAGCATCCAAATATTGACTCTAGAAAGCACATGCTAAGCTCTTCTTGTGCAAAGCTGATGGGTTCATTAATGGCGTCCAGATCAATGACGGTGTGTTTCATGTAAGGCTCACTTTCTACCCTGATTTGATTATTCCGCCCCTTGTAAGGAAGCCACAAGTGGGACCAGTCGGTGGCGAAGTAGCCTTGTAATTTGTTGGACCAATCTCTACTGAGCAATAGGCCGTATGCTTCCGGAATATCGACAACCACAATGTCGATGCACTGATGGACCCTAGAGTCTGATGACAAGCGGATGATGACATTGTTCAATTCCCCTATGGCAGGTACTTGTGATCTATCGAGTTGTATGATTTTTGCATCAGTCTTCTTCGGGCGAATGTTAAGTTTCTTACAGACAGATAAAGGCATAACGTTTGTAGAGGCACCGGAGTCGACCAGACAGTTGTGGACATTGAAGTTGAACATCTCGAAGGACAAAAGGAACGGGGGGGTGGATCCTCTAGAGTTGGTATTAATGGCGTTTACTATGGATTGTACATCTGATCCGGCTTGCGCAGACGTATTGCTCACAGTCTTCGTAGCTGACGTATTTGCGAAAGCCTTAAGAATGAGCTCCTCTTGATTAGTAATGCGGGCCAACTCATAGAGAGAAATGTTTGCTCTCATTTTCTTCATATCCTCAACAATGTTATAACTGGGTTCTGGTTGAGGGCTAGGCTCGGCGGAAGTCTTAGAGGATTCTGTCGGAAGTTTTCCCTTTTGACTCGCTCGGGTAGTGTTGTTGAGAAGTTTTTCCGGGGCAGATTGTTTTCCGTTCCCAGGGGGCAGGATCTTCCTTAGGAAAGCCCTTTTTTTGTCTTCATAAGACTGTTCAGGAACAGGTCCTTTGCTTCTGAGGCTATAATTCCGCACGGGCCGATCCTTGGGAGCATCTGCCATGTAAATATCGATAGGAGTAAGGTTTTCTCCACCTCGAATTACGTCAAAAGCAAGGATAGAGGATCCTGGTTCTTCATTTGAGGACGGATTTTCATCATGATCTGAAAACTCACCCTCCGTCACATCCCCTGGAGTTTGATCATCTAAAAGCTGATTTACTACTGCTGTCATGCTACCAATCCATTGAGGGCATGTTTTCTCGGAATGGGCAGCTTGGTGAAAAGAACAGAAATTATCTTTCCCTATCTCTTCCACATTTAGAGCAGTATTTGTGTTGGACGGAGGTCTGCTAGTATTGAGATTACTTTTTCTGAAAAAAGGTTTAGGTGGTCTACTACTAGTCGTGGCTTCTGCGCCCTTTCTCCTGAGGTCAGTGACTTCATTTGTTAAATGCTTGAGCGTTTTGGCCATGCTTTCAAAGTCAAGAGTATCTCTATCCCTATCAGTAGTATTAGGAGTGGAGGACTGACCTCTTTTCGTGTTGGGCTTGTGATCATCTCGTCCTTCATGATCGATGGCTCCTATCGAAAGCATGTCCTTTTCCACAGCGAGAGCAGCCTCATAATTAGCCGTAAGGTTAGCACGGGCTTCCCGTTTCACAAAAACTGCAATATCTCTAGGCAGGGCTTTGGTGTAGTAGTCAATGGTGATTGAGTCATCCAATGCTAAGTTGGGAGGAAATTTCTGCAGTATGGTAGCGAAGCGTTGGTTGAAGTCCTTCACCTTTTCCTTTTTTTGACACTTGATGGTGCTTAGCTCAGTTAGAAGCATAGAAGGAGTTTTATCTTCTGAAAACTTATGCAGGAAAATGCGACGGAATTGCTCCCATGAAGTGATGGAGGCACTGGGGAAAGAGCGGTACCAAGTGGCTGCCTTGTTTTCGAGGGTATGGGGGAACAGTCGACATGCGACATCATCGGACTGTACTCTCATGATTTGCAGAGACAAATAGAAACTGCTAATATGATCTTCAGCCAGGGTACCCTTTTCAGGGTCGAACTTTGGTAGATGCTTCTCCGGATGCCTAGGCAAATCTTGGAGCGGGCCTAAAAGGTTTAATGGGGATTGAGCCATCCAGGCCAGGGGTTGTATTCTTCTCGCTCGCTGGTGTTGCCTAAACTGATGTTCAGATTCTCCTTCCGAACCTGAGACCGATGCTTCTGACTCGTGATGGGAGTGTTCGTCTTGGCGTCCCCCACGGTTCAGAAAATCTCTAAGATATCCCAAGTTGTTAACAGGAGGCCTCACTGGGTTTGGGTGGCGGTTGCGAGCTTGGTTTCCTTGGCCTCGGCCTCTATCTCCCCTCCCCCCGGCCCCTCGGCCTCTATTCCTATCTCCTTCATTTCTACGGGCTCTATTCCCCCCGTCTATATTTCCTCGGTCTCTGCCTGCCTCACCATCCCTGGGTGGGCGTTGTGCCTGGTTGTTGTTTTGTCGGGGTTGGTTAGGCTAGAAGTCGGGGAAAGGACCGGTGTCAGAAAACTCTTCACCCTCTTGGAGAACAGGATCGTTTTCCTCAACAGCGTGTGCGAGGTCTTCCAACATGAGATTTATGAGCTCGGGTATAGTACTTGCAATGGCTCCGTTAGGGGTGATGTTCTCGGGCGGAGTCCTAGTATGGGTAAGGTATTCCATGATTGGAGTGAACCGTAACTGGTTGACAAGATCTCGGGCAGTTGGGCGTAAGGCTCTCAGCTGCTCCCTAGTGATTTCATAATATCGAAGCTCCCTCCCTGGAATATCTTCTGAAAGAGGAGGGTTAGTTTCATTGTTTGTGACCTCCCCTTGGGGAGTTTGTGATGGGATGTCTGTTGTGTGCTGGGAGGCTGCCATTCAGGCCCTCCTTCTAGCGCCAATTCTGTTGACGGGAAAATTTGTCCGGCCAACAGTAGGGGATCTCCCCGGTAGAAAGTCCCAATTAGACCTTAAACCGTTTGGAGTAGGGATCCCGTCCGGAGTGTGGGTCCGGCTACCACTTAAGATGACTCCTCTTCGGTCTCAAAAGAACCTGCTTGAACCTGCGAACATACACTTATTCACCTGATATAGAATACGAGATTAACGTGTTAAACATGAATCAAACACTATGTGTAGAAGATTATAGATAAAGCACATACACCTCAAGAGATGTCATTAGCAACACATCTTTTGTGGGGTAATTGCTAGTACAGTGGTCTGATCACACAAAAAATAGTTCTTGATGATAAGATACCTCTGCACTTCCTGAAAGATGAAACGAAATGCTAACAATCTAGTTTATTAACATTCATTAACATAACAGATAATAAGATAAACATCATTGATACAACACGGATAGCCATGACGTATAAAAAATATCATGAAAAGAACAGATTCATTAATCATAGGATATTCTGAAACTGTTGAAAGAAATACACAAAGTGTTCATACAGCAAAACACATCGTAACCATAGGGTATTTTAACAAGATTCTATATTCATATGCTCAAGTGTCAGATCTTTAAATACAATGCTTGTAGCTCCTGAGTTTCCCAAAAGAAAAAGCCCCTGTACAATGTCCCGTAGGAGTATTTATAATGCCAAAATTGTCTGTTGGGTTTCCTTGACTGTTCGCCTTCTTGACTTTTGGGCTACCTTGAGACCCACTCCTTCTGCGACCTGGGTAGGTGATGCGACCTGCGACCTAGGTATGAGATGCGACTAGCGACCTGTCCTGTTGGTGCGATTTGCGACCTGGTTCTTCTTGCTGCTCAGGACTTGCTGCTGCCAGGACGCGAACTGTTAATGTCAACCTGTTGTTCCCCAAGGAAATCCTGCCATGCCTGGTATTCTGCCGCTATGGGGGACACCAGAGGCACCTCCTCTTTCAGCCTATACACGCATTCCAAAGCGTTTGGTACTAGGGTCTCCCTCTTCTGTCCGATCTGATTTGAGAGCGACGCAAGCTTGGTATAAATCCGCGCTGGAGCGGCGATGAATTGACTGAGATGCTCTTGAGATGCGGAGGGCTCCGGATCAGCTGCGGCCTGCTTGATGGGTTGCAAGAATGTTTGAATATCCTGGTTTACTTGTTCCCAGGTCTTCTCTTCCTCTAATTCTCCAAGCGATGGGATGTGGTGCAGCGTATGCATTGAGTCGATACCACTAATCAGATGGTCGTACGAGGACATCACTTTGTCCAGGTCTTTAGTCAATTTGTCTCCAGATTGCATCGCTATGCGGAGTTGAACTTTCGCATCCTGCGTGTGGATCCAGTCCCTCTTAGGCAAATTTTCAGGTGCCTGAGGGTACTGAATGGTCCAACCCATCATCCTGTCCAAAGCTTGTGAAGCCTCTTTGAGCTGATCTTGTCTTTGCCTGGTTTCCATTCGTGCTCTTGCCAGAGGAGCGACTGTTTGTTTGATGGTGAACATCTCACCATATACCTGTCTCATAGTCATCTCCAACACCTCACACTCCTTGAAAATGGCAAGTGAGACTTCATTTGCTGGCAGAGCTTGGTTTCGAAGTTGCTGGACTTCCGCTTGCAATGCTGCTCTCTCCTGCTCTGCCATCTTTTCGCATTGCTCAGCTGCGTGTAGTCTGTTTTGTAGAGCTACTATTTCTCTACTCATCCGGGTTACATTTTCTTCTGTAGCCGCAGCGAAGGCAGTACCTGCTGACGCTATCATTACCGGATTAGTCCTGGTATCCAAAACTATATCCTTACATGTGGATACTGCAGATGATGCAGAGGGACTATGTGCCAACGACCTCCTCTTCTCTTGACGGATCTTGAACGAAAACTGATCAAATGTGAGTCTGGTCAGGTCGAACACATCTTCTTCCTGTCTCTGGGGCGATCTAACATCAGAGAGTTGTGTACGGCCCAAAGGTATGTCGAGAGGGTTACTTCAAGATCATCTAGCGTGTCATCCTCTCTTTCCTCTGTGTTCTTCTCTTCCTCTTCCTTCCTCCGCCGTTCAGCTTCTGCTGCTGCTTCTATCTCGGCCCTCTTCTTCTGTTCAGCTGCAGCTGCCTGCTCGGCTTTCCTTTGTCGTTCAGCCTCTGCGGCTGCTTCTATTTCGGCCCTCTTCTTCTGTTCTGCTGCAGCAGCCTGCTCGGCTTTCTTTTGGCGTTCAGCCTCCGCCTTGTCCAACTCTGCCTTAAGCGCCTGTTCCGCTGCAGCTTGTGCCTCTTTGTCTTCTTTTTCTTTCCTGGCCTCTTTGGCCAGCTTCTTCTTGTGTGCTGCAGTTGTACTTTTTTGGCGCGCCTCCTCATCTTCTTTTAGCTTCCTCTCCCTTTCCTGCTGGGCCTTTGCTTCTGCCTCCTTTTGTTTGGCGGGTGGAGTTGACCCTGTGTTGATTCGGGATTTCTAGAGCATGGATGAAGAAGAAGCTCCTAACTGACGTCTTCTGTCTTCTAAGTTCTGATCATCCGAGTCTTCCTGGACCACGTCAACCCCCGGAGCAAGTTGTCTTTCAGCATTATACCAGTTTCTTTTCTCATCTTCTGCTGGGCGTTCGAGATGCTGATAAGTCCACCTGAGGTTGGCTCTCCGGCAGTGTTCAGGGACCAATCTCTCTGGGTCATAGTTTCGGTGTTCAATTGCCCCCAGCTGATAACTTCTCATTGCGTCTGCTTCTGCTAGCACCTCCTTGAAGTCTTTAACTGTGAATGCACCAATAGTGAGGGGCAGAGTGGGCCATGGCTTCTTTTTTCCCTTAGACAAGATGTTGGAGAAACCATGTGAAATCTGAAAGCACACCTCCTGCATCAGCATTTTGTCCGTCACGAAACGAGGCATAACATGTGGCGCCTTGTAAGTTCCAAAGACTCGGATGAAGGTGTACTCGGGGAAAGGGAACCAGTGCGCCACTTTAACCAGGGTCTCCTTGGCCCGCCATGACATGCAAGGGGCGTCTTGGCCAAATAAATGTCTGTACAGAGCGGGAACAAATATTTGGGAGATCCGATCTATGTCCTGTTTGTATTTAGACTCCCAGAATACTTTGAGTTGTAGATGGATTGCGCGCATGTTCTCGGGGTCCCAGTTGTGCTCCCAGCCGTCAAACTCTACTCGGGCGCACACCGCATCTAATAGGTATGAAGCCATGTAAAATTCAGCAGGCATTCCTTCGTCCGGAGCCAATGCCGAGTTCAAGTTGGTCTGCATCGACGTCATCAGTATGCTGGCCCAGTTAAAACGGGTGCCCTGTGTTGTCACATACTCCATAATAGTGGCCCAATTGCCGTTGAAAGTGGAGCAATCTGGGCGCCCGTAAAGCCTGCAGAGCATGGCAGCAACCAATTTATAAACTTTTCTTAGGCTTGCCACTGGGTATTCCTGGTTCTTTTTCACCTTGAACTTCTCGGGCTCCTCCCACCATTGTTTAATAGTATCGACGATCGGGACGTCGTGAGTAGCAGCCCATTCTCGAGTAAAGTGCTGGTTTGGGCGCGGCAGTGAATAATAAATGTGTGCATCTGAGCCTACCAGCGTAGTGAAAGCTCTGCCTTCATGATCTCTGATCACAAATTTCTCTGGGTCTGTCTTTTGTATTATCCAGTCTATGATCTCCGGACATGGGAATATAGCTCGATGCGCCCCTGCCAGATGTAGTTTGGACCTCTTTACGGCCAAGTA